>JAZKJV010005193.1:600000-919641 GCA_037367405.1 Ottelia alismoides | reverse complement strand
TCACCTTCTATTCGAGGAGACTTATTTCCTGAATATTCCTCTTTCTTCACTTCAGCCTTCACAACATCCATCAATCCACTTTTTGAGATTGTCTTTAATCTCGAATTAAATATATGAGACTCCATCAATTCTGAGCACAATCAAGTGTCATGCACATTTTCAGAGTCAGACACCAGACACTTGATGCCACCAAGGGGAAATGGAACCATGTAGGAGCAGAGCAAGATCAACAACACCCTGTTTGCCTCCATCCAGTCAATTCAAGCCCATATAACAGAGCATGCTAATTTTCATACCGCATTGAGAGATATGATTCTCGAGCTGAGACAGGAAAGAGAAGATAGGAGAGAGGAGGAAAGAGACAACCTTGTAGGTGGGAAAGGGGGAGAAGACTGATGACACGCCTGAGCACTCGGGTATAAGGTACTAGATAGGTCGTTGCGACCCAAGCGATCAGACTATGTCAATCAAGAGGAATGAACCACTAATAGAGATAAAACAGATAGAACACAAAATAGCGGTCCTGCTATTGGATTAACCTGGTATTTGCGACCAGGGTCAACTCAAGGAGCACGGGTTGGCCTCTCGGCCTACGAAGTAGTAAAAAGAAATAAAATAAAAGAAGAAACTATTTTTAGTGGTTTTTAATTTCTTTTATATTTTTTTTGGATTTTTAATGTATAAAGAAAATAAGGAAAACAAGTAAGCACACACTTCAACAAATTATTTAAAGCACTAAAAATCAACCAAAAATTCAAACAAAAATATTTTATGTGTTTTATATTTTTTAGTGTTTTTGGTGAATTTTTGAGAATTTTCTGATATTTATTTAATTTTCTAAAAATCAAACAGTGACTGAAATAAATGGTACTGTCCAGCCGAGCCAAAAAGGCCTAGATAAAATATCTAAGGGTCCCAAAATGGCTGGGATGTAATTTTCCTGTAAAGAACACAAAATAAGGAAAATTTAGGCACCAATTTATTGTTTTGGATTTTTAATTTAATTACTAGAATTTTTATAAGTTTTTAGGTGTTTTTTCAATTTTTAGGTGTTTTGGATAATGAAAAATAGCCAAAATTGGCTAGAAAATCAAACACAACAAAACACACAACAGACACTTTTATTTGTAATTTTTAGACACTATTTAATATTTCTTTGTGGTTTTAAAAGTTAGACAGTGACAAAAATGAAGGTTTATGATTTTTTAAAAATATCAAATGAAATCAAAAATGTCCTCAAAAATCCACGACAATTTTACACCATGGCAGAAGCCATGTGACCAATTTTCGTTGGATTTGGAGGTAATTTGCTATTTTATTCAAAAATAAAGAAGGGGCACTGTGCACAAGGACCAAAGTGCAAATACCCAAGAGTCTGGGGGGTCTGGTGCAATTTTCCCAGCGAAACACGCGCCACGCGCGTGCCTGGGGCACTCAGGGACCCAAATGCAATGAAAATAAGTCCCGAGGACTTATTGGTAACAGGTACCAAAAGTCCAAGGGCTTATCTGCAAAATACCCACAAAATATCACACACATGTCGAAATAAATCACGTACAGGGGTATAAATGCAAATAGATAAAAACTTTCATTCATTCAAGAACAACCAGAACTACATGGGCCTCTATTGCAAATAAACCAGACAATCACGTGTCGATGCACGTGTCATACAACGCACAGGGGTATATAAGCAAATAAAATAAAGTACGGGGTCCTCTATGCAAATAACCCTAAACTAAACAACTAAATTCAATATTTACATGACTAAAGCGAAATAAAAGAAAAGACAGGGCCTAAGGGTAAATTACCCTTTATTATGCGGACCGTCTGGATGGATGCCACGTGGAGGGTTTCTACGGTGTGGATCAGCTGCGGCTCCAACGCTAGGGTCCTCGATGGGATCTGACGCTCGAGGTTCAGCCACGTGTCTGATCGAGCGGCTGTGGCTTTCTGCGGCTAAACCTGGCGCATCGGATGGCTGGAATCGATCCTCCTGATGATCGGACGGTGACTGCTGCTCCCCAGATGGACGGTCCAGATGAAGTCTGGAGCTGGAGGACGAATCGAACGTCGACTAAGGATGCTGGAAGAACAGGTCCCGGCGAGACTCGCCGGCCTCGGGCGTGCGCTAGGCTCCTCCTGGGAGCACTCTGAAGGTCGGAGAAGGAAAGGTGGAGTGCTCCCGCGTCTGCCGGTAGGCTCCGATGATCCAGCCGAGCTCCGAGGAGCTCGGGCGAGGTCGGCGGAGCTGGGTCTCCTGGCCTGAATGGACCAAAGCCCTCAGATGGGCTTGGTAGCACCTGCAAAGACCACCAAGAGACTCGCGGGTCGAGGGCAAATTGCCTCGACCCAGTTAGGCGTAGCGACGGTGGCTGATGGGTCGAGATGGTGAGCTCCGGCGAAGGGGGGAGACGGAGGAGCTCGACTCCCAGCTCCTGTGCGAGATGGGTTGAGTGGAGGGGTGAAGAAGGTGCATCGGAGAGAGGCGGATGCGATGGTCGACTCCGATGATCGACATGGATGATGGAGTGGTCGGAATCAAAGATGGACGGCGGCGGCGCGATTTGGGCGTAAATGGAAATCAGCGAAGAATAAAGACCTACAAGGTTACCTGGGTGGTCGAAGAGACTGGGGAGGAGCTGGGGAAGCTCCTGGTCGTTGCCTCGAGGAGCGTCTCTCTCCGAGGCTCAGCTCCAGCTGATGGCGGAGCGACGGCGGCGTAGCTCGCCGGATCGATGGACTCGCCTCCTCTCCTCGCTTTGACAGGTCGAGGCACAAGCTGTCACTCTCGCGGTCTCTCTGGAGCTCACAGGAGGAGGAAACAAATGGCCAAAGATGGGGAAATGAGGTGGTGGAGCAAAAGATATATATGGCTAGGGGTCCGGCTAAGAGAGGTCCGGGCGTGCTTGTCGGAGCACGGATCCCCATAACCCACCCCGGGCGTGGATCAGGGATGCACATGGTGGATTAGGACCCGAGGTTAGATGGAATGGTGATCGGGTCGAGCGGGTAAAAATTTGAGAAATCGGGTCCACGACCCAGATCCGCGGGAGGTGGTCCTGGGGGGGGGGGGGGTAGTTGACCGGGCGGTCAACATCCCCAGTACCCAATAGAAATAGGCCACGTGGCTGGATCTTCAAGTGCAAATTAAGGGTAGCTAGGGGCCGAATTTGCAAAAAGTTAAAACACAAAATATTTTGCTTTTATTTTTTTTTTCTAAATTTTATGATTTTTAATTAATTTTTGGAAATAAAAATAAGGTATATACATAGTATGTACTATATAGGTATATGTGCACAATTAGGGTTTTTGATTTTTGATTTTTTTAATTATTATTTTTGTGCAATTTTATTCCTATTTTATATTTTATTTATTTTCATTATAAAATAAGGAGTAAAAAGGCATTTTTATTTTATTTTTATTATTTATGTACATAGGTAAAATAAATATATATGTACATCTATATACATGGTATATGTACAATGTATTTTTGTATTTTTAATTTTGCTATTTTTATTTTGCTTTTGTTTTAATTGTTTTATTTTATTTATTTATATTATAGAATATAGATTATTTACAAAAATTAGGAAAGTTAATTTTATTTATTTACAAGACTAAATAAATATATAAGAGTGGTTTATATACATGGTGAAGGTGGTATTTTGGTCTTTTTTTGATTTTTATCTTTTTCTTTTGTTCTTATACTTATAGATATATATAAGTATTTACAAGCATAATTTAAGCTTATTTTTGTTGAGGAAAATATTTTTATTTATTTACATAGATATGTACACACATGAGCCCCTATCTCCCTCTACTTTGTCTTTTATGCGGTCAGGCCCATGCTGAGCCCTCCCTTGGGTTAGGTTGCTCAATATTTATTCTAAATATTTCCCTCTTTTTCTTTTTAATCTTTATTCTTTTTATTTTTGCACAAAAACATGCTAATTATAGGTTTTTACACAATGCATGCTTTTGGTAATTATTCCTATTTACATATATCTACATGTATTTGCAAAGGTTTTTGTAGCTAAAATATAAGAATAAAGAGTGATGAATGAGTATTCATCACCCCCCTATACTTAACTTAGCTAGTCCGTTAGCAAACACTTATTTGAAAAAGAAGTGAAAAAGAAAGAAAGAAAAAGAAAAATAGGATGTACATGGATCAAGGTTGATTATTAAACTTGCCTTCATTAAATTGGGGTATGGAGCTCGATCAGATCTTTGGATTTTTAATGTGTCGGAACCTTATTTAGACTTAAGCTTAAAACTCAACAGCCTTCAAGTTCCACTAATCTATAACCAAGACTCCTCAATGCTCCAGATCAGAACAAGTCATCAATCACAAACCCTGAAGACCTTGAATCTTTTCTTGTCCTGTGAAAGTGAGGTCTAAGCTCTCCACCTCAGAAATGGCAACTTGACAACCCTCCCCAACAAGGTAACTCTATGACCTCAATCTGGCCACTCTTTCCTCGAGGAGCGGGGTATTCCCTTCTAAGTTCAAGTTCAACCGGCTCAAGAAGAGGAGGAAGAAGAGAATGGGTCAAGGCCAGTGTAGCCAAGTACCTTGGGAGCTTGACCAGTGTAGCCAAGTCTCCCTGCTGCAAGCTACATCAGGTGGATCATGAAACCAAGCTTTGCTTATTGCACTCTACATACATACTCCGGTGGGATTATCATTTTCTATCAGACCCACCACTTTTTTGGAGTTATTTTCTTTTTGCACATTTTTTTTCAAGTGCATCTATACATCATATACATGTGCAGCATATATACAAGGAGTTTTTCCTCTTGAGCCAGTAGACTATCCCTCTTTTGAAGCTTTATTGCAACCCACAACTCCCGTCGTTAGACCTCATGGCAACCAGACCAAGTTGAGACGCACTTCCTTCACTAAAAGAAGAAGAGAGGTTCCGCCTAGAAGTACTACCCTCATATGCTACCCAAGTCAAGGAAGACTGCCTCCTCACCACCTCATCCGTGGAGAGCTCGGTGCATAGTGCTGGTGTCCAAGTAAAGCCATAATCTATATGAGTCATGTGTTGTTGTTAAGTGCTCTACTTAGGCTCATTGAGATGACATGTGATCATAGCCTAGTGGACTCAAAGAATTAAGTCACCATGGACCTGAAAAGCCTTAAACCTAAGTCCTATAAGGTTCCTCTTAGAAGTTAGGTGGATTAAGATCTTAATCAAGCTCCATTTCTCAATTTGATTCCAGGCTAGTTTAAATGTCAACTATCATCCAGAAAAACTATATACATATGTACAAAAAGATGCTTATTTACACAAATTTTACAAACATGCAAAATTTTTGAAAAATGTTTTGAAATCATGAATGGATGATGCATGAAGTGCAAGTTTTGTAAAAAGATATTTACACACATTTATACAAGATTTTTGCAAACCTTTGATTTTCAAAACATTTTGGAAAAATTTTGTACTATATACATAATTTTGATACAAAAGTATTTACACAAGTTTTACACAAAAGATTTTTGAAATCATTTTTACAAAAATAATTTGTACACTAGCTATTTATGTGCAAATAAAAGAATGTTATGTACATGAAAATTTTTTAATTTTTGTGATTTTTAGCCATTTTATTTATTAACACACTCACACAAAGTACGAGTTATGGCTAAAATATATATGAAATATATACACACCCCCTATACTTAGCTCGAACGATGTCCTCAGAGTCAAGAGCGATGAAGAAGACATAACTCGTGCTAGGTATAGGGAAGTGAAAAGAAGGGCTATATACAAGGAAGAATGAAAAGTCAAGAGGGTCTCGGGTCTTCCCCCTATACTTAGGATTAAATAATCCTAAGTATAGCAGGCTGTACACTAAGGGAAAACCGAGTGGAGAATGTACAGGGTCTACCCCCCCTATACTTAGGGTGAAATATCCCTAAGTATAGGCAGCAAAACAGGGGTAGGCAGAAACAAAAGAAATACCCAAACGATCTCATATCCCCCCTATACTTAGGGTAAAGTGCACCCTAAGTATAGCGTAATCAGAATATGAAGAAAGGGATGTGGGACTAAAGAATGTAGTGATATGGACATCTGGATCTATACAAGGCGGAAGATCAATGAAACTCAGGCGTGAGATGCATTAGATGTGAGTCAAAGACCACATCTCACGCAAAATGAATCGGGGCAAGATCAGCGACCCGCGGCTCATGATCTAGAAATGGCTTGAGCCGCTGGCCGTTCACTCGAAAGGTACTCTCAGAAGACAACTCAGATATGTCAATGCTACCGTTGTCGTGTACCTTTCTGACCAAGTAGGGTCCCTTCCAATTGCTCTGTAGCTTCCCTGGAAACAAACGAAGCCTCGCATCAAACAGCCATACTCTCTGTCCAATCTCAAAATGCTTTGTGGCTGATATGAGAATCATGCCACTCCTTTACTCTCTCCTTATAATGTAGGATGTTTGAGAATGTTGTATCTCTAAGCTCCTCCAGGGCTGCCAACTCTGCCCTCCTCTGGTCTCCCATACCATCTGGATCCATAAGAATATCTGTAACTGTCCAAAGTGACTTGTGCCTCAGCTCAACATGTAAATGGCACGGCTTGCCATATACGAGGCGAAAGGGAGATGTGCCCAATGGTGTCTTGAAAGACGTCCTATATGCCACAAGACCGAATCAAAAGCTGTGACCAATCCTTTCGGTCAGGGCGGACGACTTTCTGCAATATAGTCTTAATCTCCCTATTCGACACCTCGGCTAGACCATTCGTCTGTGGATGGTAAGGTGTGGCAACATGATGGTCTATACCGAACTCGCTAGCAAGGCCTTCACCTGGTCGTTGATGAAATGAGACCCCCCATCAGAAATCAAAACTCGTGGAACCCCGAACCGTGTGATGATGTGCTTCCTCAAAAATCTGCAAACTGTCCTTGCATCAGCGGCTCGGGCGGGGATAGCCTCAACCCAACGACTAACATAATCCACAGCCAACAGAATGTACTCAAATCCCTGGCTCTTAGGGAATGGACCCATGAAATCGATGCCCCATGCGTTAAAAACCTCACAGAAGTGAATGGGCTGCATCGGCATCATATCACGCTGTCCACAAGTGCCTATCCTCTGACAGTCAGTACACCTCTTCACGAACTCATCTGAGTCCTTGAAGAGGGTAGGCCACCACAAACTGGATTGGAGCACTTTCTGTGCCGTTCTCCTCCCAGAATGATGTCCTCCTGCCTCAAGCTTGTGGCAGTAGGTGAGGACGCTATGGTGTTCCTCCTGAGGAATACACCGACGCCAGTATCCCCTCCTTCGTGGTAAAGGATGGGATCCTCCCAATGGTAGGACTTGGCCTTCGCAAGGAAGGTCTCAAGCCTCTGCCTGGGCCAATCTTGTGGGACTTTCCCAGCAACGAGAAAGTTCACAATATCGGCATACCATGGGAGTGAGGCGATAGCAAGGATCACCTCATCTGGGAAGGTATCTCGAATGGGGTCAATCTGCTCAGACTCCTCAGGCTGCTCTAGACGGGAGAGATGATCCGCCACCACATTCTTGACTCCAGGCTTATCCTTGATCTCAATGTCGAACTCCTGGAGTAGAAGGATCCATCTAGTAAGTCTGGCCTTGGCATCCTTCTTTTCCCTGAGGTACCTGATGGCGGTGTGATCTGTGTACAAAGTCACTCTAGATCCAATGATATAAGATCGAAACTTATCTAGGGCGAACACTACGGCTAGCATCTCCTTCTCTGTGACCGTATAATTCCGTTGGGCGGAATCCAATGTGCGGCTAGCGTAGTGAATGGCAAATGGAACTCCATCCCTCCTCTGTCCCAGCACTGCCCCTACGGCAAAATCGGAGGCATCCGTCATGATCTCGAATGGGAGAGACCAATCAGGCGGCTGGAGGACAGGAGCCTCAATCACACACTGCTGGAGAGTCGCAAAGGACGAAAGACACTTGTCATCGACAAGGAACTCGGTGTCTTTCGTCAAGAGGTCAGTCAACGGTCGGGCAATCTTGCTGAAATCCTGAATAAATCTCCTATAAAATCCAACGTGCCCCAGGAATGACCGTAGCTGCCTCAAATTGGACGGCGGTGCGAGTTTTCTAATGACATCAACCTTGGCCGGATCCACCTCCATGCCCCTGTTGGAGATGATATGGCCAAGCACCGTCCCTTGAGTCACCATGAAGTGACTCTTCTCCCAAGATAGAACCAAATGGAACTCAATACATCGCTGGAGTACTCGGTCTAGGCAGTCAAGACAGGAGTCGAATCCGTCGCCGTAGACCGAGAAATCGTCCATGAAGACCTCCAAACACTCCCCTACCATGTCCGAAAAAATCGACAGCATGCACCTCTGAAAAGTCGCAGGGGCATTGCATAGCCCGAATGGCATGCGTCGAAAGGCATATGTACCGAAGGGACAGGTAAAGGTGGTCTTCTCCTGATCCTCAGGAGCGATGGCCACCTGGTTGTAGCCCGAGTACCCATCCAGGAAGCAATAATGGCTCTTCCCTGCCAGTCTCTCAATGATCTGGTCTATAAAAGGCAGGGGGAAATGGTCCTTCTTGGTGGCCTAGTTGAGTCTCCTGTAGTCAACACAGACCCTCCAAGAGGTGGGTACTCGTGTAGCAATCTCCTCTCCCGACTCACTGATCACAGTCGTGATGCCCGTCATCTTGGGCACCACATGCAAGGGGCTAACCCACTTGGAGTCGGAAATGGGATAAATAAAATCTGCGCTCCACCATTTTGATATTTCCTTCATCACGACCTCTCTCAGGTTGGGGTTCAGTCGCCGCTGGAACTCACGCGACGGCTTTGCCCCCTCCTCGAGATAGATATGGTGGGAGCACACTGATGGACTAATCCCATGGAGATCTGCTACGCTCCATCCGATTGCCTTGCGGTTCTTTTCAAGAACCCCCATCAAACGGGATTTCTGCTCTCCAGTCAGATCGGCGGAGATGATGACTGGGTACATCTCAGGTTCGCCCGCAAGGAACCGATACTTCAACGAAGTAGGGAGCGGCTTCAGCTCTGGACAGCTGGACGCTGGCAAATCTGGCTGCGGAAGGAAATGTGTCAAAGCTGCTAAGTCTGCCAAATCTGCCTGGGAGAAAGAAAGTGAACTCTCGCAAACTGGATCTGGAGAAGGCTGCTCGACTGTGCTGTCTCTGATCTGCTCTGCCTCCACCTCCTCCTCATCTATAGGCTCAGGTGGACTCAAGTCTGGCATCTGATCATCGCAATCTGACCAATCAGACTCTGAATCCGAGGGATCTGTATCAACCGCGGTGGCATCAGTACCACCGTAAAGCAAGGTGGCCTCAGCACCACCATCATCGAAAATCATGTCGCGATCAAGGACCGACTCTGCTGCCTCTGTGGTATCCTGAACCAGGGCTGTGCTTTTCAGACTCTCCTCTGCTATCATCTCGGCATCAGCTGTATCTGAAAATGAGAGGATGGCCTGTGCTGCAGGATCTGCCCATGCTGCCTCGTCGTCTGTGATCACAAAATCACAGTCCTGGTGGATGTCTGGCTCGGCATCTGTCAGCTGCTCTGAATCTGTGCTAGCCTCTGAGCCTGCTCTCTCTGGCTCTGTAGTCCTCGACCGTCTCTATTTGTACACTCTCGCCCTCGACGCGAAAGTATACCTTCCCGCTATCATGATCAGTCACCGCCTTGGCTGTGGCCAAAAACGGACGACCGAGGATGATGGGGGTATCGACCACTGAGTCAGGGATCTCCATGTCCAATACTACAAAGTTCATGGGGAATTGCAGGCCCTGAATAGTGACGATAACATCTCGCAACAACCCCTTCGGCCTCTTGACAGATCGATCAGCAAACTGAAGGACTGTCCTGCTCTGTCTAAGAGTGCCCAACTCGAAGCGGTCGAGAAGGGCTGCCGGAAGGAGGTTGATCGACGATCCGCTATCCAATAGAGTCCGGTCGAACCTCTGCTCACTAATCTGGCAGCTGACATACGGGGCTCCTGAATCTGGCCTCTTGGCTGGCAGACGGTTCTGGATCGCAAAACACGTGGCTTTCGTCAGCACATGAATCTCTGAAGTGTGGTTCCTCCTTCTCCTCCTGACTGTGGTCCTATCTCTCAAAGATCGCTGAAGAAGGGGGATGTGCTGCAAAGCCTCCTGGAGGGTCAGCTGGATGTGAAATCGGTCAATCATGCTCTGGCTGAACTCCTCCTGCTCTCTCTTTTTTGGGTCTTTTTCTTTTTTCTTCCCCTTCCCCATCTGAAGGGCTCTAGGGAAGGGGATCACAGGGTCCTTCGCAGATGAAGGACTAGGAAAAGGCCTAGACGGCTCGACGGCCGGATCCGCACATACATCAAGTACCACAGTGGGACCAGAAGAAACTAAACCTTTTCCTTTATTCACAACAGTGTTCTGAGATACATCAGCATGAGGAAAAACAACATCTCTATCTATATGAACACCGGTGGCCTCAGTACCACCATGGGATGGCTCTACTGCTGAACGTCTCGTGGCCTCAGTACCGCGGGCTGGCTCGGCTACTTTGGTGGCATCAGCACCACCTCCTCGAACTGGTGAAGCGGCGGCCTCAGTACCGCCGGTGGAATCAGCATCCCTGGTGGCATCAGTACCACCGTCATCAGGTGCGGCCTCAGTACCGCTCTCCTCCTCCTCCTCATCTGGCGCTCTGGGTGGATCCTCAAGTCGTCGCTCAGATGAGGCACCTCCTGCTGGTGCTCTACCGCTCCTAAGTGTAACAAAATCAGCATCAAATAGATCCAACGACATATCATCAAATGGGTCACTAGGAGTGGCATGATCGGTGGAAACTACCTGCTCAGATTTCCTCTTCAGGTTGTTCGGATTCGGCTCGATCTATGCAGGAATGGTGGCCTTCCCTCTCACAAGGTCCCGCATCTCCTGGCGGAACTCGTCCATCTCCCGTCGAAAGGTAGCCTGCTGGTCCGTGAGGAGGCGGGCTATATCATCCAAGGCGGGGCTCTCATGGGAGCCCGACGGGTAGCCTCTCTGGTGATGAGGCTGCTGGAACTGCTGCTGAGAGGGGTAGGAGGAAGGATGCTGCTGGTATGTTGGGTGAGCCTGCTGCTCACGTCTCCAAGACTGTCCCTGCTGCTGATAGGGACGAGGAACGAAGGACGAAGGCTGGTTTGACTAGTATGCTGGGGGATGCTGCTGCGGCTGGTGGTCTCTCTGCTGGCCATATTGCCCTCCCTGACCGGATGACTGCTGCTGGGGCTGGGCACCTCCACTCCCCCACCTGAATCCGGGATGGTCTCGTCGGATCCCAGGCTGGGGGCGGTCATACCAAATCCCGTTGACATCCATCAACGGCTCTGCATCGTAGGGGGCTGGCGGGAGTACTGCCAGAGGCTGATCCGGCTGGTATACCACCATCTGCAAGTCTGGAGATGGTGGGGACTGGTAAGAGGGCTGCTGCTGCTGGTACGGCTCCGCCTGTACAAGGTAAACCTGTCTAGGCTGCTGCAAGGTGCTGGAGCGCTGGGACGAGCTGCTGCTGCCGCCGGAGTCGCCTCGCGACTGAAGACGGGGCTGTGAAGCCGTCTGTGCCTCCTGGAGGCACATGAGCTGGGTCTTCATGTCGCTCAGAGTCTGTGCCATCTGTTCCATCTGCGTGATGCTCTGGCACTGCTTCTTCTCTATCAGCTCCATGCGGTCCAACTTCTCGCTGATGATACCCATGTCCGCAGCGGACGACTCTGCCTGTGCTGCTGTGACTGCGGACGAGCTGGATGGACCGGCATCGACCCGTGCTATCCGCTGGTACTGCACGGGTCCTGGCTGCTGCTGGGGTCTCTGTGTGTACAACCGGGTCTGGGACATCACCATGTAATTCTCGGCCATCTCCTCGTAGATGGCCCAGACCTGGTCGTGGTCCTTGGCAAAGTAGGACCCGCCGCAAGAAGCATTCACCAGGCCCTGGAGCTCTGGTGTCAACCCGCTGAAGAAGCTCTGAACAAGGTTCGGCTTCGAGATGTCGTGGTGCGGGCATCGATCTGTGAGCTCTCTAAACCTCTCCCATTCCTCGTGGAATTCCTCATTGGGGAGCATGGAGAAGTTGCTGATCAGGGCCCTCGCTGCATTCGTCCGCCCGAGTGGATAGTACTTGTTCAAGTACTCGGTGCGGAGCTGCTCTCAGGTGTAAACAAACCTCCCCAAATGCTTCAGCCAGGTGGCTGCTCTGTCAGCTAAGGAGAAGGGGAAGCCGATCATCCTGATCGTGTCCTGGTCCACCTGACGGTCGTGGACAGTGCTGCATATCATCAAGAACTCCTGGAGGTGGAGATGGGGCTCCTCTGTCGCGAGTCCGTGGAAGCGGGGGAGTAGCTGCGAAGTGTTCGGGGGGAACTTGAAGTCCCCCACGATCGCTGGAAGTACTACCCAGTGGTGCGTCAATGTCGATCCGGGGTTGCGTAACTCCCGCATCGGTCTCGGTGGTCCTCCGGCCGCTCCTGCGGCGGCTGCCGCTGCTGCGGCGGCTGCCGCTGCTGCGGCGGCTGCTGCGCCTGCTGCATCCGCATCATCTGGGATCCTCGGTCCCTCTCTCCTCTGCTCTCGCTCTGCTCTCTCTGCTCGCATCTGCTCCATCTCTCTCCTCATGTCGAGCATAAATGCTCCCTGATCCCTCAGCTGTTGCTGAACGGTCTCTAACGAGGCGATCAGGGTGGAGTTGATCGCTCCCTGGTCCATCACAATATGCTCAGTCCTGGAGCGGTCCTCTGAACTGCCGGCCATGACGTCTGCTGCAAAATCAAATGAGCCCAACTTAGGTGCTGTCAAATCTATCAATCTCTCCTCGGGCTCATGTCGCTCAGGTCTGAAAGAAAGGGGGTCGAGGGGGAACAAGGCGGAGTCGTACTCGGGCTCGGAGAGTTGGTCTTGGCTCTCGCGGGCCAACCTAGATGATTGGGTAGACGTGCCCGAAAGCGGTGTAGCCAGAGGCTGCCTAAGGGAGCGTCTACCCATCATCTTGGTCTGGCGAGTAATGCGGATGAGATCTGGAGAAACTATGATCAGAATGCAAACCCCCGGTTCACCAACGCAACGCGAGCTGAAGACCGTGAAAGTTCGGTCAAATTATCTTGTCAAATTTATTAGGTGAACACACAAGATATTAGAGCGCTTACGTGACCTGTTAGGATACCCGATGCTACCCCAACCGACTGGCCCGCACAGAGAAGTCGGTAATCAGTCGAGAATAACACCGGAGGGCTCTACCTAGGGTGCGGGTCACTCTCTCGCGCAATCAAACCATACAATGAGGGGGTTGCTCTCCCCAAGACAAATTTTTATGGTGAATGTCTTTTAGGGTCAATAGTTTATCCAGTCCCAATTTTATGATTTTTCTTTTTAATATTTTTCAAATAAAAAATAAAGGCCTAACGAATTTTTCGGTTCTCTTGGTTATTTAATCCAAAATAGGGGGGAGAAGACGAAAAAGCCGATGCGCGATGAAATCAATGATGCATGCTGAGTCAGAAATGCGTACCTTGCCTCTAGCACTCTACATGCAAGTGATCCGCGCAGAATTTAAAGACAGAAAAGTAAACTACCCTAAATGATGCAACGGGAAAAACCGAGTCCTAGATGAGCAATTTCTATCGCAGAACCGTCTAATCGGTCACCGACCTCCAAGCCAAAGGGTCCGGTCTTGGCCCACCCCTCCTCTGCCCGACAAATCGGGGGTAGGAGAAAGCGCTTTACAGGACGAGCTGCGGCACGTAGGCTACGAAGGAGATGAGTCGATTATTATTATTTAATGGATTATTAGTGAGTCCAATTATCGCACTATAGGAACAGGCAAAATAGTTAAGTGTGGGGACCCTACTAATTACAGCACAAGCAAGAGAAATTCCTAAGTCTAGGGGCTCGATGAAAACCACGTAAACACTAGAAAAGGCAGTAAAAATAGAAAGAAAACAAAGCCACGTAAAAAGCCGCGAAAAACCTAAGGGTCCCCCGAGCACACCGGTGCTCGGCGAAACAGACCCGCTAAGTGTTCAAGCAATGTCCAAGTCCAGTCTGAGAGTTCCTGTATTATTACAATAATAATAATAAAAATAAAACCTAATCTAACCTCACCCACTCAACTCTCTCTCTCTCTCGCTCTCTCCTTCGGCTTCGTAGAGAAGGAAGCTGCCTCCAAGTTCCTCGGTTGCACCGGCTCCTCGAAAGTCGCCTCCGCAGTCCTCGAGCCCTCGTAAGAAAAAGAGATGAGTGGTCAGACCAATAAAAATAATCAAATAATAAGAAGAAAAATAAATAAAAGAAAATGAGGGTATATATGCAAAAATATAAAATAAAATAAACACTCAAAAATAAAAGAAAAATACAAATAAAAGAAAAAGAAAGTAAAACAAAATAAAACAAAAATAAAATATAAACAAAAGCCGCGAAAAAACCGCGAGCTCTGAAAGAGCCGCGAAAAGCCGCGAAAACAAAAACAAAAATAAAAGGAAAACTACTAAGCCGTGCTCCCCGGCAACGGCGCCATTCTGATGACACGCCTGAGCACTCGGGTATAAGGTACTAGATAGGTCGTTGCGACCCAAGCGATCAGACTATGTCAATCAAGAGGAATGAACCACTAATAGAGATAAAACAGATAGAACACAAAATAGCGGTCCTGCTATTGGATTAACCTGGTATAGCGACCAGGGTCGAACTCAAGGAGCACGGGTTGGCCTCTCGGCCTACGAAGTAGTAAAAAGAAATAAAATAAAAGAAGAAACTATTTTTAGTGGTTTTTAATTTCTTTTATATTTTTTTGGATTTTTTAATGTATAAAGAAAATAAGGAAAACAAGTAAGCACACACTTCAACAAATTATTTAAAGCACTAAAAATCAACCAAAAATTCAAACAAAAATATTTTTATGTGTTTTATATTTTTTAGTGTTTTTGGTGAATTTTTGAGAATTTTCTGATATTTATTTAATTTTCTAAAAATCAAACAGTGAACTGAACTAAATGGTACTGTCCAGCCGAGCCAAAAAGGCCTATATAAAATATCTAAGGGCCCCAAAATGGCTACGAGGTAATTTTCCTGTAAAGAACACAAAATAAGGAAAATTTAGGCACCAATTTTATTGTTTTTGGATTTTTAATTTAATTACTAGAATTTTTATAAGTTTTTAGGTGTTTTTCAATTTTTAGGTGTTTTGGATAATGAAAAATAGCCAAAATTGGCTAGAAAATCAAACACAACAAAACACACAACAGACATTTTTTTTGTAATTTTTGGACACTATTTAATATTTTTTTGAGGTTTTTAAAGTTAGACAATGACAAAAATGAAGGTTTTTGATTTTTTAAAAATACCAAATGAAATAAAAAATGTCCTCAAAAATCCACGAAAAGTTTACACCATGGCAGGAGCCATGTGTCCAATTTTCGTTGGATTTGGAGGTAATTTGCTATTTTATTCAAAAATAAAGAAGGGGCACTGTGCACAAGGACCAAAGTGCAAATACCCAAGAGTCTGGGGGGTCTGGTGCAATTTTCCCAGCGAAACACGTGCCACGTGCGTGCCTGGGGCACTCAGGGACCCAAATGCAATGAAAATAAGTCCCGAGGACTTATTGGTAACAAGTACCAAAAGTCCAAGGGCTTATCTGCAAAATACCCACAAATATCACACACATTTCGAAATAAATCACGCACAGGGGTATAAATGCAAATAGATAAAAACTTTCATTCATTCAAGAACAACCAGAACTACAAGGGCCTCTATTGCAAATAAACCAGACAATCACGTGTCGATGCACGTATCATACAACGCACAGGGGTATATAAGCAAATAAAATAAAGTACGGGGTCCTCTATGCAAATAACCCTAAAACTAAACAACTAAATTCAATATTTACAGGACTAAAGCGAAATAAAAGAAAAGACAGGGCCTAAGGGTAAATTACCCTTTATTATGCGGACCATCTGGATGGATGCCACGTGGAGGGTTCTACGGTGTGGATCAGCTGCGGCTCCAACACTAGGGTCCTCGATGGGATCTGACGCTCGAGGTTCACCCACGTGTCTGATCGAGCGACTGTGGCATTCTGCGGCTTAACCTGGCGCATCGGATGGCTGGAATCGATCCTCCTGATGATCGGGCGGTGACTGCTGCTCCCCAGATGGACGGTCCAGATGACGTCTGGAGCTGGAGGACGAATCGAACGGCGACTGAGGATGCTGGAAGAACAGGTCCCCGACGAGACTCGCCGGCCTCGGGCGTGCGCTAGGCTCCTCCTGGGAGCACTCTGAAGGTCGGAGAAGAAAGGTGGAGTGCTCCCGCGTCTGCCGGTAGGCTCCGATGATCCAGCCGAGCTCCGAGGAGCTCGGGCGAGGTCGGCGGAGCAGGGTCTCCTGGCCTGAATGACCAAAGCCCTCAGATGGGCTTGGTAGCACCTGCAAAGACCACCAAGAGACTCGCGGGTCGAGGGCAAATTGCCTCGACCCAGTTAGGCGTAGCGACGGTGGCTGATGGGTCGAGATGGCGAGCTCCGGCGAAGAGGGTAGACGGAGGAGCTCGACTCCCAGCTCCTGTACGAGCTGGGTTGAGTGGAGGGGTGAAGAAGGTGCGTCGGAGAGAGGCGGATGCGATGGTCGACTCCGATGATCGACAGGGATGATGGAGTGGTCGGAATCAAAGATGGATGGCGGCGGCACGATTTGGGCGTAAATGGAAATCAGCGAAGAATAAAGACCTACAAGGTTACCTGGATGGTCGAAGAGACTGGGGAGGAGCTGGGGAAGCTCCTGGTCGTTGCCTCGAGGAGCGTCTCCCTCCGAGGCTCAAGCTCCAGCTGATGGCGGAGCGACGGCGGCGTAGCTCGCCGGATCGATGGACTCGCCTCCTCTCCTCGCTTCGACAGGTCGAGGCGCAAGCTGTCACTCTCGCGGTCTCTCTGGAGCTCACAGGAGGAGGAAACAAATGGCCAAAGATGGGAAAATGAGGTGGCGGAGCAACGGCTATATATGGCTAGGGGTCCGACTAAGAGAGGTCCGGGCGTGCTTGTCGGAGCACGGATCCCCATAACCCACCCCGGGCGTGGATCAGGGATGCACAATGGTGGATTAGGACCCGGGGTTAGATGGAATGGTGATCGGGTCGAGCGGGTAAAAATTTGAGAAATCGGGTCCACGACCCAGATCCGCGGGAGGTGGTCCTGGGGGGGGGGGGTAGTTGACCGGGCGGTCAACATCCCCAGGACCCAATAGAAATAGGCCACGTGGCTGGATCTTCAAGTGCAAATTAAGGGTAGCTAGGGGCCGAATTTGCAAAAAGTTAAAACACAAAATATTTTTCTTTTATTTTTTTCTATTTTTTATGATTTTTAATTAATTTTTGGAAATAAAAATAAGGTATATACATAGTATGTACTATATAGGTATATGTGCACAATTAGGGTTTTTGATTTTTGATTTTTTTAATTATTATTTTGTGCAATTTTATTCCTATTTTATATTTTATTTATTTTCATTATAAAATAAGGAGTAAAAAGGTATTTTTATTTTATTTTTATTATTTATGTACATAGGTAAAATAAATATATATGTACATCTATATACATGGTATATGTACAATGTATTTTTGTATTTTTAATTTTGCTATTTTTATTTTGCTTTTGTTTTAATTGTTTTTATTTTATTTATTTATATTATCGAATATAGATTATTTACAAAAATTAGGAATGTTAATTTTATTTATTTACAAGACTAAATAAATATATAAGAGTGGTTTATATACATGGTGAAGGTGGTATTTTTGGTCTTTTTTTGATTTTTATCTTTTTCTTTTGTTTTTATACTTATAGATATATATAAGTATTTACAAGCATAATTTAAGCTTATTTTTGTTGAGGAAAATATTTTTATTTATTTACATAGATATGTACACACATGAGCCCCTATCTCCCTCTACTTTGTCTTTTATGCGGTCAGGCCCATGCTGAGCCCTCCCTTGGGTTAGGTTGCTCAATATTTATTCTAAATATTTCCCTCTTTTTCTTTTTAATCTTTATTCTTTTATTTTTGCACAAAAACATGCTAATTATAGGTTTTTACACAATGCATGCTTTTGGTAATTATTCCTATTTACATATATCTACATGTATTTGCAAAGGTTTTTGTAGCTAAAATATAAGAATAAAGAGTGAACATAGAACCTGGTGCTAAGACTACATTAAATCCCTGCGATTCATAGGCATTTCAAGCCTAAGCCTACTATTTTGCCTCTTCTCCCAATATTCCATGGAAATATCAATGAAGAACCTTATATACACCTCCAGTAGTTTGATCACATTTGTGCAATAATACACTACCCAAATGTCCCATTAGAGGTAGTACAGATGACCACCTTCCCATTCAATCTGATGGACAAAGCCTTGTATTAGTTGAATCACTCGGGGAAGGTTATCACTACTTTGGAAGAGTTGAGGTCTGCATTTCTGAACAAATATTACCCGCTCGGACGACTCAATCAAATGCGATCCTTGATTGCTAATTTCTCCCAGATGTCCCATGAGCTTATTCATGAGGCGTGTGACATATTTAAAGATCTGATGGAGAAATGCCCCCATCATGATATTCTAAAGACCAGCCTTATGAACAATTTCTTTGGGGGGTTTAAGCATAGAGAATCAGAAGCTGGTAGACGCCGCTTGTGGGGGGAGCCACTTCAACAAGGACGAGGATGTCCTTTATCAAATCTTCGAGGAGATGGCGGAGAGTTCAGTAACTCTTTCTTCTTCACATGCTTTTTAGAAGCACCCCGTCACCTCCCCTACAGTACCCCACAAGGCTATCAATATGACGGCAACACAAGAAGTGGATAAGGTGGATATCGTTGACCTGGCCATCATTGGAAACCACCTATCCAAAGTAGACATTATTGAGAAGCGGTCCAAGGAGCTTGATAAGCTTCAAGTGATTGAACATAGGACGAAGAACCTGGATAAGCTGGATGAGAAAACAAAGCACCTGGAGCTTCTTGTGAGTAAGATCTGTGTAGTTCACAATGTGAGTGCAGCAACTGATACCTCTACTAGGGAGCATATTTCTTCCACCCAACAGAGTAGCGGAGGACCATGCACAGTTCAACATGTCTAATACATGCAGACACTTGATCATGTTCAACAACATTCACATCAGATAGTTCCTTACCAACATGAAGTAGCATACATTCCTGATCAGCATTCTCCACCTCCACCTGTCATTCAGGAGGTGAATGACATCTGGTTTGACCATGAGCGAAACCAACCTCGTCCGTCAGGGCAATGCCAATTGGGTTCACAGCAGGGTCACCCGTCCACCAGTTTCAGGGAGGCAGACAACAACAATACCGGCACCAGTAGTTCCAGCCTCACTATCAGTCTCCACCACAGTTCCAAAACTGGATACAAGGCCAGCCACATCAGCAATTTATGTATTTGCACCATCCTAACCAACTGCAGACTGCTTATTATAGACATCACCCTCCTTCTCCTCCTCGTTATCAGAATCTGTATGGTTACCAACAACCTCCGCACTATCAGCCTTAGCGACAGCCAGTCAATGAGAAACCTGAAGCCCCTTCAGTCAATCCAGCACTGGACCAACTTGCATTGCTCATGAAGAACATGAATAAACTGACTCAGCGGATCAACGACCTGACCACCACCAAGACATTAATTCCAACACAGGTCGAAGCCAACCCCAACAACTTCAGATGCAAGGAGCAGGTAACCAATAGCCCACCCACCCTCGAGAGAAGTATGCCCCTTGATTTTACATGTTTATCTGATGACATTCATCTTAGGAGCAGTAGGATATTGCAGCCGCCTACACATCAGTTGGGGTTGGGAGATCAATCCACTAAGAGAGCATCATCTTCTACATCATCTCCTTCACCAGCAGTCGGGAGGACCAGTGTAGCGGCACCAGAGTCTGAAATTCACCGCCTTAACCACCACCTTCACAAGGCAAATGTAGATCACCATCAGTAAGGGAGAATATACCAGTCACAGTCTCTTCCTCTTCACCAGCAGCAGCATCCCGTTCTGTTTTAGATTCTGTTTTTCCTTCACCTAGTTTGGACAACACTGTACAGACAGATTCTGGTTGTCCTTTTGTACATGAGGATTCTACTTTGAATAATGGAAATGAATGTTTGCATGTTTATTCTGACTCCGTGTCATTTTCTTCTGCTCTCAAAGCTAAAAAAATCAAAAATTAAAAACAGCCCTTTCTGATCCTGGAGTGGTTGAGATCTTACAGAACATCTTTTTAAAGATGCCACTCCTTAAGGCCATGGAATACATGCCTACAGTAAAAAAGGGAATGAAAGATGCATGCACACAAAAGTGTCAACCAAGGAAGAACATGCGAAAGGAAACAGAGAAACACATCTTGACCATGGCCACAATTCATGCCATCAGTAACCTCCCACCTAAAAAGAAAGACAAGGGATCACTTCACATCCGTTGACATATCTTTGATCAAGAATTTGATCGTACTCTTCTCAATAGCAGTTCCTCCATTAATCTCATGCCTTCCTCTTTACTAACTGAATTTTGGGTAGGGCCTCTTAAGACAACCAGAATGATCCTTCAGTTTGCTGATAGATCGATTAAGATGCCAAGAGGTATTTTAGAGGACGTTATTGTAACGATGCATGGAATGAAATTCCCTGTTGATTTTGTTGTCATGGATATGGACACATCTGCGTCGTTACTCCATACCCCGATCATACTAGGTTGACCGTTCCTCCGAACGACCGAAGCAGCAGTTGATTATGGTACTAGAGAGATCATCTTTCACTCTTGCAGTGACAAGGTGAAAATTGAGTCGATCTTTGATCCTAGACCATCACCGCTGCCAACAGTAGATGATACATAAAAGTTATATCAGAGCCAGATGACTGTGATTTTCTTGCTGAATTCAAAGAGACAGATCTTTTCACTGATTTTATAGATACCCAGGAGTTCCTTTCTCAAAAGGACTCTATGGAAAGCACACTCGACATGAGTTCCCTTGGTGGTCCAATTGAGATAGTTGCTGATGAGCAGTTTGAGCTGATTTTTGAGGATCAATCTGAGTTTCTAGACCTTCTGATATTCTGTTGACACACTTTTCTAAGATTACTGATGATATGCCTCCTTCTGAGAGTTATGAGGTCTAGATATCTGAGCCATTCATTGAATTTCCTGATTTATGCACAGATGGGAGACATCTTTCTAAGATTATTGCTGAGATATCTGAGCCATTAATTGATAAGAATATTGATCACCCTGACGAGCCCTTCCTTTCTGACAAGAGATCATTCATTGCAGATCTATCAGATATTCTATTTGTTGAGCCATCAGTAGCCAAGGTGGATAGTCCACATAGTACATATCACATACCGTCTACCAGTACAGTGGCAGAGGTTATTGCAGAGACAATTCATACCCCACCTGAGCTCAAGGTTTTACCATCAATGTTGAAATATGCCTTCCTTGCAGGTCCCCCCAGATGTTTCCAGTCATCCTCAACTTGCAGTTGACCGCTGAAAAGAATCTCACGTACTAGAGGTTCTTGAGAGAAACTGCAAGGCCATAGGATGGAATATCTCGGATCTTCGTGGGATTAATCCAACGTTGTGCTCGCATCATATCTACTTAGAGGATGACTGTAAACCCTCCCATCAATGTCAGTGCTGTCTAAATCCAAATCTATGGGAGCTTGTCATGAAGGAGATCAGAAAATGGAGTGATGCTGGCTTTATATATCCCATTTCGGATTCTAAGTCGGTCAACCCTTTACATGTGGTTCCAAAGAAATCCTGGATTGCGATCGTAAAGAATGACCGTGGTGAGGAGATTCCGACCCGAGTACCTACTTCATGGCGTGTCTGTGTAGATTACCGATGCCTGAACTCAGCTACCAAGAAGGATCACTTTCTACTGCCCTTTATTGATCAGATTATTGAGAGGTTGGCAGGGAAAGAGTTCTTTTGCTTCTTGAATGGGTACTCAGGATACAACCAAGTTGCTATCACTCCCGAGGATCAGGAGAAAACTACTTTCAATTGTACGTTTTGCACCTACGCCTTTAGACGGATGCCATTTGGATTGTATAATGCCCCCGTTACATTTCAAAGGTGTATGTTGGCCGTTTTTGCCAACATGGTGGGTAATTTTATTGAAGTCTTCATGGACGATTTCTCGATCTACGAGGATAGTTTTGACACATGTCTTGCTTATTTAGACCAAGTTCTTCAACATTGCTGTGAGGTAAACCTAGTTCTCTCATGGGAGAAGGGTCACTTTATGGTGACTAAGGGTATTGTATTGGGCTATGTAATCTCCAAACATGGTATGGAGGTTGACCTGACTAAGATTGATGTGATTTCAAAGTTAGAGCCACTACAGAATTTGAAGCAGTTGAGGTCATTTCTGGGACACGTAGGATTCTATAGGCGATTCATAAAGGACTTCAGCAAGATCGCTAGACCTTTGACCGAGCTTCTGTATAAGGAGAGTGATTTTGTTATTGACGAGAAAGTACTCCTTGCATTCAATCAGATGAAAGAAATGGTTACTAGTGCTCCTGTCTTACAACCACCGGATTGGTCTCTTCCTTTTGAGATTTGACGGATGCATCAGATTTCACAATTAGAGCTGTTTTAGAACAGAGAAGGGATGGGACACCATTTGCTATACACTATGCTAGCAAGACTCTGGATGAAACACAACGGAATTATACAGTTACAGAGAAGGAGATGTTAGCAGTTGTGTTTGGGCTAGAAAAGTTCAGATCTTACCTCATCGGTTCACACGTTATTGTATACACGGATCATACTTCCATACGATACTTGCAGGCAAAGAAGGATGCAAAACCATGCCTTATCAGATGGATCCTTCTTCTCCAGGAATTTGATTTAGAGATTCGAGATAAACCTGGTGTAAAAAATGTTGTGGCAGATCATCTTTCCCGTATCACAGATGCAGAGACCTCTGAGCAGAACATGATCCCTATTTCCGAAACCTTTCCAGATGAGGTCATCTTGTCTGTGAACTCACTCCCATGGTATGCTGATATTGTGAACTATCTTGTATCGAAGAAAGTTCCACAAGATTAGCCGAAGTACAAGATAGACAGAGGGTGCGGATTGTATCTGGAGAAGGTGCATTCCTCAGGAGGAACACACCAGTGTACATGAGCACTGTCACAAACTAGAATCTGGTGGGCATCATTCGGGGAAACACACGACAACAAAGGTTTTACAGAGTGGCCTATGGTGGCCCACATTGTTTAAGGATTCTACAGAGTATGTTCGAGGTTGTACAGACTATCTGGGAGGAACTGTTGGTTCCAAAGATACTATGCTCCTAAGATATATACAGATTTCTGATGTTTTTTATGCTTCAGACATAGACTTCATGGGACCATTTCCTATCAGTTAAGGATTTCAGTACATCCTTCTCACCGTGGATTATGTTAGTCGATAGGTGGAGGCTATCCCCACATGAGCCGCAGATAGTTGTATAGTGTGTTCCTTTCTCAAGGACCATATTATTGCACGATTCGGTATTCCCAAAATACTAATTTTAGATGGGGGAAGCTATTTCATTAATAGAGAAGTAAAGAAGCTTGTGAAGGAGTATGCCATTGAGCACAGTGTTGCGTCTCCTTACCACCCTCAGCCTAATAGCTTGGCAGAAAATTCAAATAGGGAGATCAAGATGATATTGCAAAAACTTGTATGTCCAGATAGGAAGAACTGGTCCCAGATGCTTGATTTAGTTCTATGTGCTTATCGGATGACATACAAGTCTCCCTTGGGTATCTCTCCCTACAGATTGGTGTATGGAAAGCCTTGCCACCTACCAGTAGAATTAATTCACAAATCTTTATGGGCACTCCGTGTATGCAATCTAGATTATGAGAAGGCAGGAAAGAACATGAAGTTGGATTTGAATAAATTACTGGAATTTCGAGACTTTGCATATGATAACTCACTCATGTATAAGGAGAAAGTCAAGCGTTGGCATGATAAACACATTTGAAGAAAGACTTTCTCCCATGATCAAAAAGTCTGGTTATTTGATGCTAAGTTGAAGCTGTTTCCAAGAAAATTGAAAAGCAAGTGGCTAGGACCGTTCATCGTGAGAGTTGTACATGACAATGGGAGTATTGCCATATCTGGGTTGTCATCTGATGCACAACCATTTGTTGTGAATGGACAGTTGCTGAAGCCATATCTAGATCATGATACGTTCTTGTCCGTCGTTGATTCTTTATCTGTAGTATCAGACGACGATCTTTTGATTCTATCTTCTGCGTCTGATATATGAGCATCCACTCCTCTTGTATATCCTTTCCTTTCACTCTTTCTTCCATTTTATCATTCACCCCTTTCCGGTGTGTGTTTATATATGCTATACTTAGGATGTGCTTTATCCTAAGTATAGGGGGGTGAATGATTTGTGTTGTTCATATTCGTCTTGTTCATCACTCTTGTTGTTGCCTATACTTAGGGATACTATACCCTAAGTATGGGGGGGGGGGTGATATTGTTCATATCGTCATTTTATTTTTGAGTCCGTACATTCTATGCATCGGTTTTCCCCTTTTGTACAATCTTCTATACTTAGGATTACTTGATCCTAAGTATAGGGGGGATCACCGACCTCTATTCTTTTCATTTTCTCTTTGAGTCGTTGTAGCATAGGAGCCTTTTCACTTTTCTATACTTAGCACGAGTTATGTCTTCCTTTGCCACTCTCTGATCACTATGAGGACATAGTTCAAGCTAAGTATAGGGGTGTCTCGTATATATTGTATATATACTTTAGACATAACTCATACTTTTAAATAAGTTTATTTGGGGGGGGGATATGTATATAAATTTGTAAAATCCACATGTGTGTATATAGACTTTGATCACCTTGAAAAAAAATAAAACAAAAAAAGCAAAAAAAGAACAACAAAAATAAAAATAAAAAAAACAAAAAACCAAAAAAATCTTGTATATGCTTGTATATATTTTACTAATCGTTTTCCTTTTGAAAAACTACAAAACCAAAAATCTAAAAAAACCTACATAATAATATAAAACTCTTTTTTGCATGTGCATCTTTTTTCCTTTCTTTTCCAAAAACCCATAAAAAGTTCAAAATCGTAAAATTGTTTTAAAAAATTGCTATTTGCATATTTCTTGCATTTGCATGTGCATTTTTCAAGATAGTATTGACATTTAAACTAAGTTTTGAATAAAATTGCAGAATGGAGCTTAGTTGGGCCTTAATCCACTTAATTCCAGAGGAACCTTATAAGAACTGGTGTTAATACTTTTCAGGCTCTAGTGACTTAATTCTTTGAGTCCATAAGACTATGTTCACATGTCATCTTGATTAGTCTAAGTAGAACATTTAACAACACACGCATGATTCTTTCAGACTGTGGCTTATCTTGGACAAGCACTCTACACATAGCTTTTCATGGAGGAGGTAGTGAGGAGGCAGAATCTTTTAGCTTGGAGTAGTGTACGAGGGTAGTACATCTAGGCGGAACCTCTCGTCCTCCTCTAAGGAGAGAAGTGCGTCTCAACCTGGTCTAGCGATGTTGAAGTCTAAAGACAGGATGATGTGGGGTTGCAATAATACTTCAAAAGAGGGATAGTCTACTAGCTCAAGAGGAAAAACTCCTTATGTACATGCTCCACTTTGTATATATTTTCAGAAAAAGAGAAGGAATAAATGTAGAATCTCCAAAAGTGGACAGACCCGATTGAAAAGTAAAATGCCTGCTAGAGTGTATATACAAGGATACAAAAAGGAAATTAATAAGAGATTCAAAGTCAAATATTTGTAAGCTTGCAGCTGGATGACTTGGCTACACTGGTCATGCATCCAAGGATAGGTAGCTACACTGGTTACCGTCCATTCTTTTCGCCATCTCCTCTTCTTGAGCTGGTTGTACTTGAACTTAGAAGGGAATATCCCCGCTCCTCTAGGAAAGAGTTGCTAGACCGGGGAACTAGAGTTGCCTTGTTGAGGGAGGATGTTTCTTTGCTACTTTTGAGATGGGGAGCTATATATTTCACATACACCGTACAAGTAAAGATTCATAATCATAAGAATTTGTGTATGTAAACTTATTCTGACCTGATTGTTGAGGAGACCTGAATAGGAGTCTTATGGAACTTAGAGGCTATTAAGTTTTAAATCCATTTCCCATTAAGGTTCCGCCACCCTACTAATCCAAAGGTCCAACAGAGCTCCATACTACATTTTATGAAGATAAGTTTAATACTCAATATTGTCCTAATTTCTTTATTTTTCCTTTCTTTTTCTTTTTGTTTTTGTTCACTTATTCTTTCAAATAAGTGTTTGCTAAGGGACTAACAAAGGTAAAGCATAGGGGGATGATGAATCTTCATTTCATCATCTTTATTCATTTATTTTAGCTTAAAATCTCTTACAAAACACCTGTATATGATACTAACTCCATATTCTTACTAACTTACATCTGTATGTAGATATTGTACACTTCTTACCATTTTAACCTAAAATAAATAAATAAAGAAAGAATGGAAAAATAAAGAAAAGAAAAAAGGAAGACTGTATATATGTAATAGATACAGGCTAACCCGAACCTCGAGAGAAGGTCAAGTCTTGATCTGATCGACCAGGAATAAAGTAGGGGGAGATAGGGTCCTTAATCAGGCAATCCAAAAAATTGTGTGCTGTGTATATTTGTATACTACACTATTTTATTTGTAAATGAATTTACCTCAAACAAAATAATTTTCAAAACAAAAGTTGTAAATGAAAATGTGTCCTAAATAATAAAAATAATTACACAATCAAATCATGTACATAATAAAAGCAACCACACTTGGAAAAAGCCACTAAGCGATAATTAAAAGACCAATTCTAGCTCTATGTGAACTCAAATTGAACGAAACTCACTTCCATTGTATTCTAAATTAAATTATCTTTGAAAAGGCTGTAATTTCATAATTTTTAGAGTTACGTATGAAAAGTTGGTTTTCTGGGGTGGTTTGTGCAATTTCCCCATGTATTTGTACATAGTGTATTCTGTAAATATTTTTACTAATTATTTAAAATAAAAATAAAAAATTTTAAAACAAAAAACTAATAACCTTCTTTAACTATGTATATAATGTACCATATGTATATAGTATATGTATATAGTTGCTATTCTTAAATAACCACCACAAAAAAATAAAAAATTAACATTTTTATTCAAATTAATAAAGTGACAAAAATACAAAAAAAGTTAATTTTTGTAAATAATTTTAATACTAATCTTCTTACTTTATCTCATTTCAATTTTTTTCTCTCTTATCTCTTATCTTCATCCAAAAATTCAACTTTCAATTCCTATCTTTTCTATTTATATGGCTCATTCTCCATTATTTCAAATTGATCAATCTTTGGTGAGAGGAGCCCGATCTCCGAGAGTCTTCTTGTCGCAGAAGGGTGCCTAGCCTCCGAGCCATCCGATGACAATGAGTTGGCCTTCATCGAGGAGATCCAGCTCTTTTCCGTTGCTAAGGTGAGATCCACATTTTTCTTCTCTTATTAATCTTAGTTTTATCTTTTGCCTCCTTATTTTGTCGTCATTATTTTTCTATATTTTAAAAAATATCATGATTTAATTCGCCAACGATCTATATTTCATATCACTTTCTCGATCTCTGCGCATTCGCTTCTACCTCGCACGATCTCTCACCTCCGACCACGTACGGTGGTCGGAGATCCAGTTCCATTCGCCATTTTCCTTGGAACCACACTCATCCACATCTTCCGTTTTGAATTTGGGATTGAGTCATCATACTTGCATCCTAATTTGTTTATAAATAAAAAAATATATTTGTTTTCTTTCTTTCTAACATTTGTTTTGCAGGATCATTTAAAAAAATAAATAAAAAATATAAAAATATAAAAAACTTCCTTTATTTTCTGTTTTTAATTTCTCTATTTAAGATTTACAAAAAAAATAAAAAACTTTTTTATTACTGTTTACATTTAAAAAAATAAAAATAAAAAATATAAAAAAGGCCAACCGCCAACCGCAGGCAGCCTAGGCCACACCGTCGCCGCTCTATCATCTGGGAAGAGCCCCTCCGCCATAGACCGTTGCCGTCTTCACCGTCAGAGTCTCGCCACCCCATCGCAACCCCGCATAGTGGTCGCGCCTCTTCTGCGGCCAGCGTCGTGCCAGCACCGCCCGCGTGCGAGTGCGCCGCGAACCCTGGCAGCGCGCGCTAGCACGCTCCCTCTACTGGCCCTCCGTTCATCTGCCGCCCATTTCATTCTCAACCGCCTTGAGCGCAAGGCCGTCATCGCCACCAAGAACTACCAGCATCAGACCACCGCACACGACGATGAGCAGCACACGCCAACGAGCCATCGATCTTCATCACCATCCACGCTGGCATTCTCCACCGCCTTGAGAGCAAGACCACCACCACCACCGTATGCGGTACTGCTGCTCGCAATCTCCTGCTGCCAGCACGGGGGACCGTTCAGCCGCCTGCCGCCGTCGATTCTGGTGGAAAAGATCAGGGGCGACGGTGCACCCCTTGTAACCCTGGGAACAAAACGAAGAATAAGAGGGGCGGCGCATCTGCACCCCTTCCCCCTTCTTGTCTTGAAACAATCCAAAGGGAAGCCCTAATTCTTTTTTGGGTAAATTATGATAAGGCCCCTTGGTGTTTCCAAATTTGCAAAAAGAACCTCTCTAGAGTCCAATCACGTGCATGGCACATTTCAACTGCGTAAATTGCAACTTCTCTCCGCATATTTCTTTTAATTATCTTTTTATGCGAAAACTTTGAACATATGAAAACTAGTCCCTGAATTCTAGACTTTTATTTTCTTGCTTTTATTATTGAAACAATGTTTTTGTTGGTCAATAAATTTTCCATAAATCATGCTATGCTCTTGATGTGTGTATCTTTCTAGAATAATTTTTTCATTACATTTTATCATTATTTTATGTTATTAAAAAAATGAAAAATCGAATATTACTCTAAAAATTCCAAAAAAATTAGAGTAGTTTTATTCTATTGTCTTTTAATTCCCGTCCAAATTTCATGCATTAACTATTTATCAAATCCAAAAAATTGAAAAATACTAAAAATCTTATTAAAAAATATAAAAAATTCTACAAAATCCAAAAAATCGTGATTTCAATTCCTATTTGTAGATATTTATCTACATTTTGTCATAAAAATAATTGCTAGGAGTTTTGGTATTAACATATTTTTAAGTTATAAATTATTCCAGGCTGTGCACTGTTTATCATTTTTACCACTGTTTGATTTTTGAAAAAAACACAAAAACATCTAAAAATTCTATAAAAATTCCACAAAACATTCAAAGTCTTTAAAACTAAAAATATTTTCTTTGGATTTTTCTGAGCATTTTTGATATAATTGAAAAATAAAAAAGAGTGTGGTGTGTATATTTAGTCCCTTGTGCATATTGTTCCTTATTTTTGAATTTTTTGCAAAAATCAAACTCACTAAAAAAATTGAAAATTAAAAAAAATAAAAAAATAGAAATAGAAAAAAACAAATTAAAAAGAGAAAAATTCCACAAAAACCAAGGATAGTTTGCGTTTGAGATTCCTATTTTTTCTTTTAATTGATTTTTGGTCGATTATTTGAATAACCCTCAGGAATTTTAGCCTCCATGAGTTTGATCCTGTCCACTATACAGGTAAATAAGTAGCAAAACATTTCTCTTGCTCCACATTATTTTCTATAATTAATTTGCAGCGAGAGAATTTTTTGTTCGTTTGATCCGAGATTTTTTGGGGATAACAACGACTTCATACCATTAATAACTAACCCCAGAGATCCTGTGTCAATAGGGAGGAAAATCTAAATATAATTTATTTTAAAATTATCCTAAACCGTATACCTCCTCAGCAATGACGCCATTTTGAAATATCATCGGACTCCCTTATTAATTTGTCATTTTGTAGTATAAGAATCCAACGATCGATCAAAAACCACATTAAAATTAAATTTTAAAAATTAATCTTAATGCAATTAATTATTTATTTTACTTGGCTAAGTCCCAAGATCGAACTCAAGTAGGTAATGTGAGGGTTCAAGATGAATTCTAGAATAATTCAAAAATTTAGGTCTTCAGGGATGATTTTTTAGTTTTTTTTTATATATTTTATGGGTATTTAAATTAAAATATGGAATTAATTAATTAAAGAAATATAATACATGAGTTTAAAATTTGTTTAATAAAAGAAAACAATTCTATGTAATGTGCAAAAATAAAATAAATAACTATAGATTTTTTTGTGAATTTTAAATGATGGAAAATGAATGCAAAGTGATGATGCAGTAATGAGCAGGTACTGACATGCCAAGCTTATCAAATTAAATTTAAACCATGATCCCCTTTAATTGATTTCAGAAAATATTTAATCAATTAATGAAAAACCAATCCTGAGATAAATCCCCCAAATTTTCCTAGTTTATTGAGCAACAAAAATCAATATCAGAAATAAATGTGCTCAATATATATGAATAACTTCCCTGATTAACTAATACCAAATAATATTAAAAAATGATTAATTAAATGTTCCACATGAAATATAATTAAACAAGGTTTAGAACTATAAAGACCATCGATCACAAATACTTAAGATATTAATAAAATATTCTTAGGGTCATAAATTAAAGAAACTAAATAATAGTATTGCAATCTATACCTTAGGAGGGGTAGTTAAGAAATTCTCTAAAGTTGTCTGGTATCGTCTACAATCTACCCATGGCTGGGGTAGTCATGTGAATTCCAAGAAGCTCGGGGGTCTTGGTGCAATTTCCTGCACACATGTGTGTCACCTCACACGCAACAAGATTCTGGAGATGGAATAGGCTCGGGTCCACGAGCCTCCACGTGGCTTCGTGAGGTTGCCTCAGATGGGACGACCCCCTTGTATGGTGCTCGGGGTTAGGAGGAGATATGGAGTGTTCACACGTGTCAATATAAGGGCTTTAGCTTGAGGGAGGCTTCTTCTTCCTCATTGGTTACTCAGGCGAATGACGAATGTCCAATGATCGGCTGGAGATCCTGAATGCCAACACACGGTTGGGGGATGTTGATGGGGATCCTCGAGTTGCGTCGCTGACACTGCTCCTCCTTCGGTCGATGCAGATGTCATTGTGAGATGTCTCAGAGAGGAGTTCCTGCTATGGTGAATGGGGCTCAATCTCCCAAAGGATTGGCCTGACTCGATGCATAGAAGATGGTGGGTGGAGGGCTTTGATGATGGAGGAATGTGCGGGTCTCCTGATGGGATTTACCAGTGTTTAAAGAGATATGGAGAGATAGACGAAGAAGCGAGGAGGGAGGCAATGAAGGTGGTTGAATCGAATTGTGGTGATGGTCGAAGACGCCTAAGTACATGAACAAAGAAGGACGAAGGGGAAGAAAAAGACACGTGAGCATGCTCAGTGGATGAGTCGCCTGAAGTAGAGGAGCACAACCCTCTCATGGTTTACTTCAAGACGCAGGTGGAGTACAATGAGCTTGGCTTTTCTGGTCAGCAGCAACACGAAGCCTTGAAGCTTCGTGGATCTTTCCTCAAGAAACTCTTCACCAAAGGAGGTGGTCATTTTCACCGACCACTATTCATTGGCTCTCTTCTCTCTTCTCTCATGAATGGGTTGAAGACAACAAATGGCTTGGGTAGAAGGTCTGATTGGGGTCTAAATTGGAAGAGATACAAGAATAGGCATAGGTCCATGGGTTCTACCGGCCGACGATGGAATAAGGAAGTGATAATATAAGTTGGGTTGTTAGAGTCATCGAAGATTTAGGGATAGAGGTGTAGATGTCTGGGGTTGCTCAGAGAAGAGTGGGGATTGGGAAAGGAGATCGTATGGAGGTGGTTGGGTTTACCAGGTGATCAGATAAGGAGAAAAGGAGGTGTCCATTGTATATTCACCTGAGAATCGATGTGGGTGTCAGTGGGGTCCCGACTAAACCTTTCATGAGGCAACATTGGAGAGAAGTGGAGTAGATGATGAAATGGATATGGTAATGAACAGGTAGATGAATAGGAAAGTGGAAGAAGGATCACAATGAGCGGGGTAAGAAGAAATAAAAATAGATGGAAATAAAAATGGTGCAAATGCATAGGACTAGATATTTGACCTAATCTAAATTCGAACAAACACAATACAAATGTAGATTCACCAATCTGACACAATGTGAAGCTCTGAGAGTTCGGCTATTTTTATCTCTTCAACTTTATTGTTATTTTCAGGTAATCTATAAACAAGTCCTTAGAGGGCTAACCCTATAGGAGAGTGAGTACTGCTAGAATAGGTTCCCGTACTTTTCACTTCCTTTGTACCCTATGATCTATGCTCTTTGAGGTCCTTGATCTTGTGCCTAGGGGGATACTCAACCAAAAAATAAGAGAGGAGGCCAATAGGAGAAACCAATACTTCCCCCACAAGTGAGGTACTCGGACAAAGGGCGATGAGACAGACACACATGCGAACTCGTGGTGAGGTGTGGCAGTGTTCCCTTTCTTAAAATGTGGACGGTGGGAGATGGCGTAGGCAGTAGCCATGATCAAGATGTGACACTCAGATCTACTCCTCCGCTTTCTCTTCCTGTGTTGAGGAGCAGATAAATGGGTCATGGCCTGGTGAAGTGGGGCTTTAATGATCTCGTGAATGGTGGCCATCACTTCAGGTTCAATCAATATTTTTTTGAATTTTTGGACCCCCTCCATACAAGAGAGGAGGTCAGAATCAATATCTACACGAGGATTGCCAAGAACAGTCTGTACAGTGGTATCCTCGGGGTCAAAGTTGGGACACGTGGTGAATGACTGTGTGGAAAAATGGTTTGGCATGGGTGCCCTCTCCTCACAAAATGAATCAACAATGTGTCTCCCAAAATCTTTTTGGATTTTTAAAATTATCTCATTTTGTATTTTGGGCGATTGTAATCTCTCATGATTATCCTCAAGTGAATCCATATCCTCAAACATCGGAGCAACGTTCTAGCTCTTATTTATGTTAAATAGATTGGTAATCCTTGAATTCATATGCTCCATCATCTGGTTCAGGGTCTCAAGTGTGGATACCATGAAAAGTGACTCCAAAATCACAGGGTCAGATGAGTGGAATGGGGGTGGGTGAAAATCATCATCTGATTCCTGAAATAATGGGTTAGACGGATATGCACAAAAATCAGGAGGAAAGTCCTCCTGGAAAAAGGAAGGTGGATCGGCTAGAGAGTGCGAGAAGTCCGCGAAGATCGGATTAAAATAACTCCAGTCGGCCATCTCCGAAACAAAAGATGGGATCATGAGAGCACGAGGGTCAAGTCAAAAGATGTGGAGAAAAAGGTGCAAATGCGTAGAAGGATCGAGTATGCACACAAGCAATCAAACACAATACAAACCCCTAGTTCACCAACTCAACACAATGTGAAGACCGTGAAGGTTCGGTCAATTATCTTGTCAATTTTTAGAGTTTGGTGAGAATACAATCTAACTGAGCAGTTTAAGAGAGCTGTTAAGAACCCGATGCTCCCAAAAGACTGACCCAATCCTAAAGTTAGATCTTTCCCAGCCAATATGAATTGTGGACCGTTTACTGGTTACCCGATCAATTCAATCTACTAAGGATGTCGCAGACCGCTTTACCGGCTATCGGAGAGATCCTCAATGGAGAACGACTAACCCCAAGACTAGTAGTCTAACGAAAGTTCAGGTGTGGCTCTAGCCTAGTGTGCGGGTCACTCTCTCGCTTAAGCAAACCAACCAATAAGGGGTTACTCTCCCCTAAAGAATGACTTTTCCTTACGTTTATTTTAGGGTCGAGTTTTCTTTAGCAATCCCGATTTTTAGGTAATTATTACTTAGTTGGAATATTTTGAATGAATTGACTACTGAGTGTCAAATTTCCTTTTTAACTTATGTGAGTGAAAACAAGGAAGGAGATCGGAAATGCCAATGCGCGATTTAAACACAATGATGCATGCATGGGTTAGAGATGCGTACCTTATCGCTAACACTCTACATGCAAGTGACTCGCGTAGAAATGAAATACAGAAAAATAAACTAACCTATATGCAAATTCAAGTGAACCGTCCTAATCAATAACTTCTATTTACGGGAAAGAACATGTTAATTTGACTAAGTCTAATTACGCTATATTTTTTAGGTACATAAATTCTTGTTTAGGGTGTTTGGACCTAATTAATTACCTGGCTCAAGCAAATTAATTAAATCAATCAATAGGTAGCTCAAGAAATCCACGTGAAACAAAGAAAAAAATAAGGCGACGAAAACAAAACCGGTGAGGTCCCCCAAGTGCACCGGCACTTGGTGAAACAAACCCGCAACAAACGAATGTCTATTTACAAGGGTTCAAATGCTAGGAAAAAAATAAATAAAAAGAAAGCTTTTTCTTTTGTTCTCCTTCAATTCTTCTTCTCCTCCTCTCACGTTATCCTATGGCTTGGTGAAGAATCAAGTCGCCTCCGCATCGCTTCGTCACTCCTAGGATCTCCTCCTTCACTCCGCGGGCCCTCGCAAGAAAAATAATAGAGAGAATGTGTTAGAAACACAATTATCAAATTTGAGCAAAAAAATGAAATAAAAATAGCGAATATGAACAATGGAATAATGTGGCAAAATATAAATAGATATGTACAACCAGGAATAGCAGGTCAAAACAAAAACCTAACTACCCTCGCCGTGCATCCCCGGCAACGGTGCCATTTTGCTGCTTACGCTTTTTGAGGGGTTTTAATTATATTAATTATGAACGATGTCGTTTCAACTCAATCAAGCATCAACAAACAAACAATTTTTTTTCTTCTCAAGCTACAAAATTACAAAGAATAATGAAGCGAAAGAAATTTTCTGCTACTTATTTACCTGTATAGCAACAGGGTCGAACTCAGGGAGGCAACAATTTTTCGAGGGTTATTCAAATAATCGAAAATCAATTAAGAGAAAAAGGAATCTAAATGGCAAATTATCTTGGTTTTTTTGTGATTTTTTTATCTTTTTATTTTTTATTTTTTTATTTCTATTTTTTATTTTCTGATTTTCAAACTTTAGTAATTTTAATTTTGCATTTTTTTATTTTCAATAAGCAACGATATGCACAAGTAAAGAAATACACACACCACACTCTTTTTATATTTTTTCATTAGTCAGAAAAGCTCAAAATATCCAGAGAATTTTTTTTGGGTTTTAAAGGATTTGAAATGTTTTTGGGTATTTTTGTAGAATTTTATGATATTGTTATATTTTTCAAAAATAAAATAGTGGTAAAAATGATAACAATGCACAACCCAGAGTAATTTGCAACTTAAAAATATTTAAATTGCCTAAAACTCTTGGAAATTATTTTTATGTTAAACTATAGACAAATATCCACAAATAGGAAGTGAAATGATAATTTTTGTATTTTTGTAGATTTGTTTATGATTTTTCTAATATTTTTGGTATTTTTCATTTTTTTTGTTTTTGAAAAGAATTAATGTACAAAAATTGGGCAGAAATTAAAAGACGATGAATGGGAATTAATTTTTTTTGGAATTTTTAGAAAAATATTCAAGTTTTTATGAATTTTTGAATTTCAAGAAGAAAAAAAGACACTACTTTTTTATTTTTTAATAATATCGAATGGAAATAAAAAGCAATGCAAAATTTACACTATGAACATGTTCATAGCATGAGTCTAATTTAATTTTATGAGAATTTTTGAGGCACAAATGATATTTATTTGAATGAAAAGAACTTGCAACTTAAAGTCTGGAAAACAGGGACTGAATTGCAATTATTCGAAGTGTTTAAAAGAGAAATTAACATGAACTAAAATATAAGGCAAAAGGTGCAATTTACCCAGTAAATACGTGCTGCGCACGTGATGCTCTGGATGGCAGGGGCTCTTCTTTTGTAATCCGTAGAAACTCCAGGGGCTTGATGGTAATTTACCATCAGAATAAGACTTGGTGGGACGCTTTGGCAGATCTGGAAATAACAGAGGGCTTCTTTGTAATTTGCCCAAATAAAATATTAGTTAGGGTTCTGTGGGCCATAGCATCCTTCATTCCTCTTCAAAGTCACATGAAAGGGGGCGCTGCTGCCGTTCTTCCTTTCTCCAAAGCACGTGGGCGGCAACACGATCAGAGTCGGCGGTCTGGCGGAGAAGTGCGGCAGCTGCCGAGACGGTGTTGAATGCGGCGGAGGTGCTGGGTGTCTGCTCCCAGGTGATTACGATGGCACAAAGAGGGGCGGTGTCGCAGGCGCTGTGTGGCGGCTGGCCGCGGTTGGCGGAGGGGGCTCCACGGAGGGCTGGCGGGCACGGGCGATGGTGGCCTATCGAGCGGGTCGCACGCGGTTGAAGGGCACCGCTCTTGTTGGCGGTGGAGGCGGAGATGGTCGCGCATGGCGGCAGTCTGAAGGGCGCCGCTCTCGTGGGAGGCGGAGGCAGGCCTCTGGGCATGCAGCCTCGCACGGGGAAGAGCGCATCTCAACATGTTTTTAATTTTTTTTGTAAAATAGAGAACTAGTAGAAAAATGTTTTTTATATTATTTTTTTGAAAACAGAACGACAGAGAACTTTTATTTTATTTTATTTTTTTATTTTTTAATTTCCTTCAAAAAAATTAAAGAAAAAGAATAGATATATTTTTTTGTTTTTTATTTTTTATTATAAACAAATTAGGATGTTAGCAAGACAGATCGATCCCAAAATCAAAACGGAAGACGTGAATGATTGCGATTCCGAGGAAAATGACGGATGGAACCGGGTCTCCGACCACCGTACGTGGTCAGAGGTGAGAGATTATGCGAGGTAGAAAAGAAGGCGTAGAGATAGAGAAAGTGAGATGAAAATCGGAGTCAAAGGTGAATCAAATCATGATGGATTTTAAGATCTAGATAAAAAAATGACGACGAAATAAAGATGCGAGAAATAAAACTAAGATTAACCTAAGATAACAATGTGGATCTCACCTTAGGAGCGGAAAAGACCTTTATCACCTTGACGAAGGCTGACTCGCTGTCATCGGACGGCTCGGAGGCTAGGCAACCTTCTACGACAAGAAGACTCTTGGAGATCGGGCTCCTCTCACCAAAGATTGATCAAGTTGAAGTGAGGGAGAAGGAGCCATATAAATAGAAAAGATAAGAATTCGAAATTCAAAAATTTGAAATGAGATAAAGAGATAAGGAAAAAATTAAAATGAGATAGAGATAAAAGAGATTAATGTTAAAATTATTTAGAAATTTTTTTTGTATTTGCATCACTTCATTAAATTGAATAAAAAATGTTATTTTTTATTTTTTGTGGTGGTTATTTAAGAATAACAATTATATACATATACTATATACATATGGTACATTATATACACAGTCAAATAAGGAAATTAGTTTTTTTTTGTTTAAAATTTTTATTTTTTAATTTTATTTTAAATAATTAGTAAAAAATATTTACAAATATATACAAATACAATATATATATATATATAAATGGTAAAATTGCACAAACCACCCCAAAAACCGACTTTTTAACCATAACTCCAAAAATTATGAAATCACAACCATTTTAAAGATAATTTAATTTAGAATACAATGGAAGTAAGTATGGTTCAATTTGAGTTCATATGGAGTCGGAATTGGTCTTTCAATTATCGCTTAGTGGCTTTTCCAAGTGTGGTTGCTTTTATTCTGTACATGATTTTATTTTGCAAACATTTTTATTATTTGGGAAATATTTTTATTTACAACTTTTGTTTTGAAAATTATTTATTTTGAGGTCAATTGATGTACAAATAAAATAGTGTAAGTATACAAACAAACACAACACACTTTTTTTGGATTTTCTGATTAAGGGTCCTATCTCCCCCTACTTTATTCCTGGTCGATCATGTCAAGTCTTGACCTTCTCTCAGGGTTTGGGTCAGCCTGTATCTATTATATATATATATATGCAATCTTCTCTTTTTGTTGCTTTTATTTATTTTTCCTTTCTTTCTTTATTTATTTTAGGTTAAAACGGTAAAAAGTGTGCAATATTTACACACAAATGCAAGTAAGTATGAATATGGAGTTAGTATTATATACATGTGTCTTATAAGGGATTTTAAGCTAAAAATAAATGAATAAAGATGATGAAATGCAGATTCATCAGTGGCCTAAGATCAATACTTCGAACCAGGTCGGATGCTCCACACAAGGCAGGAACACTGTCGTCGAGAAGGTCCTGCTCGCTACGTACTATAGAAGCGCCAATACTTCGCAGTCCCATGTGATAATCAAGGCAACCACAAATCAGGTTTAGACTCTATTTTTTAAGGATTGCACCTCACTCAGTCTGGAGTGTACATGAAAATAATGCAGATTTTATGAAACCAAATAATGAATGTTCAATAAGAATTTTAATTTGGTCAAAGCTTATTAAATAATCCCCTTGTTTTAATTTTTGATTTTCACTTTTTAAGTATTTTTCAAAATAGTACGCCTCATGATTTTTTATATTTTCTTTTGAATCCGAAGTGATACAAAACTAGGAGAGGAGTCGAAAAAGCCATGCAAGTTAACACTAAGGTGGAAATCTCACCTTAGAATCTAATGTTGCATGCAAAGTTAAGAAGATTACAACACTTCCCAACTCTCTACATGCGGATGCAAGACAAGAATTTAAATTTAAATTTATACTACATGCAATACAAGCCAGTGAAATCATCCTAAGCAGGAATTGCTATTATCTTGAAGAACCAAATGCTAAATGCTTAGGAAAGAAACCCAAATGTCCGATCTTAGAGACTCTTCGGTGTTGCCACAACAGATCCTGCTAGTACTGTATAGAGCCTCTCATGGCACTTGGTTTAAATTCAAAGTATTTAACAATTTAATTTTGAGCTAAGTCCAAACATATATCTACATGAGCATGTATAGATTAGGTGTTTGGACCTGATTTACTCGGCCAAGCAATTCCTAAAAATATAAGGGCTAAATCACAGAAAATATGTAAAAAGATGGTGGAAAACTCAAAATGTGAGAAACAAATAATAACAAAGGTGATGAAAACACAAAAAAACCAACGAGCCCCCAGGTGAACAATCACCCATACAATGGACCTCGGAGTGTGAATATCCAAAAGTTTAAGTCCATGTATGATTACAAATTAATAACGTAAAAATAAAATAAAACTCTCTCTCACAAAATAGAAAGAAAAATCCTAAGCTAAAAACCCTGCTCTTCTTTCTATCTCTTGCTCTCTCTAATCAATCTATAGAGAAAATGATGATATCCTCACAACTAAGGTGTACCGGCTTTGTAAGAAGTCACCTTCGCCACACGTCTCTTGCAAGAAATTCAAGAAAGAGAAATGTAAGAAGCAGATAAAATAATTAATTATAAAAAGAAAAAAAGAATTATGCAATTAAAGATGCACAATAAACCTATCCTAAGCATTGCTCCCCAGCAACGACATCATTTGATCAACCGAGCTACATGAAGGTGATCGTATGATCTCACAAGGCAAGATGCACAGTCGCTAAAGTGACCTCTCATGAGATCCAATTAAATCAAAAATTAAACCACAAGATCTCATGATAAAGCAATGCAATATGGAGCAGGATAAAATTTATTATAACCTAGATAGTGTACAATCATTCTGGGTGTCGAACAATTGAGAGCTACGGGGATATGCAAATAATTATCGTATACAAAGAAGAAACAACAATTATTTTTGTGTATTATTTTGGGGTTTTTAAATTTTTTTAATTATATTTAATCTTTATGGATTTTTTATCTCATATATTTTTTAAATTTTATACATTTTATTTTTCTTTTTATATTTTTTGATTTCTGATTTCTTTTTCTTTTTTATATAATAAGTAATATATATATATATGTAGGGTAAAATGGGGCTGCCCCCTGGGAATAGCAAACTTGGCTACTCCCACCCCTATTTTCCCCTCATTTTTTTATTTCTTTGGAAAATAAAAATTTGTATATTCATCACTATATCCCTCTAACATTCTATTAAAATTTCGTCAGAAACAGAGACTCCTAGGCCCTCCATCCAGACGTCATTTTTTAACGGTCGCAGGATTTTTTAAATCGACCCTGTTTGGATGGAGGCCGTAGGAGTCTCCGTTTCTAACGAAATTTTGATAGAATGTTAGAGGGATATAATGATGAATTTACAAAATTTTATTTTCTAAAGAAATAAAAAAATGAGGGAAAAATAGGGGTGGGAGTAGCCAAGTTGGCTACTCCTAGGGGGCAACCCCATTTAACACATATATGTATATATGCAATAATATGTATAATATGAGTAATATATGTAACATATACAATAAATATATAAAAACTCAATAAATACAAATTGGAACAATCCTTTTTAGTTTTTTAAAGTATTAAAAATATTTTGTGAGTATTTATAATAATAATACTTATATTAATAATTATATAATTATATATAAATATATATAATCTATATATCGTCTAATATTAACAAATATACCTAATAATATTAAAAAATCACAAGATAAATTGTTTTTATCTTTTTTTTAAATATTTTTCTATGTTTTTGTATTTTTCTAGTATTTTTTTGCTAATTTAAGTATTTTTAAAGTCCAAAATACTCCAAAACATGGATTAATAAGTAGGTTGAATGTTTTAAGGTCTTAAAAATAGTTAAAAATCCTAAAATTCCTTAAAACTATTTTTAATATGGTTTAATAAGTATACATGAAAATATACAATAGAAAAATATTTTTTATATTTTGAAAATATTTTATGATTTTTTAGGCTATGAGGGTTTTTAATTTTAAAGTTTTCTTTTGATACCTTTTTTGTGATTTTTAGTCTAGTAGCTATATTATAAAGTAATATACTATTTGTATTTTTTTTGAAAATTTTAAAAGTGTCTTTTTTTGTATTTTTGTTTCTAAACAGGGAATAAATAGCCCATTGTTGATTTTTAATAAATGGAAAAATAATTGGAAATGCTAAAATAAAATGGCAGCGTGATTGAGCATAATATGGATCACAAAGGGTTTAGGTGCAAAATGCCACCTCACATGGAGGGCCATGTGAGCAGACCTAGTAGTGGACCTATATGCTATTTGTAATAATATACATGGTCCATTTGCAAATTTTACACAACTTTCTAAATGTAAATAAATATTTATAGGACTAATATTTAAATACCAAAGAGGCGGGGGTTACTAAGTCCCCTAAACATGCGCGATCAGAGAGTGGAGAGGCATCCATGTGGCTTGATATGCGACTCTGGAGGGGCGTCAATTCATTTTAAATTGAGGGCCCATATTAGATTTGAGCCCCAAGCCTTATCCGACGATAGATGAAGCAACAGGAAGAACTCCTGATAAACTCGCCGCCTACGAGCTTTGATTCCTGAATACACACATCTCTAGCCTCCCCCTCCTTCGCGGAGAATCTCCTCTCCTTCTTGAGGCTCTTGTGCGTCAACAGGGTCCTTCAATGCATCTGAGGCTCTCCAGAGGAGCCAAGGAGCTGATGTCGCTTGTATATCATGTTCTAGCGATGGGCTGGAGCTCGAGGTGCTTTCCTGTCCACGAACCTGCACCAAAAGGTCAAGGGGTTCGAGCCGGGCTTTCTCAACCCTAAAGTGAAGCTGAAAGTATACTAGGGATGTGAGCTGAAGGGACTCTGATGGAGGAGGAGTCTGATGGCTCCATTCTGTGTGAGAATCGAGGTGGAAACTTGGGGCAAATGTTGAGCAGATGGAGAGAACTGAAATGGGGGTGAAATGAGGTCGGAACGAGGTCGAGGTACCGTGAAATTGGTGTTGGAGATGGAGTCTCTGGTGATTTTAGTTTTTGAAATTAAATTGAAGGAATGATTAAATGATGAAATTAAAGTTACTCCTACATTATTAGAACTAAAAGATAGAGAATGAAGCTAACCTAGCAGCTCAACGCGCTTGGGAACTCGGAGCAGGAAAGGTCGCAAGAGACGAATCTCAGCTGGAATGGACTGCCATGATCCTAAACTTTATCCACACCAAAGAGAGAGGAGTCAGAGCTGTCACCTCTAGCTCAACCCAGGTGGCCTCTCTTGGGATTACAGATGGACAATCAGAGATCACATCCAAAATAAAGTCTGAAGGGGGGTTCTTATATGATTGGGTTCTAGCAAAAAATGTGGTGAGATGGCGGAAGGATCGAAGGTGGTAGGTGAAGTTTCTGGAGTGGGTGAGGAAGAGGGATGACTGGGCTACCCAATGGTAGTGGTCTCGAGGAGGAAGGGATTATGAAGGGGGTGTGAGAATTCATATAAAAGGGTTAGGTGGCACTTCTGACATGGGCAGGTCTGGAGGTTGTATAGTTGACCCGCCTGGTCAACAATCCAAGGCCTCTGGTTGGTCCACTTGGACCAACCAAAAAAATGATGTAAATGATTTGGAAATTCGATAAAAAATAGAAAATGATTTTATTATTTCTATTAAAACATGAAATATATTTTTATATAGTTGTTATTATGATTTTTATTCATTTTTAAAAGTTAATTTATAATATGTTAATATTTACATGTAATATATAGATAAATATACATGTAGTTCATGTATTTAATTTTTTTTGTATTTTATTTTTAATATTTTAATAATTTATACATATAATTTAAATATTTATAATTTAGTTAAATACATATTTAGACATTTTTATTTATTTTTAAGAATTTATTTATGTACTTAAATAAATATGCATATATATATATGTATATTACATAGGTATATATTCATACAATTCATCCATTTGTTAAAGTACCTAATTTATTTTAATATCTTTTTAATGGTTTTATTTTAATTTTATTATATAAATGTGTTTTAAATAATATTTACAAATTTATAAAATATAAGAAAGTGAGAAATACAAAGAATAAATATATTGAATATTACATACATGCATACTGCACAATGAGGGCCCAAAACCTAATTTTTGCATATTACCTCCAAATTGAATGAAACTACCTTATCTAAATATCTAATTTTATTTTTATGAACAATAAAGGTGAGTTTGGTGAATTTTGAGTTTGTATGGAGAAGATACATGCCTCCAATTTTTTTGTATGACCTTTATTTTGTGTGTCCCGAGCACGCTGTGCATTATTTCTCAGTGAAATCAATTTTGTATTTTCTTTGTATTTTTATGTATAATATTGATGTTATAACTTTATTGATTTGAGGTGTAAAAATGAGAAAATAAAATCGGTCCCAAAATTGTGTTTATTGATCTATAAAATTAGGATTTCTGTGTTGTATTTTCTGTACAATTGGTCATTCTATCTCCCCCTACTTTATTTCTTGTCCACCAAGTCATCATGATGACTAGGTCTCGGGGGCTAGAGTCACTCAATGTCTTTGACACTTCATTCTTTTTATTTTTCTTTTCTTTTCTTTATTCTTTTATTTTATCAATAACTACAATATTAGTATTTTATACAATATTAATTCTGAATTATTGAGTGTTTATTTTCATAAATTAATTACATATACATGCATTTAGCTACGTATTTAAGGTCGAATGAAAAAATAAATGTTATGAAATGGAAATTCATCACAACCCATATCTCCACGCCGCTATCGAGAGAGAGAGACCATTTAAAATGTAAAGCAATACCAAAATAGGTTTTCAAGAATTAAAAAATGTAATTAATGCACCATTTATCCTAATTGTGTGATTAAAATTAGATGGATGAGATTGACTACAGACCATGGGAGTGGGTGCGTGTCTTTATGTGTGTGCGTGCATGCGTGTACGTGCATGCATGTGTGTATGTGCATGAGCGTGCATACGTGCATGTGTGAGAGTCCGTACGTGCATGAGCGTGGGTGAGTGCACGTGGGTGTGCATGCGTGCGCATGCATGTGTATGTGCATGTGTATGTGTGGGTTGTTGGGTGGGTGTATGCACACGCAAGTGCATGTATGTGTTCATGCGAGTGTGCGTGTGCGTGCATGTGCATGCGTGGGTGTGCAAGTGCATGGGCATGCACGTTTGTGTGTTCATGTGTGTGCGCGTGCGTATGTGTGTGCATGTGGGTGTGCCTGTCTACGTGCATGCATCGCTCTCTCTGTGTGTGTGTATGTGTGTGTGTTCATGCATGTGTTTGTGCATGTATATGTGTGTGTCTGTCTGTGTCCCTGAATGTAAAGGTGTTTGCGTCTGTATGATTGTGTTTGTATCTAGTATTAGAAGCTTGATGATGCTATTTTAGTTTGATTAATGGAAAGATTTTATCACATTATTTCAACCTAAAGAAGCATGTTTAATTTAAATTATAAAATTTGAACATATGATTATATTGAGCATCTCTTGCTGCTACTAAAGATGTGTACTATTGATGAATCACAACTCTAATTAGCTAAAATAGAGCTTCATCTCGAACAACTAGGTGCATTCACATTTTTTTATCTCAAAACTAACATTCATGCTCTTGTAAATAATTTGCATAAATTAGCAGTTCATTTTGCATTCATATTCATATGTAAATTTTCACTTAGCTTAACCCATTTTTAATTAATCAATGATAACTCCAATTCACCTAAACTTAACTTCGACTACATGCGTATGAACTTTAGGGGACGGCCGCTAACTGCCCCTTATATAAACAATCACCCCCTTCTATCGGAGGGGATGGTTCTTAAACCAACCCATCTACGTGCATCTCATTTTACAAGAGGGGACACTAGCTTTTTGCGTCCCCTCTTGATAACCAGAGGGGGCATTTGCAATTGTCTCTATCTCTCCAACTTTAAGAGATTGTGAAGAATCGTTCCCTCTTGAAAGCAGAAGGGACAATCACAATCGTCCTTGACTTCATTATATGAGGGGCGAGTGCGACCATCCCATGTAATTGGACAATAGAGGATGGTCATGACCATCCCTTCTTGGACATATAGGGGATGGTCGTAACTATCCCCTCTAAGTCATGGGATGTCTCTGACACAGTGGGGGCACATAGAAGTGAAGAGGGGACAATCATAACCGTCCCCTCTGTCCTCCCAACTAAAAAAAACACCAGTAGGAATCCCTTCTTGGGATGGTCATGAACGTTCCTTCTTGGACATATCACTAATATTAATCAATGATAAACCCTAAAAACATACTAATTTGTATATATGTGAAAGAAACCTAAACCCTAATCCATGATAAAAAGGCATAAATGTCGATATCTCTCTCATATAATATCCAATTTCACTCTACTCACTTTTGATTAATGTACATTCAATTATCCACAAATTAAGATCAATTTTAAAAGAATTAGAGTTCATTTGTGGAATTTGGGTTTCATGATCTAATTGTATATTGTACATAATTACTAATTTTTGACCTATTATTGCATGTACATATTTGACTCTTTTTGATTTATTTATTTTCATTTCTCTATTTCATTTCATATTTTAACTAATTTTATAAAAAAATAAAAAAAATAGGAAAGCAAAGAAAAAGACAAGTTCTGACTTGAGCACCTTGACTTAATTCACATGCATATAATCCACTTCACTAAATTATTTTGACTTTTCTTGAGTCATAAAAAATCCAAAAAAATGCAATTGTGTCCATGCATCATTTCACATCATGTTTGATTTTTGCATACATTAATTATACTCAGAAAAACAAATAAAAATTACAAAACTAAAAAATTTGATATTATATATAATATCAACAAAAAATGCATATCTTGAACAATTGAGTCCATCTGCATTTGAGTCCTTCACGAACATTGTAGAATGCATTTAAGGGTACATTTTTCATTTTGATCGTTCTTGCATTTGAAGTCGTTTATTATTTTATATTTTATTTTTTCATTTTCTTACATGAGTTAACTTAGTCAACCTCGCCACATGTCTCTCATCCATTCATACACTTCAGTGCCTTGGTCAACATGAGTTCTACATCTTTAATAATTCGAGGTGATTTTTGAGAACCTGGTTTGGACCTTACAAATCATTCTAGACTCCTCGACTTCTTCCTTTATTCCAATAAACCATGATCACTCTTGTCCCACCATTCGCCCCTTGTGGATGAAGATCGATTTCAGTCAACATCAAATGCTCCATTCACATACATCTGGAATTGAACCTAATTCCAGATCATCCATTCCATCTGGTGCCAAAGATTTCCATTCTGAATGGAATGCATCTTTTTGTGCAAAAACAACACTAGACCCGTGCAGATTACATCCTCTGAGTCTGATTCAGAGGTGGCTCCTCAAGGGAAGAGAAAGGGACCGAACCAACCAGATCAAGGACAACCCGAGCAGAACATAGTCATTGCACATCTTCTCACATCCATATAGGGCATCCAACAACAGTTGACGGGTCAAGCCCTTGCCCAGGTCGCTTTCCAAGAAATGCTAAATGATCTGAGGAGAAAGAGAAACCAGAGGAGGAGGAGGAGGTGGTGAATATGAAGAAGAAGATGAACACCGTGGAGGGCCCACAGTCAAGCCGATGAGAGAGAGGCCCAAGCCTTCTCTAAAATAAACATACAATTTTGGCATTGTTCAGATGACAGAGTGGATACAGATCCCTGTAGTCCACAAACATTTTGAACTCAAGCCACAATTTCTTGCTCTTCTGCCCTCGTTCCATGGGAACACAAATGAAGAGTCCTACATCCATCTTCAGCAATTCTCTCACATCTACCATCTCACTCACTCCCCCAACATCCCATTGGGCGTAGTCAAATGATCGTGTTCCCCTTCAGCCTTTAAGATAATGCTCTCAATTGGATCAACCATCTGTGGAAGGTTGTTATGACCTGGGAGGAATTGAAGCATGCATTTCTCCAGAAGTATTATTCATTGAGTCGTCTGAATCAGATGCGAGCCTGGATCAACAATTTCTCCAAAGGATCGCACAAATCGATACATGAAGCTAGAGATTCTGAGATTAACATGAGAGGTGCCCCCACCATGACATTCCTCGGACCAGCATGGTCCAACACTTCTTCGAGGGCCTCACTCTTGAAAGCCAGAGCCTAGTATATGCCTCCTGTGGTGGCTCACACTTCAACAAGGATGAGGGCGTTGTTTAACAAAATTTTTGAAGAGATGGCCGAAAGTGAGGCTGCTCTATCCTCATCCCGTGCATATCAGAGACAGTCGCAGCTCCATCACAAGCCCGTCAATATGGAAACATCTAGTAAGCAGGACATCGATGAGAGCTCCAACCTCAACATTATCCAGAGCCACATGTCTAAAGTTGATATTATTGAGAAGAGATCACATGACATGGAGAAACTGTCCGAATAGAGGACCCAATATCTGGACAAGCTGGATCAGATTTTATAGTAGCTGGAGCTGCTTGTGAGGACCATCAGTGCCGTACAATCTGTGAGCCTGATCGCCACCATTCCTGCAGAGCAGAAGGAACCATCATCTCCACAGCAGCCTCGACCGAGTGTAGGATAGCCTCAGGTCCAACATGTATATTACGTACATGCATCTGACTAGTAGCAACTGCCATCTCAACAGATTTTCCTTCACCAACTAGAACTCTAGCCCCCTTCTTATGATCCATTCTCAAGACCACCACCTATCATCCAAGAGGTGAACAACATCTGGAATAACGATGCCCAATGGGCCCATCCAGGTGGATAGCAACAGTGTCAATCATCAACCATCCGGCTATATCATCAACATCAAGGTGGGAGATTTGTCCAGCCAAACAGGCCTCTATAGCACTAGCCTCCGCAATACCAGGAGAACTTGAGGCAGAATCAATAATACCAGCATCCCGCGTATTGCTAATACCGAAGAGGTAGAACATTGCAACTAGCAACCATCTCCAAGGGGGAAAATACGGCATCTTCTGAAGAGTCATCTTCTACATCAACCGATCAAGCAGCAGCGCCGGGTGAGGAAGAAGATGATGGAGGAGCAGCACCAGCCACCGTCCACCGCCACCATCAAGACAAAAATATACAAAAAATCAACAAAAATAAAATTTACAAAAAGAAATGAAGAGCCGATGCCCAGAAGGACTAGCAATAGAGGAGCCAACATCAACAAAAAATCCAGAGCGGCTTGACGAAGCCCAAGGTCAAGTTGATAAATTTTTGTCTGTTTTGAATGACAACCTGTCTTTTGGCAAGCCATTTGTAAATAAGTCTGTAGTTAAAAACATTAAAGTTTCTTCTGTGAATATTCGTTTTCCTGAAGCTATGAAAGGTACCAAAAAATCTAAAATATGAAAACTGCATCGCCCGACCATGAAGTGGTTGAAATTATTGAAAATATTGTTTTAAAGATGCCACTCATAAAGCCATGAACTACATGCGAGCTGTTAAGAAAGGATAAAAAAGGCATCTACCTCTAAGCATCCAAACCACAAGAACAAGCATAACAAAGGAGAAAAATACATCTTGATCATGTCCACAGTCAACGCAATCAGTGACCTCCCACAGAAAAAGAAAGACAAAGGAACACCCAATATTAGATGCCAAATTTTTGATCAAGTTTTTGAGCAGACTCTTCTTAATAGCGAGTCTTCAATAAATCTCATGCCTTCCTCACTACTGCAAGAATTTGAGCTTGGACCGCTTAAACCGACAAGAATGATCCTATAATTTGCAGATTGATCCGTGAAGCTGTCCAGAGGTATGTTGGAGGACGTTATTGTAACTGTGTAGGACATGAAATTTCCAGTTGATTTTGTAGTCCTATACATGGACTCACCTGCCCCGTTACTCCTGACCCCCATCATTCTAGGTCGACGAAGTCTTGGCCTCAACCAAGCTGCGACTGGCTGGGAGGCTTCATGTGGTGGAGCTCCGGCCACGTCTTGAGCTACGAGCCTCCAGGCATCTTCGGACATTCCTAAGCTACTCCTCCGGCAGCTATCACTCTAAGGAAGGGAGCTAGGGGTCTGTGGTGGTACGAGGGACGAGCTGAGGAGCAATGGAGGTGGAAGAGTGGTTTTATAGGGTTCCCTAGGGTCTAGAAAGATCAGAAGGGGGCACACAACCCGAAAAGGATTCAATCCATCTTAGGGATCCACGAGGATCATGGATCCTAGGAGAAGAATCGGGTGAAGAATCGAGGGGAACAGAGGTTGGAGTCGGGCGCTAGAAAATGGAGAAGAAGCTCCAGCAAAATAAGACGCGACTCGACCCGGCTGGAAGAGACCATTGACTGAGGTCAACGGTTTGACGTGGCCCAATGAGAAGACATGATGTACAAAAATAAACAAAATTAAATTAAAAATAGTAAATGAATTTAAAATAAAAGTATATAACATAAAACATGTTTATTATTTAATAAACTATTTTTCTATGATTTTTAATTATTTTTATGAAAAATAAAACAAGGTATATATAATATAACGTATTATTTACAGATATAATATAACAATGCATTATGTACACAATCCAATACTCTCTGCGCCCCTTCTTTGAACCATCGTCGAATTGGTTAAGGACTAATCGAGAGCACGTTGGGTAATCCGCTTTGACCCTGGTGTGCACGTTATTTTTATTAAAAATCTTTTATTTTATATTTTATTTATTTACAAAATAATTTATGGGATACAAAAATATTTTTATTTTATTTTTTTAATTAATTAAAGGTATGAAATAAATAGTTAATGTATTATATATATGTATGTATTTTGTACAAGGGTTTGATGATTTTAAATTTAATTTAATTTAATTTTATTTTTTTAATATTATTTCTAAGGCTATTTACTGGTGTATAAATAATAAAATCATTTTATCTTGTCAAAAATAAATACATATTATGTATAGGTATAGGTGGTATATACATGGACCCTTATCTCTCTCTACTTATTTTCTTTTGCGATCATGTCAAGACTTGACCTTCTCTTGGGGTTTAGGTCACTCTATATTTATTTTAAATACATCCTTCTTCTTATTTCTTTTTTCTTTATTCTTTTATTTTGCAAAATAAATGCTAAATATGAGATATTAACAATGAGATGCAAACTGCTAAGTTATTGTATTTACAGATATTTACATGTAGTTTTGCCAAAAAGAAGAGCTAAAATAAAAGGATAAAGAGTGAGAATCATAGATTCATCATAAATATATAATTAATCAACTATAAAGAATACACTGATAATATGTGTAAACTTTTTCATAAAATCTTTGTAAATATGATCAATAAATCAGTTTAAAATGGTTTTGCAAAATGTTTTGATTTTTTTGGAAAATGTCTTGAAAAATCTTTTGGAAATCATTTGGAAAACTTTTGTAAAATGTTTTCAAATCTTTATAAAAATCTTTTACAAATGTCAATAAAAAATGTTTCATTTGTTTGAATAAAATTTTGAAAATCCAGTTTGCAAATGGTTTGGAAAATGGTTATAAAAATATTTTGAAAAATATGTATATTTTATTTGAAAAATCGTTACAAAATGATTTTCAAATTTTGTAAATGATTACAAAATTTTTTGTAAGGATTTTTTGAAAAATAAAGTTTTCAAAAAATATCTGTCAAAACAATTTTAAATGATTTTTGAGAACCTTGTACATAACTGTAAGGTGTAATAATCATAACACAGTGCTATAAATATAAATACAAGTGAACATTCTAGTGTAAATTCATGTAATTCTTGTGAATAATAGATGCACTCCCGTGTAAATATTTGCACATATTTCTTTCACTAAACCTTATGCAAAAATAGCTAAAAATTTTAAAATCTTAAAAACCACAAAAAATGCAAAAATATTTTTAAAATTGCATAAAAATTGGCAAAACTTTTTCCAGAAAAAATCCATAAAAAATCAAAATCAGAAAGTTGCTTCACAAAAAGATTTTCTTGCATTGTACATAGCATTTGCATTTTTTAGAATGATCAAGACAATTGAACAAGTCTGAATTAAAGTCTAAAGATTGGAGCTTGCTATAGACCTAAATACACTTAATTTCAGAGGAACCCATTAAGGACTTGAATTGGAATACTTCAAGTTACCTTGACTTAATTCTTTAGATTCCATGAGACTATATTTATGAGTCGATTCAACGTGTCTAACTAGAACCCTTCATATCATCCGCACGACTCTTGGGGCTTGACTAGAAACCTCGCACTTAACATTTAGCTCAACCCAGATAGATTGTTGAAAAATCGTGGAGTCTAAGTCAGGACGATGCTAGGCCGCTTCGTCAAGGGTGGCTCAGGAACCATTCTTGGTGATCACTGAAATTAGTAGTCTAACCCACTTCTTCTAGTAACCATGATATTTAATGACTGGAGAATGATTGAGATAATGCTTCGGATGAGGAACGGTCTGCTAGATCAACTTTTTCCAAGACCCTAAAATATGGGCAGACCAAAAGGACTCTATATCCGTCGGGGCACAAACAAGAATGCAGTGCAATGTAAAGTCAAAGAAAATATCCAAAAAAAGCATACACCAAAAAATTCATAAAAATATTGAGCTTCCAAAAAAAGCTTGCTTCTTGGTGAAGACTCGGCTACAATGGTCGAGCTTCACAAGGGTATGAAGACTACACTGGTCCATTACCACTTCTTTTCCCATTCTTCTAGCTTCTCCCTTTCTCGCTTGTAAAGACTGGTGGCACCTAACCTTAGAAGGGAATATCTGTCTCCATGAGGACGAGTTACCAGAGGAGCAGATTCTTTTATAGTCAGTGATTTGTCTGGGAAGAACTTAAAATATCACACACATGGTTCTATCACTTCAAAGTCGCGAGAGTATACAACTGAGAGGATGGTTCTGACCAGGATGTGAATTGAACTATATAATAGGGTTATGGAACCTAAGGACTGTTGTATCACATTTCCTAACCTCAACGAGGCTCCGAACAAACCAAGAATCCAAAGATCTTAACTGAGCTCCACACTTTCATTTTAAATAAGACAAGTTCAAAAGTCAAAAAAATTGTTCCAAGTTATTTCCTTTCCTTTTCTTTATTTTCTTTTTCTACACTTATTGCATAAGTGTTTGCTAGGGACTAGCAAGGGCAAGTACATGGGGATGATGAATCTCCATTTCATCACCTTCATTCTTTCATTTTGGCCTTAAATCCCTAACATGTATGTCATTAATTTGGGAAAATAAGCACTCAATAATTCACAATTAATATTGCATAAAATACTGTATATAATAATATATTTATTGTCAAAATAAAAGAATAAAGAAAAGAAAAAGAATGAAGTGTGAAAGACACTGAGTGATCCTATTCCCCGAGACCTATTCATCATGATGACTTCGTCGACAAGGAATAAAGTAGGGGATATAGGGAGATAAATTATACAGAAAATACAACATAGAAACCCTAAATTTATCGGCAAATAATCACAATTTTGGGAACTATTTTATTTTCCCGTTTTTACACCTCAAATCAATAAACTTTGAACATCAATATTGTACATAAAAATACAAAGAAAAATATAAAATTGATTTCACTGAGAAATAATGCACATTGTGCCCGGGACACACAAAATAAAAAGCAACACATAAAACTTTGCAGACCCGTATCTTCTCCATACAAACTCAAAATTCACTAAACTCACCTTTATTATTCATAAAATAAAATTAGCTATTTAATGAAGATGGTTTCATTCAAATTCGAATTAAGATGGAAAAATTAGGTATTGGGCCCTCATTGTGCACTATACTTGTATATAATATTCATTATATTTATTCTTTACATTTCTCACTTTTATATTTTTAAAAATTTGTAATTTTTCTTTAAAACACATGTATATAATAACATTAAAATAAAACCATCAAAAGACATTAAAATAAATTAGGTACTTTAATAAATAGATGAATTGTACCTATATATACCTATATAATATATTTGCATATTTATTTAAGTACATAATAAATTCATAAAAATTAAACAAAAATGTTTAAATATGTATTTAAAAAATTATAAATATATAAATTATATGTATAAATTAATAAAATATAAAATAAAATTCAAATACAAAAAACTACGAGTATATTTATCTGTAAATACACGTAAATATTAGCATGTTATAACACATGTAAATATTAGCATGTTATAAATTAACTTGTAAACATAAATAAATCATAATTAAGTACTACATAAAATAACAAATATTTTTTTATATTTTAATAAAAAATTAATAAATCCATTTTCTATTTTTTATTGAATTTCCAAAAAGTTGCTTCTTTCTTTTTTATGGTTGGTCCACGTGGACTAACTAGAGGCCTCGGATTGTTGACATGGTGGGTCAACTGTACCACCTCTGGACCTGCCCATGTCAGAAGCGCCACCTTCCCCGTTTCTCTGAATTCTTACGCCACCTCCATAATCCCTTCCTCCTCGAGACCACCACTATTGGGTAGCCCTGTTGTTCCTCTTCCTCGCCCACTCTAGAATCTTCACCTACCGCCTTTGATCCTCCCGCTATCTCACCACCTTTTTGGCCGAAACCCACTCCTATAAGAACCTCCCTCTAGCCTTTGTTTTGGATTTGATCCCCGATTCTCGATTTGTAACCCCAGGGGAGGCCACCTGGGTTGAACTAGAGGTGATAGCTTCAACTCCCCTCTCTCTTTGGCATGGATAAATCTTAGGATCGTGGTGGTCCATGCCAACTGAGCTTCGTCTCCAGTGACCTTTCCTGCTCTGAGCTCCTAAGCTCGTTGAGCTGATAGGTTAGCTTCTTTCTCTTGCTTTTAGTTCCAATGATGCATGAGTAGCTTTAGTTTCGTCATTTAATCGTTCCTTTAGTTTAATTTCAAAAATTAAAATTGCTAGAGAATTCAGCTCCAACACCAAATTCGGTGACCCAACCTCATTCTGACTTCCTTTCACCCCATTTCGATTCTCTCCATCTACTCTGCATTTGCCCCTTGTTTCCACCTCGATTCTCGCACAGAATCGAGCCGTCGTACTCCTCCTCCTTTACCTCTGCCTCCATCAGAGTCCCATCGACTCACCTCTCAAGTATGCTCTCAACTTCATTTTAGGTCAAGCACGTCCAACTCGCGCCCCTTGACTTTTTGGTGTAGGTTCGCAAATGAGAAATGCACTTGGAGCTCTAGCCCATCGTTAGAACATGAGCTCCATGGGACATCAGCTCCTGGGATCCTCTATCAAACACCAGACATATTTGAAGGACATGCTGATGCGCGAGAGCCCAAGAAGGAGACGAGCTTCTGAGCGAAGGAGGGGGAGGTCGGAGACGTGTGGATTTCCTGAATCGAAGCTCACAAATAGCGAGTTCATTAGGAGTTCTTTCATCTGCTTCCTCCTCCATCGGAGCTCATCGATAGCGAGTTCATCAGGAGTTCTTCGAGCCGCTTCCTTCATCGTTGGATCAGGCTTGGGGCCCATATCTAATCTGGGCCCTTGATTTAAAATGAAGAGATGCCCCTCCAATGCCCTACATCAAGCTACTTGGATGTCTCTCCTCCCTCCAATCACGTGTGTTTAGGGGTAAATTACTTAGTAACCTTCGCCTCTTTTGGTATTTAAATATTGGTCATGTAAATGATTATTTACTTTTAAAAAATGTGTAAAATTTACAAGTGGACCCTAGATATTATTGTAAATTACATATAGGTCCGATGCCAGGTCAGCTCACATGGTGCTCCACGTGAGTTGGCATTTTGCATCTTAAACCCTCCCGTGTTTGGATATTTCTATTTAGTACATAAATTTTGTATAAACATTCAAAACTTTTGGATATTTTGCATGTAACACATCAACTTTTTATTTTATTGCAATGATACCCATGCTAGGCCTGCAAATTATTTTGTGTATTTTATTTTGGGTTAAATAACTAACATGCTTGGAAAATTATGGGAAAATAGATGAATGTGATCCATATTACGCTCAATCACGTTGCCATCTTAATTTAGCATTTTCATTCATTTTTCCATTTATTAAAAATCAATTACGAGCTATTTATTCCATGTTTAGAGATATAAATATAAAAAATAGAAAAAACACTGTTTAAAATCCTAAAAAATTATATATACTATATTACTATATAATATAACTACAGACTAAAATCACAAAAAAGTATCAAAGAACCTTAAAAATTAAAAAGCCCTTATAATTCTTAAAAAATCAGAAAATATTTTGAAACATAAAAAAATAATTTTTGTTGTATATTTTTATGTGTAATTATTACTACATATTAAAAACAGTTTCAAGGAATTTTGGACTGTTTGTTTATTCTTAGGACCTTAAAACATTCAACCTATTTAATTACTCCTTGTTTTGGAGTATTTCGGACTTCAAAAATACCTAAAAATTAGCAACAAAATCCCAGAAAAATCACAAAAACAAAGAAAAAAATATACAAAGACAAAAACAAACTATTTTGTATTTTTGAATATTATTTTCCTTTTATATATATAAAACCATATATATATATATACATACCTAATATATACTTATATATAATTAGGGAAAAGGGAAGCTACACCAGGTGGTGCAGCCAACTAGCTACACCCGGGCATTTTTCTCATTGGTTTTTGATTTTTTTTGAAGTAAACCTATGTGGATTTACTTAGTTTATTGAGTAGAATATGTGTTTCAAATTTCATGCAAAACAAACATTCCTAGCATGCCCATCTAGATAGGGTCAATTTCAATAATTCTGAGACCGTTAAAATGTGATAGTCTTGATGGAGATGATAGAAGTGTCGAATTTAGTTGAAATTGGTATGATATCATGGTGATATGCAGTGATTTAAATCCCCCTAGGTTTCATTTCAAAAACACAAAAAACCAATGAAAAAAAGGGCCGGGTGCAGCTAGTTAGCTACACCCCCGGGTGCAGCTTCTCCAGCCCCATATAATTATATACTTATTAATATAAGTATTATTATTATTATAAATACTTATAAATATTTTTAATACCTTAAAAAATAAAAAGGACCGTTCCTATTTATATTTATTGAATTTTTATATATTTGTTGTATATATTATATATATTACCCATATTATACATATTATTGCATATATACATATACTACTTATTATATATAAAAAAATAATTAAAAATCAGAATAATATAAAAAGAAAATAAAAATTATAAAAATTTAAAAAATAGATGAAATTAAAAATCCATAAAAAACTAAATATAATTAAAAACCTATAAAAAATAGAAACCACAAAATACACAAAAATAATTATTGTTTCTTCTTTGTATATGATAATTATTTGCCTATCCCCGTAGCTCTGACACCTCGAATACTTGTAAGCTATACACATTTTATCTGTATTATAATAAATTTTAGCCCTATCCATATTGCATTGCTTTATCATTACTTGTGGGTTAATTGTTGATTTAATCGGCTCTCTTGAGTGGTCACGTTAGCGACTATGCATCTCGCCTTGTGAAATCACACTGCCGCCTTCGTGTAGCTCGATTGATCAATAGCTCAACCTTGGAGATCTGGAGATGGCACGATTAATGACATGAAGAACAGGGGCAAGGTAGACCTGACAGATCTTGTTGTGTATGAGGGCATCCTCATGATGTCGATGGGGGCATATGTGCATGTATAACGAGATCCTCTAGGTCATTGTTGTGCAATTGATCAACACGTCTGGAATCAGATCACGTTGTCCTAGAGTACATCATTAGACAGAGACGCAACGATGAGAGGGCAATATATGTTGGCATCACGACAGAGGCCTGATAGGATGAGGGGGCTGCGAAGGAGGATATATGTCGATTTGGAGTAGGGACATGGCATGGTATGGCAAAAAGTAATAACTGTGAAGGGTGGACGTTGCCTGGGGCATTTTGTTTTGTTTTACATACGTGATAGTGTTTTTCACATAATTTATACATCTTTTACATAACTCTTGTATCAATTTACAAATTTGCATCTAATTGTTACACAATTTTGTTTTTGAAAAATTATTAATAAATTACTAATCAAATGTTTATTTTACACGTTGCTATACATATTTTACAATGAGAGTGGGTATTTTACTAAGGAAATGTGAATATTGTAAATTAGTGCTTCATTATAAAACTAAATAAAATATTACAAAGTGCACCCTCATGTTTATAAAGCACCAATAAAAATTTACAAATATATGAACATTTTTACAAACAAAGAATGATTTTACAAAGGGAGCACGAATATTGTAGTGATGTCTTGCTACACACAAATATTTACAAAAAAGAGCGCTTATTTTACAAAGAACCAAACATACTTTAGAAAAGAATATACCATTTTTTCTAAGACCATTGATTGAGAATGTAAAAAATCTATCAACGAATTTACAAAGATGAAGATTATCGCTACAAAAACTCGTTGGAATTTACAAATATATAGTTAAACCCAATTCACTAAGAACAAAATCAAAAGTTAATTGACAAAATATTACTGAAACTACCGAATCCAGACAAACCTAAAATGGTAAATTTAACCTATTAAATAAATTCAAATTTAATGAATTACGATGATGAAAATACACTTTTGGATAACAATTTGAAAGCACCCACTGGATCGACTTCTACGGATCTCCTTGATGGCTCACCAAGAATTGGTGATATATCCTCTGTCAATTTAGTGTAAACTCTGTAACAATTTTGTAAATGTATAAAATGTACATTGTAAATAGCCGATTTTGTAAAATATAACATCAAAATTTAAATTAACATTTTATCTAATATAATAATATTTTTATAATTATATTTAGGGTGAGCCATTCATTTAGTCTCCTATTTTTAATCACATCACTACATTTAGTAATGCATTAATTATATTATTTTAAGAGTTGAAATTTTTTTTGGTTATTTTGTCGCACTGTAAATATGATGTGACAACTATATGACCTAAATTCTCTCCCTCTCTCTATCTACAAATGGTGGTGGCTTGGAGATGGAGGAAACATGGCAGAGGAAGGGCACAACCTCGAGATCAATGAGCATGCACGATAGAGGATGGTGTCACGATAGAGGAGTATGAGGGTTCTCCTTCTCTCATAATATGTATTCCTTCTCTCATAATATGTATCTCTTCTGGTTTTTTTCTTCCCAAAATCGAGATTCTCTTTTTCCAGATCTATAGTTCCTCCCCGACCTCCTTTTCCCACGAGCATTGGAGACTTGGTTTGTTCACATATGGGTGCAATGAGGAAGCTGCAGAGGTGGCACTGAGGAAGGAAGACGCAGAGGAGGCGACACATGGAGGAGGTGGTTGCGTTACCGTTGCCCATGCCACCAAGCCTCCACCCCACCATCGGCTATGGCGATGTAGTGCTCCATATGGATGTACATTAAGTATTCGTCCAATTGTATTATGAGTTTTGTGCATGTCATGCGTTCGATGAAATGCTTGATAAGGATTTTGTGCAATGAAGGAGAATTTTGCATTAAAATTCTCTAAATCTACATAACGACTACTAATTTTAGAAATCTTACATTTATTTCTACATATTTGTCACTACTAATCGACTCTCTATTGTTACAAAATTCCACACAAATATTACAATGTGATCATAAACTTTTTAGAAAAAACATAGAAAGATACAAAGGACTGCAAAATAGTTACAAAAATCCATATGAATGAATATTTTTTATTGCAGAACACCATATAAAATTTGCATTTATGATATTTACATACAAAGACCTACAAAGAGCACTCGAATTTTACATAAGGATGTGGAAAAATTATACACGTGTTACAATTACGTAATTATTTTTTACAAAAGGACAAATCTCATTTTAAATAAATGATATATTATAATTATGAATTCATTTTTACAATAAAAATTGCAAATTTATAAAGGAAAGGACCCATTTGACCTAGAACTATTGAATAGTAATGAAAATAAATATAATTAACCAACTCCCAAAATGAAGTATAAGTTACACATTATTCCGTTGGAACATTAATGGATTAATAAATAAATGCATAAATGAGAATGCCAAATCTATATAATGTTAAAATAATAATTTGATAACATTAAATGAAATTCAAATTTAATGAAGTCATATGACAAAAATTCCCCTTTGGATTAGATTTTTGATGCAACTGTGTGATTGAGATCCGACTGATTTGATTGGTGGCTCACCACAAATATAATGAGACGCTACCTCATTTGAAAGGGTCTCTCTCTCTTTCTATATATATATATGAGATACTTCAAATGGGACAGGGTCCTTCTTGAGTTCCAGAAGATCGCCCATATTTTTGCAAAGAAAAATGGTAGCATTTTTGCAAAATAGGTTAACTGTTTATATTATAATGTGCAGTTTTGATGCTTGTTTAGTAAAAAATACAATATGTAGTTATGTATTATATAATGTGCAGTTTTGCATTTCAATGTGCTATTATATTACAAAATGTTCACTTATTTTACAAAGTTGATGACGTTTTTTTTATAAAAGGGCGGATTTCCTGAACTCAGGAAGGACCGTATCCTATAGGAAGGCCCCCTCACTCCATATGTATGTATGTATACATGGGTTAAATAAATATGCTCCGTGGAAGCATGTATGCGCATGCCCACCTTCTTTTCCACAATTTTTTTGTTTTTTTGAAAATAAAACCCTAGGAGGATTTACTTAGAATAATAAATGAAGCATTTATTTCAAATTTCGTGTAAAACACACATTCCTAATATGTCCATCTGAAGGGGGTCAATTTCAACAATTTTGAGACCATTAAAATTTGACAATTTTAATGGAGGAGATAAAAGTTTCGAATTAAGTTGAATTTTGAATGACACCATGGTGATATATTGTGATATAAATTTCCATATATTTTATTTCAAAAATAATAAAAATAGAGGACAAATAACATAGGGAAATGCTCCAAGAGAGCATACTCCTTTTCCCCTATCTGTATGTATGTATGCATGCATGTATGTATGTACGTGGTTTATGGATGGGATAGGAGCCTCGAATTGAGGTGAAATTTGAATGAGAACATGGTATTATACGATGATCTAGATACCCACATATTTGAATGAGAACATGGTGTGAACACAATCCAACCATACTAAACTAGGGGTGCTAATCAAATCGAATACTTTCGAATCCACTAGGATTCTGATTCAATTCATTATAAAAATTTCAAATCCGAAATCGAATCGAATTATAAACGAATTTGCTAACTTAAATTCAGATTCAATTCATTTTGAGTTTCAAATATTCAAATTTGATTCATTTTATTTAGAATTTGAAATGTTAGTTGCTGTTTTAAAGCTCATATAAATAATATTATATGAAAAATATTATAATTTTTATATTTTATAGTCTAATTTTAATTTTGAATATAAATTCCTATGATAAGTTGAAAAATTATATAATTAAGGAAAATACGAAACTAATATAATACAACGGATAAAAGTACTCAAAATTTCTAATTACTATGCCTTTTTCAATTTAAATACACTATTTTCTATATGAAGAAGAAATATATAAATACAATAAAATTATATGACCTTATCAAAGAGATAGAATATCACTAACGAAAAAGCTGAACACATTATAATTACCATTGTATGTTAAAGCAAGACAACATCAAGCATATATAGAAAGTTGATCCAAATTAATATTATTATTTGAAATAATGAGAATACAAAAAATAATGTATTTCTTTCAAAATAATAATGTAGAAAGATAAAACATCTCAACTAAGTGTGAGGATCTTAAATATCGAAAAACTAAAGCTATGAAAATGAAATATATTTAATTTTTGATGTGTAAAGGAACATCTTACATTATGGTGAGAAGAACTTGTATTATTCATGTGATGATAAACGTCATCTTAACAATGATAATAATCAATTTTGTCATTCAATGAAAATCAAAACAACAAAAAAGCAGAGGAGAGATATCCAGATAAACTTCAAACTACGACAAATGTTGAGAAGCTCGAAATAGCAAACCCATCATTTTCATATGCAAGGAGAAAGGCTACCGTTATCTACTCTGGGTTTTTGGGATCTTTGGTAGATAATGAAAAGGGGAATGGTAAAGGTAGCATAAAGAATGTGGGAACTTTCCTAGTAGATTCTATGACTCATATTTTGTACTCTTTTTTCATATTCAATATTTTGTCTTCAACTAATAGGATTTTATATGCACAATTGGGTATGGCTTATAGTGATCCTGTTAATGTCAAAAAATCCTGAATAGCATGCTAAGATTGATTATTTTACTCATACAAAGTAACTCAAACTTAAGCTACTATCACTAGGCTAAAATAAAAAGTGGAAATGGAAACTTAGATGTTCTGTATAATTGATGCATGAAGGACCCATATCTCTGGCTCGTAACATATTTAGGAGTCAAACCACTTGAACTTAGTTATAAAGAGAAACGGAAAGAGATTGGGTCTGACTAGCAGTGCTTAATGTTGTAGATTACGTCACACATTGACAAGTCACGTTGGTGTAATATGGGATTAAAGAAATCGTAGAGATGAAATATGGACATGATAAATCATATCAATGGAGCCTAGATATGGTTACAAGTTTAAGTGACCACTCAATAGTTGTAGTAAGCTGGTTTGGGAGTATATTTAAATGTTTTCTATAACATGAACTTGGTGGTACTTTTTTCTCGCATACTTGGCAACCAAAGTATGATCAACAATTTTATAAATGATGATATTAAAATAGAAATGAGAAATTGCTTATTTTTATTCTCATACTTTGACGTGTTTTGCTTAGTGATATATTAAATGTGAATTAGATGTTATAACATTTTTAGTATATATTCATATATAATTTTCTGCATCTATTTACTTATAGATAAAATCGAATAAATGCATGTCAACTTTTTAATGCAATTATGCTATAACTCTTTGCACAAGAATGTTCGGAAAAGATCTTGATCGACCCAAAGTGGGGTTGTTACATGTATGCAAGTAAATATGTATGAATTATATGCATGTATATCTATATGCATTATGTATAGGAATACAAATATATGGATGCATGCATACATACATACATACATACATACATACATACATACATACATACATACATACATACATACATACATACATACATACATACATACATACATACATACATACATACATACATACATACATACATACATACATACATACATACATACATACATACATACATACATACATACATACATACATACATCGAATCAAATCGAATTATATTGAATGAATTCATGTTAATTCAGGTTCGATTCATTTGGTAATTGAATCAACACGTTCAATTCAAATTCAATTCATTTGGTTTCAAATCGAACTTTTTTTTGAATTTTTATCGAATGAATCATAATCGAATTCGAATGATTCAGTTCAATTAGCAGCCCTATACTAAACAATCAACGGCTCTGATGAAATGAATCCAACATCGCTCGATGGGTTACAAAGCTCCAAATGACATGAAATTTTAATGCAGTCTTCATTCTATAATATAAATAAAGATCAATTGATTTGATTTATATTTTTAATATAAAATTATTTACTTTTACATATCAGAATATACAATCGTTTGTGGGAATGGGCACATTTCTCAATCTCTCTTCTCTCTCTCTCTCTCTCTCTATATATATATATATATATATATACAGAGAGAGAGATGAGTGATCCTATAAGAGCCAAAACCTGTGAGAGCATGGGAGTAGTGATTTTGGACCACAAGATTCAACCAAGAGAGAGAAGACAGATTCTAGTGGTCCAGAATCACTGCTCTCATGCTCTCACAATTTTTTTCTCTCGCAGGAATACTCCTTTATATATATATAACACAAATGAAACGAATCAGATTAGAAAGTTTGTATTTGAATCTTGATACAGAATTTGTTTTGGATTAAATTCAAATTAAAAGTTTCTAAATGAATCAAATTGAATACAAGTGAATTCCATGGTATCCAGATTAGCACACATGATGTCAAAAAAAATATTTTTCCTTATAGAGAAAATAAGTAGAATAAGTTAAGGAAAATGAATATTCCTGTGAAACTTTACCACTAACAAAGGAAAATGTTGGGAAAGTACTTTATGATTATGCAATTTCTTTCAAAACTTAAAACCAAAAGGGAAAAAAATGAGGTTTCAAAAAGAAGGATTGGAGAAAGATATTGAAATGTTCATAAATTACATCTATCTTTCCAAAAAACCATAGAAAAGGAGAAAGGATGATATATTATTTCTATTCCAATATCATCTTATTTTTTGTTGGAAGGTAAATTATGATACAAATACATTTGGAGAAATGAATAACAATACTAATGACCTAAACTTAATACCATGTAAAAGAAGAAGCACCCTCAAATAAAACAAAATATATTATTTAAATTTGAACATCTCGTCCTCCTCCTTCGTTGCCTCCATCACCGATCGCTTCCTCAACAATATTATCATCGTCATCATCTAGCACCAATTGTGCCATGGCAATGCACTGCCTCTCATGTCGTAGCCCCAAATCCATCAGTTGGCAGCCATTAGAACAATAAATTATTTCACCACAGTCGCACCACCGAAACTTGTCCTGTCGCATCTCCGGTCCTCTGCACCGAGCGTTTCCACACAACTCCATCTCCTCACCCGACTCCTCAACCAATGCAAACCACTTACACATGAAGCGGTTCACCAGGTGCACCTTCACCATTGAGTAATCATGCCTAAAATCATCCTGGATGTGGTGTTGGAACTCACGTTGTGCATCCACATTGCAAAGTGCGGCTGCTTGGGTGGCGAGGAGGAAACCAGCCAACATCCTCTCGCCACCCCTCTCAGTTGTTGAATTATTAAACATGATTATGGAGAGGGAATACAATGCAACTGGATAGGAGTTGTGCACTGTCTTCTGTATTAACTCCATGCCGCCTTTGAGGTCCTTCGGGCTGTAGAAACATATCTATGCAACATATTGCAAACAATTGCTTTATTAGAAAAGCAGATATATGTACTTAAATATGTTTCTCAATGAATTCTATGTGAACCTGATAAACTATTAATAAGTAAAAATCAGGACAAATGCCTCAATTTTTTAAAAAAACAGACCACTGCACTTATCCATTATTATGCAATCTTCCTTTTTTATTATCCTCTGGAAGGGTAGTGTACATTTTTGTATAAACTTAACTAAATGGGCATCTCTTGTTTAGTCTTTATAACATGCAATACTATGCTTATTTGAAACAAATATCTTTATTATATTGAAAGGATATGCTCACAAAATAGATCCATTCAATTATTTATATAGAAATGGATATGTATGATCCATCCATCCATACATGCATGCATGCATGCGCACACACACAAACATATAAGAAAAATGGGGCTCAAATTTTTTATTTTTTTTTTAAATATCAAAATGTATTTTCAACACTATATCCCTCTAATACACTATTTCAATTTTATTAGAAACAAAGATTCTTATGTCCTCCATCTAGAACATGTAATTTTAATGATCTTAGAATTGTTGTAATCAACCTATTCTGGATGGAGGACATATGAGTCTTTATTTCTAACAAAATTGGAACGACATATTAGAGGGATATAGTGATGAAAATACATGACAATATTTTCTAAAAAATAAAAAAAATCTGAAAAATAGGGCGAGAGCAGCCCCATTTCTCTCTCTCTCTATATTTCCAACCAATTGGTGATTCTAACAAAATCATATGTGATGATAAATAAGGAGATTCATAAATACTTATACCATGCCAATGATGTAGCAAGCGGCAAGGTCTCTGCCCTCCATGCATCTTCTAAGAAAGCTGTGGGCATGCTCAGACCATTTGGAGGATCTTACTGCATATGTTTCAAGCGAGGCTTTCTTTAACACCATCGAATCAAGAGCCAAACACTTCTTCTTCTTGCATCTGGATAAATTTCAGAAGTTCATCTTCTTTATCACGAAGTAATCAATAAGACTGAAAAATGTAATGAGACCTTTTGATGATAGCAAAAACATACAATATATCTATTAAAGTAAAATGGAAAATAACATTACCTAATTATCATGCTCATGAAATTGGATGGTGATGATTCAGATGAACTCAATATTACAAGAATAATCACAACAACTTCATTCGGTAGCCTTTCAAAGTGATCTTCGTCGATACTTCTCATTTTCGACACTTTTTTTGGGTGTAAGGGAAGAAGAAATGGTGGAGATGAAAATCATAGATTTGGGTTACACTATTATATATAATGGAGTGAGAATGTTCAAATTGTAAACTACAAGTTTATGGTAGGGTCAAACTTTGGGAAGAAAATTCTACATTGAACACAAATAGGAATGTATTAGAGGCACTTTGCATTATTATCACTATTCCTTTTTTAGACGCGGTGAATTTGTTTATCATGGATAAGTAGAAAATGTTTGCCATCAATGTAAAAATGTAGTTAGCTTCTCCTAACTATTAATATTCATTATACCAAGTGCAATTTAAAATTATGGATACTTTGAAATGACGTAATAGTGACACTAGAATGACTTTGCGAAGAATTACTATAAGTCAAAATCTAGCTAGTGGGGTAAGCCTTATATCTTCAAGTATCGAGTCTTCAGAAAGATGATGCCAACACCAACTCATTATGCAATTGAAAAAAGTTCATACATCCCAACATAGGCATCATGTGCCCTTGGTCATGTTCATTTCATAAATTGATGAACCTACTAAAATAATTAAAAGAATATTTGCATAATGTTCCCATGACAACTCATAAGAACATGATACATTCGATGATTAATGATATGCTAGTACACAGATAAGGAAATATAGTAAATTTCTAGCAAAAAATAGTACTAAGGTTTTAAAAACCGAACCGAACCGGTCGGTTCAACCGGTTAAACCAAGAACCGAAAGAAAAATGGTCGAACCACCTGGTTTTTATTCAGAACATAAGAACCAGTCAAACGGTCAAAACCCGATTAGACCGTTTAAACCCGGTTGAACAAATTGAACCAAACCACCGGTTCAACCATACATCTTTGACAAAAAAATAATTTTTGATAATTTAATAAAATGTAAACTTATAAAAACTATTCATAATCTAGTCTCATTCTAACCCATAATATAGTACTCCTTTATTTCTTCTCCTTCCACATATGTCAATGACCCATTATCATCTCTCCCCTCCTGCCATATAAGCATTGCCCTCTTTTCACATATTACATTAGTTTGTCTACTTCCAGCAACAACAAAGGAAGAATACAATGTCATAGTTATACTAAAAATACTTGTTATTAATTAAAGTTGAAATAGTTTTAAAATTGTTAATTTTATACTTCACATACACATATGAGTTTTACAAAATATGTTTATTATGCCCTTTTGAGTTTTTCTAATAACATTTAGCAATGTCTTTTCTGCTCCTATATTCTTAAAAATCAACAATATTATCCTTATGTTGGTATAATATAGGAGTACATGTGTACTAATAAAATGTCACTACTATCTACTTTGTAAAAATATAGGGGAGGTGTACGATTGTAAAAAAGGAGTATAAGTGTTGTTGGAAAAACTTGGAAGGACATGGGTATATAGATCCTCTAAAGATATGATGTGGCATTTTTTATATTTATTTGCATGATACTACTGATCTAACTCGATTCGACCCGGTTAAACCATACAAACCAAACCAACAGTACAACGTTCAGTCTTTTCCGATTTTTATGAATTTTTTACTTAATCACTAGTTCGACCGATCGGTCCTATTGGTCCGACCATAAAAATCAAAAATCAATACTTGCCCGGTTTGATGTCCGGTTCGGTTTTTAAAACCTTGAAAAATACCACTTAAGAGGAAGTGAACATTATGTATATGCATGGTGTATTATGAAAAGTATAACTTGTAAATGCCATTATCACATTTTAGATCTATGTTATTCACACATAATTTACTTTAGAAACGATACTTTAGAGTGGGAATACATGTGGTATTATTGTATACAACTAAAGAATATAGAGTTATGGGTTAGGCAATAGTTGTGAGTAAGTTCTTTTTACGTTTAAATGTCATTATGAAACTACATATGTAGCATTTCTACATCCTCAAATACAATTCTTGTAATACACTAACATTGAGAAGTTAGTGGTTGTTCATCACGTTATCTAGATTAAGGTACAAAAGGCCAAAACAAGAATGACAATAACATCATAGCTTCTCATGGTAAAAAAAAGTAAACTTATCTATTGCCAGGTTAAGAGGTTTTACTAATGTTTGAGGTGAACATATCTATTGTTGGGTTCAAAGGTTTTAATGATATTTGGATGCTCAATCATTTATCCAAATCTTGTTAATTAAATTATTTAATTGAGATTTTTTATAATAAGATGCTCATTCGTGATTTGTAAGAAAGCTTAGAAGTACTTTAGTTCCTTGCATCTAAAAGAAAGGAGAGTGTAATTTAGAGCTGATTGCTAAAAGAAACATTAGAAAATAAAAATAAGATAAGAGAGTAAATGTTTTATTTTCATAATGCATGATTATTCCTCTTCGAAGACATCAGAGAGATTCAATCTTCCAATATTCTCAGATGGCCTAAATAAAAAATTCAAGTCATAACAGTTTGGTAAGTTAAATATCTAAAAATAAGTAATGATCAATGATGAAATTAATAGTAACTTTAATAATCTTATCAAGATTGTTGGAAATAGTATTTAAGATTACAATGAAACATTCTAAAACAAAGTGTGGTTCCTAATCAAGAGACACCCATATGTTGTTCATATTATTGAGGGAAAAAGAGACACCCATATGTTGTTCATGTTGTTGAGGGAAGAAGAGATTTTCTAAAATTTTGAATTTTTTCTATATAGTTCTAGAAGACCTCCCAACAAATCTATGTAAAATGCACAAAACTTACCTTCATTACCAACCACGTTTTATCTTTAATAGTTACTAGTCATAAGTTTTCTTGAATCTAAGCTTCTCACTCACGAAGATTGAGACATGTTGCACTTACAAACTTTCCACTAGCAAGGAAAACTAGAATTTACTTGTGTTCTTTCTTTTCTTCCCCAAAGCAACTTCTCCTTAGAGAAAACTTTCAACTGGCAAGAAAAAATGAGAGTTTACTTTCTTTTTCATTTTTTTCCACAAAGAAACTTCTGCGTAGAATTGGTATTCTAATTAATTTTTTTTCAAAATTCATTTTCTTAGAACTAGTATTATATTTATTGTTTTCAAAGTTTAATATGAACATGAAAAAATGCCATCAAAGAAATGGTAAAATCTACCAACACATGAACATCATTGCCAAATACATACTCTAATTAAACTTTCCAAAATGTGACCTTTCTCTAAAATTGGTATAATATTTAATTTTTCCCCAAAGTTTAATACATACATGAAAAAGTGCCATTTAAGAATCGGTGAAATTCTTAAATTATTTGAACAATGTTGCTTAAGATAATTGAAAATTTTGATCAATATCTCCTGATGGCATCTCATTTGCACATTCTTCTATGTGCTCACCTAAATTGATCATCTTTGTTCTGAAATTGTTTGGTGACACTGCAACTACACACCCTCTAAAATCTCCTAAGTACAAGGTTATGTACATAGCAATATATTTGTGACTCAGATTATAAAACTAAAATGAGATGCTTGACCATAAAACACTACTTACAATGAATTTGATGATGGCCGACTCTCTATTTTTGAAATGCAAGGCATAACATTTAATAAGACAACTCACTTACTCATGCCTGACATGGACAAACATTGGCACAATTGTATGTGATGAAACAAGTGCCTGAAGTCGATCCATTCTATAGTGAATGGAAATCAATACACACTGGATTTTGAAGGAGTAATGAGACATGTTTCATTCAATGGTTTATCAAAGGAGTAGAACCGATGAAGGCTAAAAATGATACGCATTGTATATTGTATTTGGATACATTGGTGAGGAGGCCGTTCATCTATGCTCACATGCACATCATGTGCATTATAAATGGCTATATATTCAACTATAACTCAGAAAATAACACAAAAAGGCAAATACTCTATCAGGGGTATCTGTAAAATGGAACCTACCATCATACTGCGACATATGTTATGGACAAATCAATGAGATAGTTGAGATGAGATTTCAACATGATTGGCGAGTGGCTTTATTTAAATAAAATTAGTATGATGTATTTAAAGACACATGTTGTAAGTTAGATAAGAAGAATGGATATGCCAATCTTAATAAAAACAAAACCATTCTTGGTAATGCAGAACCATTTGTGCTAGCATGTCAGGTGGATCAGGTTTTTCTATATACAAAACAATGTGAATATCGACTGGATAATTCCAATAAAGATAACACAACGACGATATCATGGAATCATTGAAGAGGAAGATGACGATGATGACGACGAGGAGGCATATCAAGAACACATGGAGATCTAGAATCTGGTAATTAACTTGTAACTATGAATAACGTCATTTTGCACTTCAAGGTTGAACTTATTTCTCTTCTTAGTAAACTATTTGCTTCTAAACATAGAAAAAAATATTTCTTTTAAATTTATACATAATTAAACTGCTTACTTTGGAATACATTTGATGAACATGATTTCGTCGAAAGTCTAATGTTTTCACAAGGCGAGCACTCCATTTATTGAAGTGACCTCTCAACAACCACAATCAATTCAAAATTGAATCCTATAATATAAGATAATAAATCAAAATGCAAGTGAGAGTTAAAATTTATTTTATTTTATCTCTACAAAATATGTGTATAGTATAAGTATGTAGAGTGTCGAGCCACAGAGGCAACATGGAGTAGAAGACAAAAATACTTATTAATTACTTAATAATATTTTTGTGTTTTTTGTTTTTATCTCTTTTTTAAGTCTTTTCTTTTTTAAAATTTTGTGGGTTTTTAATGTAAAAATTTTTATGGACTTTTTAATTTTCAATATTTTTTATATTTTGTTTTTTTCCAATTTCCAATTTTTTATTTTTAGAAATAAAATATATAATGATAGAGATAATAAATATAATATATAGATAATATATAGAAAAGAGACGTTTTCCAAATTTTTAAAATAAGATAAATAAAATCAAAATGTAAGAAATAAAATATGTTTGGATTTTGAGATTTTTTATATTTAGGATATTTTTATATTTTTTGGAATTTTTAATATAAAAATAAGACAAAATAGTGAATACAATAAATCAAAATCCTTGTTTAAGGTTTAATAAATATCTATAAGTGTCAAAACAAACCTAAACTAATTTTAATATATTCTATACATAAAAGAAAATTCAGAAATAGAAAAGAATACTTTTGGATTTTTCTAGCATTTTCAGAAAATTTTAAAAGTTATTAGGATTTTGTAATTTTAGGGGTTTGTTTTATATTTTCCAAAATGACTTGGACAGAAGATGAAATATAACTAAATAGACATAGAATATTTTTTTTGGAATTTTTTAAAATATTTTGTAATTTTTATAGATTTTTAAATAACAAGCAAGAGAAAATGCAATGTTTTTGTATTTTTATAAAGGGATTTTTATCCCACGGTCCCTATAAATGTAATAAATTATCTTCTTGGCCTTTAAAACAATGTAATTCCCCCTCGACCCCATAAACTTGCTAACTCTTACCCCTTGAACCCTGTGGTTAATCTATATGAAACTCGTGGGGGTTCTTGGGGGTAATTTATAGGGTAAAAGTGGTAGTTACATTGTGCAAAAGGTTGTAGAGTTAATTTAACAAGTTTCTAAGGTTCGTGGGGTAAAAATCCCTTTTATAAATAAGAAAATAATTTTAAATGCCTCGCGAAAATATATGTGATAAAAATGGGTTTCATGCACTTAATGTAAAGGGATATTTGTACCCATAACCCTGAGTAATTTCATAATTACGTACATGACCCTACGTAATCACGAGTTACACCAGGAACCCCGAATAGTCACTCTGTCTCACACCCATAACCCTGTGTTAGATTAGTCTGTTAACCCAACTAGACCATTGGGTTAATCTAACCCATGTCTATCTAGCGATTATTAGAATTTCTAAAAAAAATTTTACCCCACCCCCTTCCTCCAACGACCCATCCTGCTCCTCCCTGACCTCTTCCTCCTCCTCCTTTAGGTCCTCCCACCGCCACCCTCCTCCTCCCCAACCTCCTCCTTGTCCTCCTCCTCCTCCAAGTCCTCCAGCCACCGCCCTCCTCCTCCCCGACCTCCTCCTCCTCCAGGTCCTCCACCCGCCACCCTCCTCCTCCCCGATATCCTCCTCCTCCCCTAAGTCCTCCAACCGCCTCCCTCCCACTCCTCCCTGACCTACTCCTGCTCCTCCAGGTCCTCCCATCGTCATCCACCTCCTCCCCTGACCTCCTCCTCCTTCGAAAGTCCTCCGCCATCACCCACCTCCTCTTTCTAAGATCCTCTACCGTCTCCCTCCTCCTCCCTTGACCTCCTCCTTCCCAGGTTCTCCATCGTCTCTCACCTTCACCCCCAGCCTCCTCCTCCCAGGTCCTCCATCGTCACCCACCTCCTCCCCCAACCTCCTCTTTCCCAAGTCCTTCACCATTTCCCACCTCCTCCTCCTTGCCATGTTCCCTGCCGTCGCCCAACTCCTCCTCGACTTTGATGGGTTTCTATGAAAGAGAAGAAAGGAGAAGAGAAGGAAGGGGAGTGGTTGGATTTGTAATTATCTTGAACATAAAAGGTGAAAATGTATGAATTCCATCAAAGTAAATAGAAAAATAGATGGGTGTTAACACATGGTCATGTCATGTAAGAGTTAAGCACTATTCGGGGTTCTTGGTTGTGTTCACGATTACGTAGGGTTATGTACATAATTATGAAATTACCTAGCATTATGGGTATAAATATCCCTAATGTAAATTTCCTATGGTTTTTGGATGAATAGCGGTAATAATAAAAATAAGTAAATAAAATGAAACAACTCTACAACATGACCCAAATGCAATTAAAATAAACTTTCAAGGCATTCTAGAACACAACATTAAGTCTAGGACACAATATGCAATTTTTTAACTGTAATTTTTCAAAACATTTTGATCAACCAATAACACACCCAAGAGTTAAAGGTTAAATATGTAAATAACCCAAAAAACACCTCAAGTGGGGGACCACATGAGGTCACCTGACACATGACTAAAGTGCAAAAATTTTAGAGTTTAGGGTCCTTTCCGCAAAATATTCAAAATATATTACACACAAATGGATGATTTAAATACTAAATAGTAAAACAAAAATGTAGGGGTGTATCATACTATATACCTAAAACTTGCATTGGCAGACGATACAAATGTAATCACTTAAGCTCATCCGACGGTGCAAGAGCGTATCGTTTCACCCTTTGATTGATGTCTATGATAAGAATTGGAGGAGTCCTTGGATCTGATGGTGCTAGACCTAGGAAGAAGAACATGGATGAACAAAGCCTTCCCTGTCCTTCGATCGCCTATATCTCCCCCATCAGCTTGTCAAATGACACGGGACAAGGCTAAGCTCTTGGGCTTTTTCTGCATCCACAGGTGGCAGACAAAGTGTCCAGGTCTCGCTGAGAGAGACCCGGAAGTGACTGAAGCTTCGGTGAACCTTGAAGGTGCTGCAGGTGTCCAAATTCACTCCAGGTGGAGTCCTTAAGTCCCTAGACATGGACAAAAGCTTCCTGGCTCGAGGAGCTTTTCCTCGAACTGCACAAATGGGAGACACAAAAATATGATGAGATGGAATGCGTCTCCTATAGTGAAGGATGATGGAAACTGTGGATCCGAGAAAAATTTTGTTGGTCAATGATGAATACCCATTCATCACTCTTTATTCTTATATTTTAGCTACAAAAACCTATGCAAATGCATGTAGATATGTGTAAATAGGAAAAATTAGCAAAAGCATGCATGTTTGTAAATACTTATAATTAGCATGTTTTTGTGCAAAAATAAAAGAATAAAGATGAAAAAGAAAAAGAGGGAAATATTTAGAATAAATATTGAGCAACCTAACCCAAGGGAGGGCTCAGCATGGGCCTGACCACATAAAAGCCAAGTAGAGGGAGATAGGGGCTCTAGTGTAAATATTTGTAAATAAATAAATTATTTATATTTTCCTCACCCAAAAATATGTTGTAAATATTTGTATATAATTTGTATATATTGATAAACTATTAAAAACAAAATAAAAATTTAAAAATTAAAAACTTAAAAACACCCCTTCACCTTGTATATAGACCACCATCTCTATTTATTTAACCTTATAAATAAATAAATTTATTTTGAAACTTTTTGTAAATATTCTATTGTATATATTGTAAATAAAATAAATAAAAAGAAACAAAACAAAAATCAAATAAAAATTACAAAATTAAAAGTACAAAAATATATTGTATATGCCATGTACATAGTTGTATATAACTAATTATTTCCCCTATGTATATAAAAAATAAAAATAAAATAAAAATAGCCTTTTATTCCTCATTTTACCCTATAAATAAATAAAATATAAAATAGGAATAAAAATGTATAAAAATAACTAATTAAAAATCAAAAATAAAAAACCCTATATTGTATAAATACCTATGTATAGCTATACTATGTAAATACCTTATTTTAATTCCCAAAAATTAATTAAAAATCACAAAAAAATAGAAAAAATTAAAACAAAAATATTTAATGTTTTAAGTTTTTGAAAATTCGGCCATTTAATGGCCCAAAAAATTCAAATAAACATTTCTGGTTTGGCGGACTCTGATTGGTCCACGGGGGATTGTTGACCCCCGGTCAACTCCCCCCCTGGACCACAGAGTCGCGGATCTGTTTTTGGACCCGACTTCTTCCAATTATCCCCACCAGATCCGACCCCCGAATCCGCTAACCCCGGGCTCTAATCCGAGCCTGATCTTCCCTGATCCACGCCCGGGGTGGGTTCTTGGGATCCGCGCTCCGAGCTTCTTGCCCGAATCCCATCTAGCCGGACCCCTAGTGATATAAAACCTGAGCTCCGCCGCACTCCACTCTCATCTTTGGCTCTCCACTCTCACTCCCGTGACCTCCATCGCATCCAGTGAGGTGACAGCTCCCGTTTGCTGGTGTTGCAGCGAGGAGAGGGTGGTCCGACCACTGATCCGGCAGCTTCGCGCCGCCGTGCTCCGCCACTCAGCCGGAGCTCGAGCCTCAGGCCTTGACGCCCTTCGAGGCGACGACCAGGAGCTAGCCAAGATCCAGCACAGTCTTTCGCTCCACCCAGGTAGCACTTTAGCTCGCTCATTTAGTTTAATTTCTTGTTTCGCCCAAATCGCATCTCCGACGAGTTCCTTTGATTCCGACCATCCTGTGTATCTTCTCGATCATCGGAACGCACGCTCACCCTCGCCACCCTCCGACGCACCTTCTACGCCCATTCGTTCAACCCAGCTCGCCCCGGAGCTGGGATTCGAGCTCCACCATCCTCCGCTCGCCGGAGCTCACTCGTCCCGACCCACAGTTCACCCTCACGCCACCTAACCGGGTCGAGGCACTTTGCCCTCGACCCACGAAGCTTCTGGTGCATTTTGCAGGTCAAGAGGAGGCAATCTGAGGCCCCCTCCCATCTAGGCCAGGAGCTTGACGCCGACGACCTCGCCGGAGCCCCTCCAGGGCTCGGCTGGGCCATCTGAAGCTACCAGCAGCTGCGGGACGTCATCGTCTATCTTCTCCGATACTTGGAGGCAGCTGAGGAGGACCCGGGCACGCACACGAGGCCGGCGAACCTCGCCGGCCACTTGTTCTTCGAGGGACCTCCATCGCCGTCCGATCAGCCTCGGAGCTCCAGTTTCAATCACGGCCGTCCATTCATCGAGGAGCAGTTGCCGTTGATCACCTCGAGGCTTCATCAGGACCGTCAGAGCAGAGGAGAGAGGGCACAGCACCTGACCCGTTAGATCTCCCACGTGTCCCCCTCTGGAGCGTCGATCAGGCCCACGTGCTGAAGAAGAAGAGCGCCCGCCGTCCGAGACCGTTGGATCCTCCACGTGGCGCGAATCTAGCCGTCGGCGCAATAAGGGGTAATTTACTTAGGGCCCCCTCTTAGTTTTTGTTTTCAGTCCTAGTCCTGTTACTATTTTAGTAGTTTTATTTACGTAGGGTAAATTGCACTTTGGACCTTGTGCTTGTTGAGATTCGCATTTATACCCCTGTTTGTGAGACCCACGTGCTTCGTCACGTGTATACCTGGTGTATTTGCAACATTTATCCCGTAGATCTGGTTGTTTGTTAAATGAATAGATACTTTCTGGTATTTGCATTTATATCCCTGTGAGCATTTTATTTGAACATGTGCAGATTTTAGTGGTTTATTTGCACCCAAGCCCCTGGACTTTTTGGTACGAGTTACCAAAAGGTCCAAGAACTTGGTTTTTATTACCAGAAGGTCCCTGAGTGCCCCAGGCACGCGCCACGCGTGTGATTTGCTGGGCAAATTGCAGCTGGACCCCCAGAGTTTCGGGTATTTGCACTTAAGTCCCTGTGCACAGTGCCCCCTTTTGATTTTTGAATAAAATATCAAACCACCTCCAAATTCGATGAAACTTTGACACATGGCTCCTGCCATGTTGTAGGATTTTTGAGAATTTTTGAGGACATTTTTGATTTTATTTAGTATTTTTAAAAATTCAAAAACCTTCTTTTTAGCTACTGTCTAGGTTTAAAAATCCCAAAAAAAATATAAAAACACCCCCAAAAATTCTAAAAAAATTAGTTACTGTTCGTTGTGTGTTGTTTGATTTTCTAGCCAATTTTGGCTATTTTTCATTGAGTAAAAACCCTAAAAATCTAAAAACACCTAAAAACTCATAAAAATTATAATAAATAATCTAAAAATCCAAAAACAATAATTTTGGTGCTCAGATTTTCCTTATTTTATCTAGAATATAGGAAAATTACCTCCAGAACCTGTTGAGATCCTTAGATATTTTATTTAAGGGTTTTGGTTCTGGCTGGACAGTACCTCATCTTTTTAGCACTGTTTGATTTTTAGAAAATAAATTACACATTAGAAAAATCTCAAAAATTAACCAAAAACACTTAAAAACCTAAAAAACATAAAAACCATTTTTCTTGAATTTTTGCTTGATTTTTGGTGTGTTAAATAAATTGATCAAGTGTGCTTGCTTTTCCTTTCTTTTATTTTCTTCACCTATTAAAAATCCAAAAAAAAAATATAAAAATTATTAAAAACCACTAAAAATATTTTGTTTTTCTTTTATTTTCATTTTTACTACTTCGTAGGCCCTAGGCCAACCCGTGCTCCTTGTGTTCGACCCTGGGAGCTATACCAGGTTAATCCCATAGCTAGACCGCTCTCGTTTTTGTTTTGATTGAGTTGACCTATTTTGAGTGGTTGATTTTTCTTGATATTCTCCGTCTGAGTGATTGAGGTCGCAACGACCACTTCCAGACCTTTACCTTGGTCATTCATTCGCGGGTGATATCAGAATGGCGCCGTTGCCGGGGAGCACGGCTTAGTAGTGTTGTTTTTATTTTCGTTTTTATTTTCGCGGCTTTTCGCGGCTCTTCGGAGCTCGCGGCTTTTCGCGGTTTTTGTATCTATTTTCTTTTTGATTTATTTTGTTTTGTTTTTATTTTCTTTTATTTTGTGTAATTATTTCCATTTTTGCACATATACCCTCACTTGTAGTTTCTTTTATTTTTCTCTATTATTTGATTATTCTTTCTGGACTGACCACTCTTCTCTGTTTCTTGCGAGGGCCCGAGGACCGCGGAGGCGACTTTCGAGGAGCCGGTACAGCCGCGGCACTTGGAGGCGGCTTCTTTCTCTACGAAGCCGCAGGAGAGAGCGAGAGAGAGAGAGTTGAGTGGGTGAGGTATTAGGATAGTTTTATTTCATTTCATTCATTATTAATTGTAATAATACAGGACACTTCTGAGATTGTTTGGACACTACCGTAGCGGGTCTGTTTCGCCAAGCACCGGTGTGCTCGGGGGACTGATGAATCTCCATTTCATCACCTTTATTCTATCATTTTGGCCTTAAAAACCCCAGCAAATGCATGTAAATAGCATTAATTTGTATATAATAGCATCCATTGTTTCTTGTATTAAATGTACACAAAATAAGGTTTTTAATGCCAAAATTATAGAATAAAGAGAAGAAAAGAAAAAGGAATAAAATATTGCAAATATTTTATGACCCTAACCCCGAGACCAAGGCCAGCATGGAATTGGTCGACAAGGAATAAAGTAGGGGGAGATAAGGGCCGATATACAATAAATACCTCATTTATTCATTCTTCCATTATTGCATTTTTGGCACCTATTTTGTACATAATTATTTATTCATCAAATAAAGAAACTTTGTACATAAAAGTTGTAGATAATAATGTAAATAAAAATACAAAATTGAGTTTATGTGAAAATAATATACAGTGTACATTTTATACACAAAATAAAAAGCAAAAATCTCAACTTCACAGACCCATATCTTACAAATAAAAACTCCAAATCACCCAAACTCACCTTTAATTGTATATAGCATTTCATAAACTATTTTATAAAATTGGTTTCATAATTTTTGGAGTCCATCTGTGGAAGTTAGGTTTTTGTCCCTCATTGTATATAGTACCCGATTAAAATATTCATTTTATTCAATAATTATTATTTGTACAAAATTATATTTTTAGAATTTTATAAATAATATTTATAATACATGTACATATTAACATTAAAAGGAAACCCAAAAAGAATTTGTAAAATAAAAATAAGTCTATATGTAATACATAGACAAAATACCTATGCTACCTCATGTGCATAAATAAAAGGGATTTTTATTCTTTACTCATTTATATTTTTGTAATCATGTACATATTATATATATCTTATTAAAAATACAAATCCATAATAAAAACAAATAAAATTCATTAAATAAATAAAATATATATAATATATAGGTAAAATACCTATAAGTATACATACATACACATACATCTATTTATTTAAAAATATAAATAAACTCAAAAAAATAAAATAAAAATACATTTATACTCACAAAAATAAGTTATAAAATTATAAAATAAGAAACTAAAATAATAAAATAAAATAAATAAACTAAAAATAAAATATACAAAAATACATATAAAATACATACATATACACATTATTTTAATAAAACTATAATAAAACACCTCGAAAAATTCAATAAAAATCATGAATAAATACTACATGAAATAATACACATTTTTTATTTTATAAGCAAAAATTAATAAAATCATTTACCCAACTAAATAAATCAATTTCTAATAAGGATCCCTGTTTTGGCGTGTAGCGGCTGAGGTGGACCAATCAGGTCCCTCCGCGAGTTGACCCCAGTCAACTCGGCCTCCAGCCGCTTGACTTGACGGGCACTATCTTTTCCCCGATTTCCTCCCTTTTTCCCGCTCGCCACAGTCATCAATCGACCACAGTCCCTTCACCGATTTTGTTCCCTGATCATCCAAGATTCGCGCCAATTACTTAGATCCATTGTACATAGTGTAGATACTCCAATAATCGCCGGTCATTGGGGGTCCCTCGGAATGTCTATAAATAAAACCCTCCGTCTTCCCGGCCAAAGTTGGCCATTTTCACTCCACCAAAACGCCTTGTTCTTGCTCCTGGTGTGTTCCTCGTGACAGGAGGAGTCGCCCAGCACCTCGACTTGGCCGGAGGTCGGAGAAGTTTTGTCGCGGTGGTGCTCCGGCGACCACCCTGCTCCCTGGCGGCCCCCAGGTCTAAGAGCTGCGCTTTTATCATTTTTATTTAGTTTTTCGTTTATGCATTTCATTCTCGTATTTTGTTTCGCATGTAGATCCTTAGTTTAGCGTAGAAATCCGATTTCGTAGTTCGCCGGAGCTCCGCTCCGGCGAGCTTTTCACTGTGGTCCCGACCGTATTCCGACTCGCTTTCGCCACCATTTCGTTTCCCTTCGCTTTCTCCACCTCCCAGCCACTCCATACCAACCGGAGCCCCCTTGGTTCCGCGAATCGATGCTCGACTCCGCCGCTTCGACGGAGCATCGCCACCTCGCCCCATTTTACGCTGACAGCTTCAAATCTCTGGTCGAGGAGAACGCCCTCGAGCCGTACTTCCTTCCTGTGCAGGTTAGGTGCAAAGGAGAGCACCAGGAGACGTTCTTTTGACGCGGCGGAGGTACCTGGAGCCGCCCTTCTTCCCCGAGCTCGCTGCTGTGCTCCAGGCTACCTCCGACCGATCCAACACCTCCAGACGCTAAAGGATACTTCCAGGAAGCGATTGAGACCTTCAGGTGCGACGACGACCGGCGGAGGAGCGAGATCCGAGCGGAGGAAGCTCGCCCCGGCGAGGCTTCTTCCCTGTTCTTCCTCGCAGCTCCCTCACCGTTGGATGATGAACGAAGGCCCAGTTTTGATCAGAGCCGTCCGATGAGGCGAAGCAGTCACCGTCAGATCTCGCGAGAGATCTAATCTCAAGCGCCCATCGACGAAGCGGTACCAGCCGTTGGATGAGCGACACGTGGCAAGTGAAGAAATCCCAACCGTTCGCCAGCGCGCATTTTGGGGGTAAATTGCATATCTAGCCCCTGCATTTTTGTATATTTAATATTTAGTGTTGTAAATAAAATATAACGTTGTAAATAATGTGGATATTTTGCTTATGACCCCCTGTAGTTTTTGCATATTACACTTGGGTCCAGTCCACGTCACCTCACGTGTAGTCCCACGTGAGGTGGTAAAATTGCACAAGTCCCCCTGTAGATTTGCATGTTTATGTTTAGTCCATTAAATAAAATATTCAGTGTATTATTTTTGTGAAAAATTGCAACCAGGACCCTACATTTTCTGTAATTGCGTTTCGGTCCCTGTGAGTGCGGATCACGTGCTGTCCCGCGTGATGGTTAAATTGCAAGGGGGCCCTGGCGGGTGTAATTAATTAGTTTTAGTCCTTAAAATTGCAAAACACGTTATAATATTTTGGTATTTTTGCACCTGTGCCCCTGGAGTTTACTTTATTTGCAAAAATGCCCCTGCCAGGCTTAATTACTTTTTGTGTCTTTATCTATTTATTAAAAATACCTATTAGGCTTCTAAAAATCCACAAAAATTAGGATAGATGCTCCATGCCATGCTTGTTCACGCCCATATTTTAGTTTGCATTTTTTGCATTTTTCCTAATCATTAAAAATGAAAAAGAAGCCATTTTTGTACTGTCTAAATTAGAAAATACAAAAAAAATTAGAAAATGTTTTTGAAAAATTCCAAAAAAATTATATATGATATATTTATATATATATTGAGTCCAGAAAATGAAAAACCCTAAAAATATGAAAAAGAAAATTAAAAAAATCATAAAACCCCAAAATTAACATAAAAATTAGAAAAACTCTTTAAAAACCCTAAAAATACACTTCTCTCTTTTATAATTATCTATATATTATTATTAATATGTGAAAATTAATTTGGGCAATTTTGGGTATTATTTGATATTTTTACAACCCAAATTATATACGGCTATTTAATTAGTCCTATTTTGTGGACATTTTTGAAATTAAAAATACATAAAAATTAGAAATATTTCAGGAAAATAACAAAAAAATTAGAAAAATATTAAAAAGCAAAAAAATTATATCTATATATATCTTTTAAGTATACATATATATATCTATATTCTATATTACTTCTCTCTCTCTCTTCTTATATATACATATCTCTTTATATATATATATATAGTATATATATTTGTATAATTAATAATATAAAAAGAAAAAAAAGAAAAATAATAAATAAAAAAAAGTATAAAATATAAAATCAAAATAAAAATTATAAAAACAAAAAAAATATAAAAAAAAATTACAAAACCCAAAACCCACAAAAACAATAAAAGGACATGCACAAGTGATTGAATAATTGAACGATACATTACATACAACCATTCGCCTCCCAGTGTTCGACCTCTACCTGTACTTACACCTATACACATTTGCATGTAGAGTTATAATAAATTTTAACTCCACATTTTTGGATATTCATTGCATATAATTATTGTGGGTTAATTGTTGATTGATCTGGGGATCTTTAAGTGGTCAATTCAGCGACTTGATTTCTCGCCTTGTGAGATATCTAGACCCTTGATTTTCCCCTGTCATCAAATGGCGCCGTTGCCGGGGAGGCAACGGATTTTGTATGATTTTGTGTGGATATGTGTTCATTTATTTGATTCTTTGTTCATGTCCTTCATTTATTTATTTGTGTGATTTTTATTTTTATTTTTATTTGATATTATTGATTGACTGTTCTGACCATCTCTTTCTTTTTGTCTTTGATGCGAGGGACCGCCAAGCGAAGGAGGATCTCCTAGGAGGACCTACGCACCCAAGCGAGGCGGTGTTGGCTTTTCTATGCCAAGCCAACAGGGGAGAGCATCCATGACACATGAAGGAGAATTTTTGAAGACAGTCTCCATCTTCATGCATTTTTTTTTAAATATGTATATTTATGTGAGAGAGTGACCCTTAGAATTTTGTAATAATACAGGACTCTCACAGGTACACTTCGACTCCCGAGGTCCATTGCCCGAGGGATTGTTCCCTTGGGGGCCTCGATGACTTGAACTCTTTTTCTTCTCTTTTATTTTATTTCAGTTTTATTATTTTGTGTGAATGAGCCCTAGCTTAGGAGTTGCTTGCCGATAGATTAGGTCCAAACACCCTAATTATATTTGCATGTACCTATAGTACGATTTGGATCTAGTCAAATTCAAACAGTCGGTTCATTTATCTCTTAACCCCTGTGCCGTGAGCAAGCCCCATCAAGCGCTACTCCTGAACTCGAGTATGTCGAGAAGAGGAGGGGTGAGCCAAGACCGGACCCTTAGGTTAGGGATAAGTGACCGACTTGTGGTGCTTCACGATAATAGCAGTTACTATCCTAGGGCGATTTCTTCGGCTTGCATTTGCATATAGCATAGGTTTCAATTCCGTTATGCATCCCGCATGGAGAGAGCTGGGAAGCACTGTAAGTCTTCTTACTTAGCATGCATCATTGATTTCCGACTTGCATGGCTTTTCCGATCTTCTCCCTCTGTTTTTGCCAACCTAGGATGCTTAATGGAAATTGGAACCCCGATAGGAACGTGCATTGAAAATACCCAAAAACAGTGATAACTCAAATAAAATCGGGACTGCTAACTCTATGGACCTAACAATAAAATGTAATGAATTCCTTGTCTTGGGGAGAGCAACCCCCTCATTGTATGCGTTTTAAAGTGCTCACGTACACGCTAAGGAGTAGAGCCCAAATCCTATCAAGCCTCCTAAGTGTTTGTACAACTTTGTGATTCTCACCTAACTCTAAAACCGAAAAGATAAATAACCGTCATCTGACGGTCTTCACTGTGTCGAGTAGGTGAATTGAGGGTTTGCCTTGTGTATTGATTGTGACTTGGAGTCCGTTGTGTTTTTCATTCATTGTCAGAGTCATCGGTCCCGTCCGTGTGAGTCATGCATTTTTCATCTTTGAGTCTCTCTATCTCTATTATAAATAGACCTCTTCATTTTGCATCGAGTCATGATATTGGCGCTTGAGCTCAATCATTCTTCGCCAAGTCCTTTGTTTCCCACTTCTTCACCATCTTCCATGTATCCATCGTACCATCTTCTCTGGTTCGAGGAGAGACCGCTCTTCGGACCGCAATTTTGACGGTGTTCCCGCCTTGTGTGGAACACCCAATTTTGTCTACATCCCGATTTTCTTGCCCGCCCTCCTCGTACCCTCTGTATCACCTTTCTACCACCTACGATATTGGCACGCACGCTCAATCAGCTTCTCCACCCCATTGTGTTATCCTTCTTACCCATCTTCCTCGTGTCCCCCGTATCATCTCTCCCTTTACCCGGGAATGTTGTGCATCTTGATGAGGCCCGCATCGAGGATTATTTATACAAGATTAGTTGTGTAAGCCGGGCCCATGATGTTGAGGTTGCTGAGATCGATCTGGTGGATTTGTCTTTGATACATGCATATGGATTTCTTGAGGATTTTTGCTGATGCATAGAGCATAGGTGTGATGCATTATTGAGGAATTTTAGTTCTCGCACACCGGATTAAGGATGTGATGTGCTGCGATGAGTTGATGATGATATCATGAGCATTGATTGATCTATCTATTTGAGGTTCCACCCATCTTGATCTTTGAGGATTGACGGATTATTCTACTTGGGATTTCTTGATAAGTGTGTGCGGATCCTACATGATCTCTCATCTTCCTGATTGACTCGTCCTTGATCTCCTGACTCTTTGATCCACCATGGCACTTCGAGGATTTATGATTATCTATTGTGCCATCTCAGCCTGACTGGATTGACCCCAGGGATGCTTGGTGAATGACATGATTATTCGCTCCCTGACATGATCTTATGCCCTCCGAATAATTGAATGATTTATTGCTTTTGAGGACCTGAGATGACTTGCCAGCATTCCCATGACCTTCATTGCTATAGCTCGCATTGCTCCCCGAGGACTATCTGCGGGAGAATGCGACAATTTCTAGGACTGCGGTTTCATACACTGCTTGGGTCGCCATTGTGATGGGACCCGAAACCGAGTCGTACGATATGTTTGATTGGCCTCTCCCTGTAATTGTGTACCTGACCTGTTGGTACACGAGGCCAATATATTTGACTCATCTGAGTCCGCTCTCCTTGACGGACCTCGCAAGGCAGAGCTCCACTTTTCTGATTATTCCATGCATAGTTCATAGCTCCCCGAGGGTTATCTGCGGGAGACTATGACATATTTCGGATCTGATTGGTCTCTTCTGTCGGTAGCCGCCTTGTCGACTACTGAGACCATTGTGCGGGTCCGTCTGATGGACCCGGCTCCTTTGATGCCCTCTTCTCTCCTTGACGACCCTCGCAAGGTAAAGACACATTCTGACTATTCCTTGCCTAGATCGTAGTACTCTCCGAGGACTATCTGCGAGAGTCCGCGACACTCTCTATACGCTCGGTTCCACTGCTGACTGTGTCTCCGATCTGCGGAGCACGGAATCGAGCTGTCTGATATATATGATTTTTGATCCCATCTTGAGTTGCCTATCCGATCTGCGGATCATGGGACCTGTCTGATTAGACTCCTTTGAGTCTGCTCGCCTTGACGGTCCTCGCAAGGTTGAGCTTCTGATATCTGCTATTCCCATGACTAGTTGGCAGCCCGCTCCCCGAGGGTTATTTGCGGGACGCTGTCACACTTTCTCGAGTTGACGGCCTCTTCTGCTGGTAGCCGATCTGTCGCCTACCGAGACCGTTTCTATGATCCGTCTGATGGATCAGGCTCCTTTGAGCCCGCTCTCCTTGACGACCCTCGCCAGGGTGAGCTTCTGTTCTGATAATTCATTGCTTAGCATGTACCACTCTCCGAGGGTTATCTGCGAGAGGGTACATCATTTTCTAGGTACGCGGCTTCATTTCTGGTGTCTCCCCGTTGGTGGAGCACGAAGCCGGACCTTCTGACTTATGTACTCGGTTTCCTCCCTGGTTGTGTCTCCTGTCTGTTGGAGCACGGAGCCGAGTACTCTAATTATTCTCTGATTTTGCTCACCTTGAGGACCCTCGCAGGAGTGAGCCACATATTGAGTTGTTCGGTGTATTCTTGTGACTTTCAGATTATATCACCACCGTGCAGCACACAGTCTCATATGCCTTATTTCTGATCTATCTTCCTCCCGGTCTTACGGTATTGGCTCTGTTCCCTCATGTTGACCATATGAGCCGATTGACTGCTTCATGCTACCGGACCCGATATCTATCCTTTCTGATCTGACTGTCCCCGGTAGCCGACGCCCACTTGTCTGTATATCAGGGTGTCTGTTCACCTTCTGACTGCGTCCTCGTTCTCACAGGGAGACGACGACGAGAGCACGGTTGTCGCTTACCAGATACCGTCCTGTACTTCACCGGTTCTTCACCATTTGTATATATGTGTGCCTTGTTCATTCTTTTTCCCGCATGTTATGTGTGCCCTAGATCTATCGCCATATCTTTGGGACTACACTTAGGACGTACCTAGTCCTAAGTATAAGGGGGCACACACCGAGTTGTTCTTTCCTTGCACATTTTTCATCGCTCCTGTTTCTTTCCTATACTTAGGGATATCTCACCCTAAGTATAGGGGGAGTGATGTGTATATTCTTCACGATCTTTTTATCAATCTGTATCTATCTTTTCTTCTTTTCTTCTTTTCTTCTTTTCCTTTCCTATCTTCTGTATCTAAATAAAAGGTGTCGCCCCTTTGTGTCAGTTTTCTGTACTTAGGACGTACTTTGTCCTAAGTATAGGGGGGTGCACCCATGATTTGTTCAGCTGTTTATTCCCACCCTTGACCCTCCCTACTTTGTGTACAGTCTGCTATACTTAGGATTACTTGATCCTAAGTATAGGGGGGATGGTCACCTTCTCAGTCGTTCATTTCTTATTTATTTATTCTTTAGACCTGTCTATACTCAGTACGAGTTATGTCTTCTCTTTTCTTTTCCGATCTATGAGGACATAGCTCAAGCTAAGTATAGGGGGGTCGTATATACTATGTATATACTTCAGCCATAACTCGTACTTTTGTAATAATATGGCTAATAATTCTTTAAATTCATTAAAAATCCTTAATAAAAAGATGGGAGTATTCCTCAAATTCTTTTTGTATATACTGATTAATAAATCAGGTGAAAATGTTTTTTTTGCAAAATGTTTGAAAAATAGTGTGAAAAGTATTGTGAACATTTATTGAAAACTATTTTGAAAGCATTTTGTTACATGTTTCCAACTTGTGTAAAAATGTGTGATTTGTAAAAATTTATTTTCTTTGTGTGAAATAAAATGTTTGAAAAATGATTTGCAAATGGTTTGAAAAATGGTTGCAAAAATATTTTGAAAAATCTATATATACTGTTTTGAAAAACCTTTGCAAAATGATTTTCAAATGTGTGTACATGCCTGTAAAAATGTTTGTAAAAATTATTTTGGACTATAGTTTTCAAAAATTGTTTGAAAAATTTGTGTCAAATAAATTTGAGGAATAGTCACATATAATAATATATAAAATAATAAATAAACACAATTCTTTAATAAGTGTACATATGCACCTATAAATAAAAACTAAATTGTAAATTCTTAAAATCATTAAAATAAAGCGGCATGCCCGTGTAAATAGTTGTACATATTGTCTATTTTGAGTGCCCAAAATAGTTTATTTGCATAAATTCTTTGTGTAAAAATTCTTCTCTTTGTTTTCAAATTCTTTGAAAAATTGCATTATTCTTTGCATATTTGTAAATAGCATTTGCATAGCATTCATATTCTTTGATTGAGCTTGATGATTGAACTAGTCCAATAAAGTCGAAGATTGGAGCTTGGTTGGACCTCACTGCACCTAACTACACTGGAACCTTATGGGAACTAGGTTTAAGGTACTTCAGGTCTATTCAGACTTAATTCTTTGAGAAATCAGGGCTAGGTTCAAGTCACCTCAGTGGACTAACTAGAACTTTTCGAAACACACGCATGACTCTTGTCGGCCGTGACCTAACTTGGACACTTGCACCTTTCACTTGGCTCAACTCAGTTGGAGTGGTGAGGGGGTTGGATTTGCCAGTCTGAGACGCACACGGGTGGAAACATTCGTCCTCGTCTAGGGAGGGAAGTGCACCCCAACCTGGTCCAGTTTCAATGATGTCGAATGACAGGAGAGTGTGGGTTGCAATAAAGCTTCAAAAGAGGGATAGTCTTCTGGCTCAAGAGGAAAAAGTCCTTATGTAAATGCTGCTGTACATAGTATGTTGAAAAAAAAAAAAAAAAGAGAAGAAAAACTCCAAAAAAGTGGACAGGCTTAAAAAATAAAAATGCCTGCCGGAGTATGTATATATGTTGAATAAGCAAGCTTGAGCATCAAAGTTATACCATATGAGCCTGCAGCTGGATGACTCGACTACACTGGTCTTGCATCCTAGGATAGGTAGCTACACTGGCTACCGTCCATTCTTTTCTCTACCCCCCTCCTCTTGAGTCGGATGCCACTTGAACTTAGAAGGGAATACCCCGCTCCTTGACGGTAGAGGGCTGGATTAGGGAATCATTGGGTTGTCATTCTGGAGAAGTCAGTCTCTTTGTCATTTCAGTTGGGGAGAGCCACCATCACTTACACTGTACAAGTCAGACTCATAGTCATAAGGGTTTGCGTATGACGTAGGCTAGTTCTGACCTGGCTATTGAGGTGACTTGAACCGAGTTCTGTGACTCTCGAAGGCTGTTGTGTTTTAAATTTGGTTCCCTACTAGGTTCCACACACATTTTCACACCAAGGTCTAACCTGAGCTCTAAACTTTGATTTTGTACAGATGAGTTTAATAATCATGACCAATTCAATTTATTCTTTAAATTCTTTATTTTTACTATTTCTTTTCTTCTTATTCTTTGTTCTTTTTGTACTTATTGCATAAGTATTTGCTAGGGACTAGCAAAGGCAAGTATAGGGGGGTGATGAATCTCCATTTCATCACCTTTATTCTATCATTTTGGCCTTAAAAACCCCAGCAAATGCATGTAAATAGCATTAATTTGTATATAATAGCATCCATTGTTTCTTGTATTAAATGTACACAAAATAAGGTTTTTAATGCCAAAATTATAGAATAAAGAGAAGAAAAGAAAAAGGAATAAAATATTGCAAATATTTTATGACCCTAACCCCGAGACCAAGGCCAGCATGGAATTGGTCGACAAGGAATAAAGTAGGGGGAGATAAGGGCCGATATACAATAAATACCTCATTTATTCATTCTTCCATTATTGCATTTTTGGCACCTATTTTGTACATAATTATTTATTCATCAAATAAAGAAACTTTGTACATAAAAGTTGTAGATAATAATGTAAATAAAAATACAAAATTGAGTTTATGTGAAAATAATATACAGTGTACATTTTATACACAAAATAAAAAGCAAAAATCTCAACTTCACAGACCCATATCTTACAAATAAAAACTCCAAATCACCCAAACTCACCTTTAATTGTATATAGCATTTCATAAACTATTTTATAAAATTGGTTTCATAATTTTTGGAGTCCATCTGTGGAAGTTAGGTTTTTGTCCCTCATTGTATATAGTACCCGATTAAAATATTCATTTTATTCAATAATTATTATTTGTACAAAATTATATTTTTAGAATTTTATAAATAATATTTATAATACATGTACATATTAACATTAAAAGGAAACCCAAAAAGAATTTGTAAAATAAAAATAAGTCTATATGTAATACATAGACAAAATACCTATGCTACCTCATGTGCATAAATAAAAGGGATTTTTATTCTTTACTCATTTATATTTTTGTAATCATGTACATATTATATATATCTTATTAAAAATACAAATCCATAATAAAAACAAATAAAATTCATTAAATAAATAAAATATATATAATATATAGGTAAAATACCTATAAGTATACATACATACACATACATCTATTTATTTAAAAATATAAATAAACTCAAAAAAATAAAATAAAAATACATTTATACTCACAAAAATAAGTTATAAAATTATAAAATAAGAAACTAAAATAATAAAATAAAATAAATAAACTAAAAATAAAATATACAAAAATACATATAAAATACATACATATACACATTATTTTAATAAAACTATAATAAAACACCTCGAAAAATTCAATAAAAATCATGAATAAATACTACATGAAATAATACACATTTTTTATTTTATAAGCAAAAATTAATAAAATCATTTACCCAACTAAATAAATCAATTTCTAATAAGGATCCCTGTTTTGGCGTGTAGCGGCTGAGGTGGACCAATCAGGTCCCTCCGCGAGTTGACCCCAGTCAACTCGGCCTCCAGCCGCTTGACTTGACGGGCACTATCTTTTCCCCGATTTCCTCCCTTTTTCCCGCTCGCCACAGTCATCAATCGACCACAGTCCCTTCACCGATTTTGTTCCCTGATCATCCAAGATTCGCGCCAATTACTTAGATCCATTGTACATAGTGTAGATACTCCAATAATCGCCGGTCATTGGGGGTCCCTCGGAATGTCTATAAATAAAACCCTCCGTCTTCCCGGCCAAAGTTGGCCATTTTCACTCCACCAAAACGCCTTGTTCTTGCTCCTGGTGTGTTCCTCGTGACAGGAGGAGTCGCCCAGCACCTCGACTTGGCCGGAGGTCGGAGAAGTTTTGTCGCGGTGGTGCTCCGGCGACCACCCTGCTCCCTGGCGGCCCCCAGGTCTAAGAGCTGCGCTTTTATCATTTTTATTTAGTTTTTCGTTTATGCATTTCATTCTCGTATTTTGTTTCGCATGTAGATCCTTAGTTTAGCGTAGAAATCCGATTTCGTAGTTCGCCGGAGCTCCGCTCCGGCGAGCTTTTCACTGTGGTCCCGACCGTATTCCGACTCGCTTTCGCCACCATTTCGTTTCCCTTCGCTTTCTCCACCTCCCAGCCACTCCATACCAACCGGAGCCCCCTTGGTTCCGCGAATCGATGCTCGACTCCGCCGCTTCGACGGAGCATCGCCACCTCGCCCCATTTTACGCTGACAGCTTCAAATCTCTGGTCGAGGAGAACGCCCTCGAGCCGTACTTCCTTCCTGTGCAGGTTAGGTGCAAAGGAGAGCACCAGGAGACGTTCTTTTGACGCGGCGGAGGTACCTGGAGCCGCCCTTCTTCCCCGAGCTCGCTGCTGTGCTCCAGGCTACCTCCGACCGATCCAACACCTCCAGACGCTAAAGGATACTTCCAGGAAGCGATTGAGACCTTCAGGTGCGACGACGACCGGCGGAGGAGCGAGATCCGAGCGGAGGAAGCTCGCCCCGGCGAGGCTTCTTCCCTGTTCTTCCTCGCAGCTCCCTCACCGTTGGATGATGAACGAAGGCCCAGTTTTGATCAGAGCCGTCCGATGAGGCGAAGCAGTCACCGTCAGATCTCGCGAGAGATCTAATCTCAAGCGCCCATCGACGAAGCGGTACCAGCCGTTGGATGAGCGACACGTGGCAAGTGAAGAAATCCCAACCGTTCGCCAGCGCGCATTTTGGGGGTAAATTGCATATCTAGCCCCTGCATTTTTGTATATTTAATATTTAGTGTTGTAAATAAAATATAACGTTGTAAATAATGTGGATATTTTGCTTATGACCCCCTGTAGTTTTTGCATATTACACTTGGGTCCAGTCCACGTCACCTCACGTGTAGTCCCACGTGAGGTGGTAAAATTGCACAAGTCCCCCTGTAGATTTGCATGTTTATGTTTAGTCCATTAAATAAAATATTCAGTGTATTATTTTTGTGAAAAATTGCAACCAGGACCCTACATTTTCTGTAATTGCGTTTCGGTCCCTGTGAGTGCGGATCACGTGCTGTCCCGCGTGATGGTTAAATTGCAAGGGGGCCCTGGCGGGTGTAATTAATTAGTTTTAGTCCTTAAAATTGCAAAACACGTTATAATATTTTGGTATTTTTGCACCTGTGCCCCTGGAGTTTACTTTATTTGCAAAAATGCCCCTGCCAGGCTTAATTACTTTTTGTGTCTTTATCTATTTATTAAAAATACCTATTAGGCTTCTAAAAATCCACAAAAATTAGGATAGATGCTCCATGCCATGCTTGTTCACGCCCATATTTTAGTTTGCATTTTTTGCATTTTTCCTAATCATTAAAAATGAAAAAGAAGCCATTTTTGTACTGTCTAAATTAGAAAATACAAAAAAAATTAGAAAATGTTTTTGAAAAATTCCAAAAAAATTATATATGATATATTTATATATATATTGAGTCCAGAAAATGAAAAACCCTAAAAATATGAAAAAGAAAATTAAAAAAATCATAAAACCCCAAAAGCAACATAAAAATTAGAAAAACTCTTTAAAAACCCAAAAAAAATACATCTCTCTCTTTTATAATTATCTATATATTATTATTAATATGTGAAAATTAATTTGGGCAATTTTGGGTATTATTTGATATTTTTACAACCCAAATTATATACGGCTATTTAATTAGTCCTATTTTGTGGACATTTTTGAAATTAAAAATACATAAAAATTAGAAATATTTCAGGAAAATAACAAAAAAATTAGAAAAATATTAAAAAGCAAAAAAATTATATCTATATATATCTTTTAAGTATACATATATATATATATCTATATTCTATATTACTTCTCTCTCTCTCTTCTTATATATACATATCTCTTTATATATATAGTATATATATTTGTATAATTAATAATATAAAAAGAAAAAAGAAAAATAATAAATAAAAAAAAAGTATAAAATATAAAATCAAAATAAAAATTATAAAAAACAAAAAAAAATATAAAAAAATTACAAAACCCAAAACCCACAAAAACAATAAAAGGACATGCACAAATGATTGAATAATTGAACGATACATTACATACAACCATTCGCCTCCCAGTGTTCGACCTCTACCTGTACTTACACCTATACACATTTGCATGTAGAGTTATAATAAATTTTAACTCCACATTTTTGATATTCATTGCATATATTTATTGTGGGTTAATTGTTGATTGATCTGGGGATCTTTAAGTGGTCAATTCAGCGACTTGATTTCTCGCCTTGTGAGATATCTAGACCCTTGATTTTCCCCTGTCATCAGGGACCCATTAGGACTTGCGGTTTTTCGCGGCTTTTCTCGCGGACTTCTTTTTCTTTCTTACTGTCATTTGCCGGTTTTTCGCGGTTTTTGTCGAGCCCCTAGATTTAGGACTTTCTGGTGATTGTGACGTAATTGAGTAGGATCCACACACTTAAGGCATATCTGTTCCTATAGAACCGTAATTGGACCTACTTAAAATAAATAATAAAAATAACCGACTCGCTAGCCTCCGTAGCCTACGTGCCGTAGCTCGTCCTGTAAAGCGCTTACTCCTACCCCCGATTTGTCGGGCAGGGGAGGGACGAGCCAAGACCGGACCCTTTGGCTTGGAGGTTGGTGACCGGTTAGACGGTTCTTCGCTAGAAGTTGCTCGTCTAGGACTCGGCTTTTTCCCGCTGCATCATTTAGCTTAGTTTTAATTCTGTCTTTATTTCATGCGCGGATCATTTTGCATGTAGAGAGCTGGAGGCAGGTACGCATTTCTGACTTTGCATGCATCATTGATTTCTCGTGCATCGGCTTTTTCGACTTCTCCCCCCTGTTTTTGACTTAATAATCAGGATAATCGAAAAATTCGTTAGGCGATTTTGTTTGAGTTGAAAAATACCTAAAAAGTGTAACCATAAAATTGGGACTGCTAAGATTATTGACCCTAAAACTCGCTCACCCTAAAAATTTTGTCTTGGGGAGAGCAACCCCCTCATTGCTTGGTTTGTATGCGCGAGAGAGTGACCCGCACACTAGGTAGAGCCCCCCGCGGCTAAACCCGACTGATTACCGACTCTTCCGTGCGGGCCAGTCGGTTGGGGTTAGCAGCGGATATCCCAACAGGTCACGTAAGCGCTTTGATATCTTGAGTGTTCACCAAAATAAAATCGACAAGATAATTTGACCGAACTTTCACGGTCTTCAGCTCGCGTTGCGTTGGTGAACCGGGGGTTTGTTTTTCGATCATAATTTTTCCAGATCTCATCCGCCCTACTCGCCAGATCAAGATGATGGGTAGACGATCTCTTAGGCAGCCTCTGGCTGCACCGCTTTCGGGCGCGTCTACCTCATCATCTAGGTTGGCTCGCGAGAGCTCAGACCCGCTCTCCGAGCCCGAGTACGACTCCACTCTGTTCCCCCTCGATCCCCTTTCTGATCTTCCCGAGAGACATGAGCCCGAGGAGAGACTGATTCATTTGACGGCACCTGAGTTGGGCTCATTTGATTTTGCAGACGTCGAGATGGCCGGAGCAGGTAGTTCTGATGATCACTCCCGTAGACCAGAGCACATTGTACTAGACCAGGGAGCGATCAACTCCACCCTGATCGCATCACTCGATACAGTCCAGCAGCAGCTCCGCGATCAGTGAGCGTTCATGATGGAGATGAGGCGTGAGTTGGAGAGGCTCAGAGCAGAGAGAGACTAGCAGAGCGAGCTCGAGGAGATCCCGGATGCAGATGCACAGGCACGAGCCGCAGCAGCAGCAGCGGCCGCGGCCGCCGCCGCAGCGGCAGCAGCCGCAGGAGGAGCAGGACCACCGAGACCGATGCGGGATTTACACAATCCCGGATCTACACTGATGCACCATTGGGTGGTGGTTCCAGCTATCGTGGGGGACTTCAAGTTCCCCCCGAACACCTTGCAGATGCTCCCTCGGTTCCATGGACTTGCTACAGAGGAGCCCCACCTCCACCTCCAGGAGTTTCTTATGATATGCAGCACTGTCCACGACAGACATGTGGACCAGGACACGATCAGGATGATCGCATTCCCCTTTTCACTGGCAGATAGAGCAGCCACCTGGCTGAAGCATTTGGGGAGATTTGTCTATACCTGGGAGCAGCTCCGCACCGAGTACTTGAACAAGTACTATCCACTCGGGCGGACGAATGCAGCGAGGGCCCTGATTAGTAACTTCTCCATGTTCCCCAACGAGCAGTTCCACGAGGCTTGGGAGAGGTTCAGAGAGCTTTTGGACAGATGCCCGCACCATGACATCACGAAGCCGAACTTAGTTCAGAGCTTCTTCAGTGGGTTGTCACCAGAGCTACAGGGCCTGGTGAATGCTTCTTGTGGCGGGTCCTACTTTGCCAAGGACCACGACCAGGTCTGGGCTATTTTTTAGGAGATGGCAGAGAATGGTGATGTCCCAGACCCGGCTCTACACTCAGAAGACCCAGCCACATCAGCCAGGACCCGTGCAGTACCAGAGGATAGCACGGGTAGATGCAGGTCCTTCCAGTTCGTCTGCAACCACAGCAGCACAGTTAGAGTCATCAGCTGCAGACATGGGTATCATCAGCGAGAAGTTGGACCGCATGGAGCTGATAGAGAAGAAGCAGTGCCAGAGTATCACGCAGATGGAGCAGATGGCACAGGTCTTGAGCGACATGAAGACACAACTCATGTGTCTCCAGGAGGCACAGACGGCTTCTCAGCCCCGTCTTCAGTCGCGAGGCGACGCCGGCAGCAACAGCAGCTCGTCCCAGCGCTCCAGCACCCCAGTGCAGCCTAGACAGGTTCACCTTGTACAGGCGGAGCCGTACCAGCAGCCGCAGCCCACCTACCAGTCTCCACCATCTCCAGAGATGCAGATGGTGGGCTACCAGCCGGACCAGCCTCTGGCAGTACTCCCGCCAGCCCCCTTTGATGCTGAGCCATTGATGGATGTCAACGGGATCTGGTACGACCGTCCCCAGCCTGGGATCCGATGAGACCATCCCGGATTCAGGTGGGGGAGTGGTGGTGCCCAGCCCCAGCAGCAGCCGTCAGGACAGGGAGGGCAGTACTCCCATCAGAGAGACCAGCACCAGCCGCAGCAGCAGCCCCCAGCGTATCAGCAGCAGTCATCCTATGGTCTGCGTCCCTATCAGCAGCAGGGACAGCCTTGGAGACGTGAGCAGCAGGCTCACCAGGGATACCAGCAGCACCCTCCATCCTACCCCTCTTACCCATCACAGCAGTTCCAGCAGCCTCACCCACAGAGAGGCCACCCGTCGGGCTCCCATGAGAGCCCCGCTTTGGATGACATCGCCCGCCTCCTCACGGACCAGCAGGCTACATTCCGACGGGAGATGGACGAGTTCCGCCAGGAGATGCGGGACCTGGTGAGAGGGAAGGCCGCCATACCAGCCCAGATAGAGCCCAATCCGAACAGCCTCAAGAGGAAATCTGAGCAGGTAGTGCATACTGAGTCAGCTACTCCTAGTGACCCATTTGATGATACATCTTCGGATTTATTTGATGCTGATTTTGTCACACTTAGGAGCGGTAGGACCTCAGCAGGCGGCGGCGCCTCATCTGAGCACCATCCCGAGGCGCCACAGGAGGAGGAGGAGAGCGGTACTGAGGCCGCTCCAGACGATGACGGTGGTACTGAGGCCACCAAGGATGCTGATCCCACCGGCGGTACTGAGGCCGCCGCTTCACCAGATCTAGGTGGTGGTACTGATGCCACCCATGCAGCCGAGCCAGCCCGCGGTACTGATGCCGTGCGACGTCTACCTTCAGCAGCAGCAGAGCAGCCAGCCCGTGGTGGTACTGAGGCCACCGGTGTTTGTAGAGACAGAGATGTTGTTTTTCCTCGTGTCCATGTATCTCAGAATTCTGCTATGAATAAAGGAAAAGGTTTACTTTCTTTTGGTCCTACTGTGGTGCGTGATGTATGTGTGGATCCGGTCCTAGAACCGCTTAGACCTTTTCCTAGTCCTTCATCTGAGAAGGACCCAGTGATCCCCTTCCCTAGAGCCCTTCAGATGGGGAGGGGGAAGAAAAATGATCCAAAAAAGAGAGAGCTTGAGGAGTTCAGCCAGAGCATGATAGATCGGTTTCACATTCAGCTGACCCTCCAGGAGGCTTTGCAGCACATCCCCCTTCTCCAGAGATCTTTGAGAGAGAGGACTACAGTCAGGAGGAGGAGGAGGAACCACACTTCAGAGATCCATGTGCTGACCAAAGCCACGTGCTTTGCGATCCAGAACCGACTGCCAGCCAAGAGGACAGATTTAGGGGCCCCGTATGTCAGATGCCAGATTAGTGAGCAGTGGTTCGACCGTACTCTTCTAGATAGCAGATCGTCGATCAACCTTCTTCCGGCAGCCCTTCTCGACCGCTTCGAGTTGGGCACTCTTCGACAGAGCAGGACAGTCCTTCAGTTCGCTGATCGATCTGTCAAGAGGCCGAAGGGGTTATTACGAGACGTTATCGTCACTATTCAGGGCCTGCAATTCCCCGTGGACTTCGTAGTGTTGGACATGGAGATCCCTGAGTCAGTGACCGATACCCCCATCATCCTTGGTCGTCCGTTCTTGGCCACAGCCAAGGCGGTGACTGATCATGATAGCGGGAAGGTGTACTTTCGCGTCCAGGGCGAGAGTATACAAATAGAGACGGTCGAGGACTATAGAGCCAGATTCAGATCCCGCTCAGATGCGAGTACCGATTCAGAGCAGCTGACAGACGCAGAGCCAGACATCCACCAGGACTGTGATTTTGTGATCACAGATGATGAGGCAGCTTGGGCAGACCTTGAGACACAGACCACCCTCTCACTTTCAGACACAGCTGAGGCAGAGATGATAGCAGAGGAGAGTCTGGAGAGCACAGACCTGGTTCAGGATACCATTGCGGCAGCAGAGCCGGTCCTCGATTGCAGCACGATGACTAGTGGTGGTGGTGCTGATGCCACCTTGTTTCCCGGTGGTACTGATGCCACCGTTTCTGATACAGATCCCTTAGATTCAGAGTCTGATTGGGCCGATTGCTATGATCAGATGCCAGACTTGAGTCCAGTTGAGCCTATTGATGAGGAGGAGGTAGATGCAGAGCCGAGCAGAGACAGTGCAGTAGAGCCGCCTTCTCCCGATCCAGTTTGCGAGAGTATGCTTTCACTTTCCCAGGCAGATTTGGCAGACCTTGCAGCTTTCACTCAGTTTCTTCCGCAGCCAGATTTGCCGGCACCCAGCATTCCAAAGCTGAAGCCGCTCCCTACTTCGCTGAAGTATCGATTCCTTGCGGGCGATCCAGAGATGTACCCAGTCATCATCTCCGCTGAGTTGACTGGAGAGCAGGAATCCCGTTTGATGGGGGTTCTTGAAAAGAACCGCAAGGCGATCGGATGGAGCGTAGCAGATCTCCATGGGATTAGTCCATCAGTGTGCTCCCACCATATCTATCTCGAGGAAGGGGCGAAGCCGTCGCGTGAGTTCCAGCGGCGACTAAACCCCAACCTGAGAGAGGTTGTGATGAAGGAAATATCGAAGTGGTGGGGTGCAGGTTTTATTTATCCCATTTCCGACTCCAAGTGGGTCAGCCCCTTGCATGTGGTGCCCAAGAAGACGGGCATCACGACTGTGATCAGTGAGTCAGGAGAGGAGATTGCTACACGAGTACCCACCTCTTGGAGGGTTTGTGTTGACTACAGGAGACTCAACCAAGCCACCAAGAAGGACCATTTCCCCCTGCCTTTTATTGACCAGATCATTGAGAGACTGGCAGGGAAGAGCCATTATTGCTTCCTGGATGGGTACTCAGGCTACAACCAAGTGGCCATCGCTCCTGAAGATCAGGAGAAGACCACCTTTACCTGTCCCTTCGGCACATACGCTTTTCGACGCATGCCATTTGGGCTATGCAACGCCCTGCGACTTTTCAGAGGTGCATGCTGTCGATCTTCTCGGACATGGTAGGGGAGTGTTTAGAGGTCTTCATGGATGATTTCTCGATCTACGGCGACGGATTTGATTCTTGTCTTGACTGCCTGGATCGAGTACTTCAGCGATGTATTGAGTATCACTTGGTGCTATCTTGGGAGAAGAGTCACTTCATGGTGACTCAAGGGACGGTGCTTGGCCACATCATCTCCAACAGGGGCATGGAGGTTGATCCGGCCAAGGTTGATGTCATTAGGAAACTCACACCGCCGTCCAATCTGAGGCAGTTACGGTCATTTCTGGGGCACGTTGGATTTTATAGGAGATTCATTCAGGATTTCAGCAGGATTGCCCGACCGTTGACCGACCTCCTGACGAAAGACACCGAGTTCCTTGTCGATGACAAGTGTCTTTCGTCGTTTGCTACTCTCCAGCAGTGTGTGATTGAGGCTCCTGTCCTCCAGCCGCCTGATTGGTCTCTCCCATTCGAGATCATGACGGACGCCTCTGATTTTGCCGTAGGGGCAGTGCTGGGACAGAGGAGGGATGGAGTACCATTTGCTATACACTACGCTAGCCGCACATTGGATTCCGCCCAGCGGAATTATACAATCACAGAGAAGGAGATGCTAGCCGTCGTGTTTGCCCTGGATAAGTTTAGATCATATATCATCGGATCTAGAGTGACTTTGTTTACAGATCACACCGCCATCAGGTACCTCATGGCAAAGAAGGATGCCAAGGCCAGACTGACTAGATGGATCCTTCTTCTCCAGGAGTTCGACATTGAGATTAAGGATAAGCCTGGAGTCAAGAATGTGGTGGCGGATCATCTCTCCCGATTAGAGCAGCCTGAGGAGACCGAGCATATTGATCCTATTAGAGATACCTTCCCAGATGAGGCGATCCTTGCTATCGCCTCAATCCCATGGTACGCCGATATTGTGAACTTTCTCGTTGTTGGGAAAGTCCCACAAGATTGGCCCAGGCAGAGGCTTGAGACCTTCCTAGTGAAGGCCAAGTCTTACCATTGGGAGGATCCCATCCTTTACCACGAAGGAGGGGATAGCGTCTGGCGTTGGTGTATTCCTCAGGAGGAACACCATAGCGTCCTCACTTACTGCCACAAGCTTGAGGCAGGAGGACATCATTCTGGGAGGAGAACGGCACAGAAAGTGCTCCAATCCGGCTTGTGGTGGCCTACCCTCCTCAAGGACTCAGATGAGTTCGTGAAGAGGTGTACTGACTGTCAGAGGATGGGCACTTGTGAAAAGCGTGATATGATGCCGATGCAGCCCATTCACTTCTGTGAGGTTTTTGACGCATGGGGCATCAATTTCATGGGTCCATTCCCTAAGAGTCAGGTATTTGAGTACATTCTGTTGGCCGTTGACTATGTGAGTCGTTGGGTGGAGGCTATCCCCGCCCGAGCCGCTGATGCGAGGACAGTTTGCAGATTTTTGAGGAAGCATATCATCACGCGGTTCGGGGTTCCACGAGTTCTGATTTCCGATGGGGGATCTCACTTCATCAACGACCAGGTGAAGGCACTTGCTAGCGAGTTTGGCATAGATCATCGCGTTGCTACACCATACCATCCACAGACGAATGGTCTAGCCGAAGTGTCGAATAGGGAGATCAAGACTATTCTGCAGAAAGTCGTCCGCCCTGACCGAAAGGATTGGTCACAGCTATTGGACTCGGTCTTGTGGGCATATAGGACGTCTTTCAAGACACCTTTGGGCACATCTCCCTTTCGCCTCGTATATGGCAAGCCCTGTCACCTACCAGTTGAGCTGAGGCACAAGTCACTTTGGGCAGTTACAGACATACTTATGGATCCAGATGGTATAGGAGACCAGAGGAGGGCAGAGTTAGCTGCCCTGGAGGAGCTTAGAGATTCAGCGTTCTCAAGCAGCCTACATTATAAGGAGAGAGTCAAGGAGTGGCATGATTCTCATATCAACCACAAGCATTTTGAGATTGGACAGAGAGTATGGCTGTTTGATGCGAGGCTTAGACTATTTCCAGGGAAGCTACAGAGCAAATGGAAAGGACCTTATCTGGTTCGGAAGGTACACGACAACGGTAGCATCGACATATCTGAGTTGTCTTCTGAGAGTACCTTCCGAGTGAACGGCCAGCGGCTCAAACCATTTCTAGATCATGAGCCGCGGGTCGTTGATATTGCCCCTATTCATTTTGCGTGAGATGTGGTCTTTGACTCACATCTAATGCATCTCACGCCTGAGCTTTACTGATCCTCCGCTGTATATAGATCCAGATGTCCATATCACCACATTCCTTAGTCCCACATCCCTTTCTTCATCTTGTGATTATGCTATACTTAGGGTGCACTTTACACTAAGTATAGGGGGGATGTGAGACCTTTCGGGTATTTCTTTTGTTTCTGTCTACCCCTGTTTTGCTGCCTATACTTAGGGATATCTTACCCTAAGTATAGGGGGGGTAGACCCTGTACATTCTCCACTCGGTTCTCCCTTCGTGTACAGCCTGCTATACGTAGGATTACTTGATCCTAAGTATAGGGGGAAGACCCGAGTCCATCTTGACTTTTTTTCATTTCCTTTTGTATAGCCTTTCTTTTCACTTCCCTATACATAGCACGAGTTATGTCTTCTTCATCGCTCTTGACTCCGAGGACATCGTTCGAGCTAAGTATAGGGGGGTGTGTATATATTTCATATATACTTTAGCCATAACTCGTACTTTGTGTGAGTGTGTTAATAAATAAAAATGGCTAAAAACCACAAAAATTAAAAAATTTTCATGTACATAATCTTCTTTTATTTGCACATACATAGCTAGTGTACAAATTATTTTTGTAAAAATGATTGCAAAAATCTTTTGTGTGTAAAGCTTGTGTAAATATTTTGGTATCAAAATTATGTATATAGTACAAAATTTTTCCAAAATGTTTTGAAAATCAAAAGTTTGCAAAAATCTTGTGTAAATGTGTGTAAATATCTTTTTGCAAAACTTGCACTTCATGCATCATCATTCATGATTTCAAAACATTTTTCAAAAATTTTGCATGATTGTAAAATAGTGTGTAAATAAGCATCTTTTTGTACATATGTATATAGTTTTCTAGATGATAGTTGACATTTAAACTAGCCTGGAATCAAATTGAGAAATGGAGCTTGATTAAGATCTTAATCCACCTAATTTCTAAGAGGAACCTTATAGGGCTTAGGTTTAAGACTTTTCAGGTCCATGGTGACTTAATTCTTTGAGTCCACTAGGCTATGATCACATGTCATCTCAATGAGCCTAAGTAGAGCACTTAACAACAACACATGACTCATATAGATTATGGCTTTACTTGGACAACCGCACTATGCACCGAGCTCTCTACGGATGAGATGGTGAGGAGGCAGTCTTCCTTGGCTTGGGGTAGCATATGAGGGTAGTACTTCTAGGCGGAACCTCTCTTCTTCATTTAGTGAAGGAAGTGCGTCTCAACTTGGTCTGGTTGCCATGAGGTCTAACGACGGGAGTTGTGGGTTGCAATAAAGCTTCAAAAGAGGGATAGTCTACTGGCTCAAGAGGAAAAACTCCTTGTATATATGCTGCACATGTACATGTTGTAGAGATGCACTCGAAAAAAAAATGTGAAAAAAGAAAAGAACTCCAAAAAAGTGGTGGGTCTGAGAGAAAATGATAATCCCACCGGAGTATGTATATAAGTGCAATAAGCAAAGCTTGGTTTCATGATCCACCTGTTGTAGCTTGCAGCAGGGAGACTTGGCTACACTGGTCAAGCTCCCAAGGGTACTTGGCTACACTGGCCTTGGCCCATTCTCTTCTTCCCCCTCTTCTTGAGCCGGTTGTACTTGAACTTAGAAGGGAATACCCCGCTCCTCGAGGAAAGAGTGGCCGGATTAAGGTCATAGAGTTACCTTGTTGGGGAGGGTTGTCAAGTTGCCATTTCTGAGGTGGAGAGCTTAGACCTCACCTTCACAGGACAAGAAAAGATTCATGGTCTTCAGGGTTTGTGATTGATGACTTGTTCTGATCTGGAGCATTGAGGAGTCTTGGTTATAGATTGGTGGAACTTAGAGGCTGTTAGGTTTTAAGCTTAAGTCTAAATAAGGTTCCGACACATTAATAATCCAAAGATCTGATTGAGCTCCATACCTCAATTTAATGAAGGCAAGTTTAATAATCAACCTTGATCCATGTACATTCTCTTTTTCTTTTTCTTTCTTTCTTTTTCACTTCTTTTTCAAATAAGTGTTTGCTAAGGGACTAGCAAAGTATAGTATAGGGGGGTGATGAATACCCATTCATCACTCTTTATTCTTATATTTTAGCTACAAAAACCTATGCAAATGCATGTAGATATGTGTAAATAGGAAAAATTAGCAAAAGCATGCATGTTTGTAAATACTTATAGTTAGCATGTTTTTGTGCAAAAATAAAAGAATAAAGATGAAAAAGAAAAAGAGGGAAATATTTAGAATAAATATTGAGCAACCTAACCCAAGGGAGGGCTCAGCATGGGCCTGACCGCATAAAAGCCAAGTAGAGGGAGATAGGGGCTCTAATGTAAATATTTGTAAATAAATAAATTATTTATATTTTCCTCACCCAAAAAGATGTTGTAAATATTTGTATATAATTTGTATATATTGATAAACTATTAAAAACATAATAAAAATTTAAAAATTAAAAACTTAAAAACACCCCTTCACTTTGTATATAGACCACCATCTCTATTTATTTAACCTTATAAATAAATAAATTTATTTTGAAACTTTTTGTAAATATTCTATTGTATATATTGTAAATAAAATAAATAAAAAGAAACAAAACAAAAATCAAATAAAAATTACAAAATTAAAAGTACAAAATCATATTGTATATGCCATGTACATAGTTGTATATAACTAATTATTTCCCCTATGTATATAAATAATAAAAATAAAATAAAAATAGCCTTTTATTCCTCATTTTACCCTATAAATAAATAAAATATAAAATAGGAATAAAAATGTATAAAAATAACTAATTAAAAATAAAAAATCAAAAACCCTATATTGTATAAATACCTATGTATAGCTATACTATGTAAATACCTTATTTTAATTCCCAAAAATTAATTAAAAATCACAAAAAATAGAAAAAATTAAAACAAAAATATTTCATGTTTTAAGTTTTTGAAAATTCGGCCATTTAATGGCCCAAAAAATTCAAATAAACATTTCTGGTTTGGCGGACTCTAATTGGTCCACGGGGGATTGTTGACCCCCGGTCAACTCCCCCCCTGGACCAAAGAGTCGCGGATCTGTTTTTGGACCCGACTTCTTCCAATTATCCCCACCAGATCCGACCCCCGAATCCGCTAACCCCGGGCTCTAATCCGAGCCTGATCTTCCCTGATCCACGCCCGGGGTGGGTTCTTGGGATCCGCGCTCCGAGCTTCTTGCCCGAATCCCATCTAGCCGGACCCCTAGTGATATAAAACCTGAGCTCCGCCGCACTCCACTCTCATCTTTGGCTCTCCACTCTCACTCCCGTGACCTCCATCGCATCCAGTGAGGTGACAGCTCCCGTTTGCCGGTGTTGCAGCGAGGAGAGGGTGGTCCGACCACTGATCCGGCAGCTTCGCGCCGCCGTGCTCTGCCACTCAGCCAGAGCTCGAGCCTCAGGCCTTGACGCCCTTCGAGGCGACGACCAGGAGCTAGCCAAGCTCCAGCACAGTCTTTCGCTCCACCCAGGTAGCACTTTAGCTCGCTCATTTAGTTTAATTTCTTGTTTCGCCCAAATCGCATCTCCGACGAGTTCCTTTGATTCCGACCATCCTGTGTATCTTCTCGATCATCGGAACGCACGCTCACCCTCGCCACCCTCCGACGCACCTTCTACACCCATTCGTTCAACCCAGCTCGCCCCGGAGCTGGGATTCGAGCTCCACCATCCTCCGCTCGCCGGAGCTCACTCGTCCCGACCCACAGTTCACCCTCACGCCACCTAACCGGGTCGAGGCACTTTGCCCTCAACCCGCGAAGCTTCTGGTGCATTTTGCAGGTCAAGAGGAGGCAATCTGAGGCCCCCTCCCATCTAGGCCAGGAGCTTGACGCCGACGACCTCGCCGGAGCCCCTCCAGGGCTCAGCTGGGCCATCTGAAGCTACCAGCAGCCGCGGGACGTCATCGCCTATCTTCTCCGATACTTGGAGGCAGCTGAGGAGGACCCGGGCACGCACACGAGGCCGGCGAACCTCGCCGGCCACTTGTTCTTCGAGGGACCTCCATCGCCGTCCGATCAGCCTCGGAGCTCCAGTTTCAATCACGGCCGTCCATTCATCGAGGAGCAGTTGCCGTTGATCACCTCGAGGCTTCATCAGGACCGTCAGAGCAGAGGAGAGAGGGCACAGCACCTGACCCGTTAGATCTCCCACGTGCCCCCCTCTGGAGCGTCGATCAGGCCCACGTGCTGAAGAAGAAGAGCGCCCGCCGTCCGAGACCGTTGGATCCTCCACGTGGCGCGAATCTAGCCGTCGGCGCAATAAGGGGTAATTTACTTAGGCCCCCCTCTTAGTTTTTGTTTTCAGTCCTAGTCCTGTAACTATTTTAGTAGTTTTATTTACGTAGGGTAAATTGCACTTTGGACCTTGTGCTTGTTGAGATTCGCATTTATACCCCTGTTTGTGAGACCCACGTGCTTCGTCACGTGTATACCTGGTGTATTTGCAACATTTATCCCGTAGATCTGGTTGTTTGTTAAATGAATAGATACTTTCTGGTATTTGCATTTATACCCCTGTGAGCATTTTATTTGAACATGTGCGGATTTTAGTGGTTTATTTGCACCCAAGCCCCTGGACTTTTTGGTACGAGTTACCAAAAGGTCCAAGAACTTGGTTTTTATTACCAGAAGGTCCCTGAGTGCCCCAGGCACGCGCCACGCGCGTGATTTGCTGGGCAAATTGCACCTGGACCCCCAGAGTTTCGGGTATTTGCACTTAAGTCCCTGTGCACAGTGCCCCCTTTTGATTTTTGAATAAAATATCAAACCTCCTCCAAATTCGATGAAAATTTGAAACATGGCTCCTGCCATGTTGTAGGATTTTTGAGAATTTTTGAGGACATTTTTGATTTTATTTAGTATTTTTAAAAATTCAAAAACCTTCTTTTTAGCTACTGTCTAGGTTTAAAAATCCCAAAAAAAAATAAAAACACCCCCAAAAATTCTAAAAAAATTAGTTACTGTTCTTTGTGTGTTGTTTGATTTTCTAGCCAATTTTGGCTATTTTTCATTGAGTAAAAAACCTAAAAATCTAAAAACACCTAAAAATTCATAAAAATTATAATAAATAATCTAAAAATCCAAAAAACAATAATTTTGGTGCTCAAATTTTCCTTATTTTATCTAGAATATAGGAAAATTACCTCCAGAACCTGTTGAGATCCTTAGATATTTTATTTAAGGGTTTTGGTTCTGGCTGGACAGTACCTCATCTTTTTAGCACTGTTTGATTTTTAGAAAATAAATTACACATTAGAAAAATCTCAAAAATTAACCAAAAACACTTAAAAACCTAAAAAACATAAAAACCATTTTTCTTGAATTTTTGCTTGATTTTTGGTGTGTTAAATAAATTGATCAAGTGTGCTTGCTTTTCCTTTCTTTTATTTTCTTCACCTATTAAAAATCCAAAAAAAAAATATAAAAATTATTAGAAACCACTAAAAATATTTTGTTTTTCTTTTATTTTCATTTTTACTACTTCGTAGGCCCTAGGCCAACCCGTGCTCCTTGTGTTCGACCCTGGGAGCTATACCAGGTTAATCCCATAGCTAGACCGCTCTCGTTTTTGTTTTGATTGATTTGACCTATTTTGAGTGGTTGATTTTTCTTGATATTCTCCGTCTGAGTGATTGAGGTCGCAACGACCACTTCCAGACCTTTACCTTGGTCATTCATTTGCGGGTGATATCAGTCAACATGAAGGGATCTGATGGAGAAGGCGATAAGGAACGAGATGACATGGACATGTGGGTCGGGAACAAGGTATCACTTGTGAAATAGAGGCTGGAGCAGGAGCTACGATGGAGTTTAGACAATTGAAATAACAAGAAAATACAACTAATCCCTGCAAATAGACACTATATTAATGCTATGGAATGGAAAATTAAGTTAAACCTACAACTAAACTAAGCCTCAACCTGGTTGTTCACCTAGGAAGCGGGTCCTTCGCCTGAAGCAGAACTCTGGCGATGGGTAGTCTCCAACCTGCTGCATAATACCCACCGAAGTCCTAGAGGACTTCCTAATATCATAAGGTATCACTTCTGCTCTTTAGGGTTTGGGGTTTTGGTGGCGATCGAGCTCCCTGAGCTCAATGGTGTTCTGTGATATTATATACATGGCAGTAGGTGGATGGCTTTGACCTAGGGTTTACACATAGTCCGATGAAGATCAAATTGAGATGTTATCCTAGCGTGAATTGAGGTTGTCAAAGGTGTAACTTTCATGAAGAGAGCGAGGTCAAAGGGAGAATAGATCGATGGGAAGAAATGGGAGAACAAGGCTCGAACTGGGTAAAAGGGACAATTTACACGAAGAAGGGAGGTTTGACCTAGGGTCAATGCTCCCTGAGCTATGATTGGTCCAGATATCGCACAAAAAGACAAACTATGGTTAAAAATAGAGATATTAGAAAATAAAATAACAAATGGTATTGTTAATTAAAACTTAAAACATGAAAGTTTTCTTATTTGATGACCATTTTAGGTGATTTTTATTTCTTTTTATTGATTTATTTATTATATATTAATTTTTACATGTAAAAATATAGATATAGTTACAATATAAGTTATTATGTATTTATATATTTAACTTTTATTTTTCTTATTTTGTTTATGTATGTAAATATTTACATATATAAAAGTTATAGATATATTATGTCTATTTTTTATTATACTTTATTATTTATTTTGAAACTATTTTATATGTTTTATTTGTGTTTATATTTTAATATGCTTATTATACTATTACAATTAATTAAAACTATAAAAAGAGTAAAAATTCAAAGAATAAAATAATAAAATATTATATACTGATGTTGTTATGCATTTGATGAATCTATGATTCTCACTCTTTATTCTTTTATCTAAGCTATTCTTTTTAGCAAAACTGCCTGTAAATACCTGCAAATACAATAACTTAGTGTTTTGCATGTCAATGTTAATATCTCATATTTAGCATTTATTTTGCAAAAATAAAAAAATAAAGGGAAAAGAAAAAGAATGATGTATTTAGAATAAAGAGAGAGTGATCCAAACACCAAGAGAAGGTCAAGTCTTGACCTGATCGTAAAAAGAATAAGTAGAGAGAGATAAGGGTTCACTATGTATTGTACATATCACCTATACTTGTACATAATATTTATTTAATTATTTTTGACAAAATAAAATTATTTTATTCTTTTTACACTCTCGTATATCGCTTCAGAAATAATATAAAATAAAATAAAAATCAGAAAAATAAAAAATATAAGTAATGAAAATAAAATCATCAAACCTCTGTACAAAATACACACAGACATACTGCATTCACTATTTATTTTGCACCTTAAATAATTGATAAAAATAAAATAAAAAATATTTTTTACTCCTAAAAATAATGTTGTAAATAAATATAACATAAAATAAAAGTATTTTTGTAAAAATAATAAAATAAAAATACTTGTATATAATACATAGGTTTAATATACATGTATATAATACTATATACTGTATATACACTATTTTATTTTTACTAAAAATATTTAAAAATAAAAAAATTAGTTTATAAAATAATAAAAAAATTTATTTTATATTAATTTAAATTCATTTAGTATTTTTAATTTTATTTTCTTTTATTTTTGTACATCCTGATTTCTCAGTGGTCCACATCAGACCGTTGACCCCAGCCAACGGTCTCTTCTAGGTCGGGTCGGGTCGCACGTGCTTCGTCGGAGCATTTTCTCCACTTTTTAGCACCCATCCCAGAACTTCGATTGCTTCGATTCTCACGCTCGATTAAAGCCCAGATATCCTTGATCCTCGCGAGTCCCTAGGCGCAGCCGGATCTGCCTAGGGTTCCACTCCACACTCCGATCTTTTGGGACCCTCGTGCAACCTATAAGTATTCTCTTCCTCTCCTCCAATGCCTGAGCTCGTCCCTTGAGCCACCATAGACCCTTAGCCACCTTCACTGAAGTGACCACCATTGGAGGAGTAGCATAGGATTCGCGAGAGGTGCCTGGTGGCTTATTGCTCGCTTCGTGGCTGGAGAACTGCTGCGAGCAACCTCCCAGCCAGCCACAGCTAGGTTGAGGTAAGAACCCCATCGATCACCTTCACCTGGAGATGAGGAGTTCATATGAACCTTCAGGTATCGTTTTAATCTCCCTTATTCCCGCTTTCGATCCATCTATCCATTTCATCGTCGTCGCTAGTTCCCCTACTCCGACCAACTGGTCGGAGCTCCGCTATGCACATCCACTCGCATCGATCAACACCTTGACTCACCCCACACCTTCATCTACAACCTGATCATCCCTAGGCTCTCCCATCATAGTGAGATTAGGACCCATATCTCCTTCATCTCTGTCGAAGATCGACTAACATACCACCCCGCTTCCATTGTTGTTTTGGTTAAATAACCCCTGTTGGAGCCTCATCTTCGAGCATAGGACCCTTTGCATGTACTAGCACGCACCTGGAGCTTCATTTGGACCCCCAATTGCTCAGGCGTAGCAGATCCAGGAGGGCCTTCACCTTCACATCATCTAGCCGTCGTTGCCTTCATCAGAGCCCACCACCGGACATGCATCACTTCCATGTGTCTGCTGGACTTCTCTGGCCCTTCATCGGAGCGTCAGATCTCCTCTGATGCTCGGTTGAAGTTCGATAGAGCCTTCTTCTTGCAGACCCTCCATCAGCCTTTGGATGAGCACGTTTCTGCCAGATTACATCACATTCGGCCGACCGTGTAGCTTTTACACTATTAGATCAGAACCCCCTGGTGCATCTGACACGCACATCCGTAACAGATTCTGGTCCGTCAGATGCGATGCAGTGGATGATCAGAGCCGTACGTCACTGCCAGCCCCTATGTGCGCCACATGCCCCTTTGGGTATATTCCACTTTCGACCTTGCTTGTTTCACTAGTTTGCTTTAGTCAATTAAATAAAAGTTGTAGTTAAAACATTTACAGTTTCGACCCCACACTTTTTCAAATTTGCACTTTAGTCATTTCGAGTCTGAAACACGTGCATGCTCACGTGTTCTTTGGGATATTTGCTTGTACTGCCTTGGACTTTTATGCTGTTATGAATTGAAGGTTGAGGTTTTTATATTTGCATCTATACCTCTGTGCGTGGAATATTGATCATGTGTGTGAATTAGCTAGGCTATTTTTAGAATCGACCCTAAGTTTTATATCGTGTTATCTATTTGGTCCGTAAACTTAAATTATTTACGATTTGGTCCCTGTGAACTGTAATTAATTGCATGCTTTCTATTGGACTTAATAATTATTAAATTAATTCTAAAAATTGCCTTAAAATTATTGTTATCTCCTACTAGTGTGTGGTTTTTATTGTAATTTTTGTGGGTTAATTTGATTGCATTTTCTATTTTTAAAATTCAAAAACCACTAAAAAGTGTCTCATCTAAATTAGAAAATTCTAAAAATTCGAAAAATGCCTTAAAAATTCAACAAAAATTCATGTGTTTGTCTTTTGTTGTGCTTTACCTCTAGTTTTATTTTTTTTAAAAATACATTATAAAACCCTAAAAATCACAAAACAACCAAAAACTTCTAAAAATCATATACTATCAAAGAAAATCCAGAAATTGCATTCTCAGTTCCTTTTTGTAGGTTTTGTATATATTTTATCATAAAATTGCCATCTAGGATCTTAGGGCATCCTAAATATTTTTAATTTGCAAATTGATCCTGGCTGTGCACTTTTTTTTAATTTTGAGCACTGTTTGATTTTTATTAAATCACAAAAACATTTGAAAAATCTAGAAAATTTCAAAAAACACTTTAAAAACAAAAAAACCCAAAATATTTTTTAGTTTATTTTCTGAGCATTTTTGGTTATTTAGAAAAAATCCAAAAAGAGTGTTGTGTGTATGTGTTTTACATTTTGTGCTAGTTCTTGTTTTATTAAAAAAATCTAAAACTTGAAAAATTTAAAAAACACAAAAAAATTATTTTATTTTTGAAATTTGACTACTTTGTATTTTTCGTGCTCCTTGTGTTCGACCCTAGTAGCTATACCAGGTAAATAAAAATAGTAGACCGCTGACATTTGAGTTCCCTTATTTTCATCAGTGGGTTTATTTTCTCGTTTGAGTTGGCCGATTGATTGGGGTTGCAATGACCATTGTTTTATTTTGATACTTAACCCTAGTTAGTAGGCCACTCGTCAGAATGACATCGTTGCTGGGGATCTCGGCTTATTAGTCATGTTTTAGTGTTGCTTTATTTTTATATATCTATTATAACTATTTCTGACATTTCGCTATTTTGCTTTTCGTGCGAGGAACTGCCTGAGGACGAGCCGCTTTGCTTTTGGAGGACCCGTACTTGAGGAGGAGCAGAGGAGGAGAGGATTTAATTATATTAGATATTTACCTTTTGCAGAAACTTCTATTATTGTAATAATTAGAGTTTGAGACTTTGGATTTAGACTATTCGAGGTCTATTTCACCAAGTATCAGTGTACTTAGGGGGCCTCACCATAGTTTTTTGCGGCTTTTTCGCTTTTCTTTTCTATTTGATTCCCGAGGTTTTAGCCCCTAGTTTTAGGACTTCTTATTGATTGTGACGTAATTAGCTAAAGTTTCCACACCTAATTGCCCATCTGTTCCTATAGATCATAATTGGACTTAGATAAAATAAATATAAAAAAGTTAACTTATTGGGATTAGAGACCACTTGTCGAGAGAGGCTGTATACAGCGCTGGCAGGACCCATTGTGCTGGGCATTGATCATCATCGAAGACCGGTCTCTCTTCTCGATAGTTAGCTAATGTTCTTCATGATTAATAGAAGATGGTCATCTAGGGACGATTTCCTCGTGCATCATATAGATAGTTTATTTTCACTCGTTATTTTATGTGTGGATCATCCTGCATGTAGAGTGCTGGAGTCAGGTACACATTTCTATCTCTGCATGCATCATTGTGTTTGATCGCGCATCGGCTTTTCCGACTTCCTCCCCCTATTTTAGTGGACTCAAAATAACCAAGGAAATTGGAAAATTCATTAGGTGCTACTTTTATTTCAGAAAAAATACATAAAAAGTGAAAACAAAATAAAATTAGATCTGCTATTGCAAACTTGACTCTAAAATGCACTTTACGTAAAAATCTTTGTTTTGGGGAGAGTCACCCCCTCCTTGGTTGATTTATCAGCTGCGAGAGAGTGACCTGCACACTAGGATAGAGCTGTGCCTGAACTCCTTTCAGACTATTGGTCTTGTAGTTAGTTGTTCTCCAGTGAGGAGTTCACCGGGTAGCCGGTAATCGGTCTGGGACTTCCTTAGCAGATTGGACAGATCGAGTAGCTGGTAAACGATCTGTACCCATACTGGCTGGGAAAAAAGTAGTTGCGAGATTCGGGCCAATCTCCTGGTAGCATTGGGTTCCCAACAACTCGCTTAATCGCTTTGATAGATTGATTGATTACTTTAATAAAAATTGACAAGATTAACGACTGATCTTTCACAGTCATCCATTCATGTTGAGTAGGTGAACTTGGGGTTTGACTTCTCATCTTGTTTGCATTCTAGATCCAATCCTCATAAATCCCCATATCACGATGATGGAAAGGAGGTCCCTTAGGAGGCCTTTGAAAACATCACTTTCGAGCACTCCTCTCCATTCATCTAGGGTGACTTCATAGAGCTCAGGCCTGCTCTCTGAACCCGAATTTGCTACCACCATGTTCCCCCTCGACCACCCTTCTTCTATACCTGAGGTGCCAGAGCAGAGGCCATCGTAATTATTTGTTCATTTGACAGTACATGAGCTGGGGTCTTTTGCCTTTGCAGAGACCAGAGAGATGACTAGCAGTGAGGGATGCACCGATGGGCAACCACAGGGATCAGCGTATGTACTAGATCAGGTTGCCATCAAAAACACACTATTAGCTTCCTTGGAGACCAAGCAATGATAGATTAGGGACCAGAGAGCATTTATGGTCGAGGTGCGATGAGAGCTGACACATATGCAAGCCCACAAAGCAGAGCCGCAGAGAGCAGTCGGTAGAGAGATACCCGCAGCTGGAGGAGGAGAAGGACATCCCGAGGAGCTGTAGGACCCACAGAGACCAGCACGTACAATGAGGCAGTTACACAACCCTAGTGTAACCCTCATCCACTGTTGGATCCAGCTGCCAGAGATCCTTAGTGACATTGAGCTTCGCCCCCGGACGATCCAACTATTGCCCAAGTTCCATGGGCTGGACATAGAGGAACCACACCTCTATCTACAGGAATTTGAGATGATTTAGAGCACTGTCCACGATGGATTCATGGAAGTTGACACTATCAAGATGATTGTTGTCCCATTTTCCCTAGTTGACAGAGCAATCAACTGGATGAAGCACTTGGGGAGGTATGTCACCAATTGGGAGCAGCTTCGGACCGAGTACTTGAATAAGTACTATCCACTCGGTCAGACCAATGCAACGCGAGCCATGATTAGCAATTACATAATGATCACAAACGAGCACAACCATCATGGCTTGGTGTTCTGCCGCAAGCAACCTCCCCTACCTTCCGCCGCTCGGTCGAGGCCATCACCCTGACAACCACCCTCGCCTGAAGCTCAGGAGTCGATCCAAACCTTCAGGTGAACCATTTATCCTTCGTTTTTGTCAGTTCGATCCGATCTTCCATTTCCACGCCGTCGCACCTTAGTTTGCTCTGACTAGCCAGTCGAAGCTCCATCCCCCTTTCCCAGCCACTTCAATATCATCGCGCATTCACCATCCGTCTCGCTCTGCATCCTGATCACACTAATACTCGCCTATCTAGCTGAGATTAGGTTCGAGATCTCCTCCATCGCCTTCGTCGGAGATCGAAGTCTGCCCCCACCGCTTCTTTCACTTTTAGTCCAAATAACCAGGACTGGAGCGTAGCTCCGAGTCATAGATGCCCTTTGCAGGACCTTGTGCACGTTAGGAGCCCTCCTTCCATCCATTTCAGAGCTCGCCAGAGTAGCCCCAGGTGCTCGTCGTCGTCACACCTATGCAGCCGTTGGAGCCTCCAGTCAAACCGTCCAGTCGACGCGGAATCCCTCCACGATCCATCCGACGCTTCCTGATTGATCATCGGGGCTGAGGATCTCGTCCTTGGCTCCGATGAAGTCCACCCAGGCGCTGTTCTTCCAGAGTGATCCATCACCGTTGGATCAACTGGGACCCTCCCGATTACATCTTGATCGTCCATCCAGACACCTTGTCAGACCGTTGGATGTCAGATCCGATGGCCACGTGCGCCCCATGTCCCCGACCGTCCTTGCACCGTCAGATCTGACACCTGACGCCATCAAAGCCGCACGTCCATGCCTTCTCCAACGGCCGACACACGTCCACCCCACGTGCGCCTCACGTGCTGCGAGGGTATATATATATATCCCTTTTTTACCCTGCATTTGTTTTAGTTTACATTTTAGTCTGTAAAATAAATTTGTAGTTGAACCTATTTGCATTTTAGTCCCTGTAGCTTCTATTATTTGTATTTTAGTCCCCCTTGTTTGGAGACATGTGTTTCGTCACATGCACTTTAGTATTTTTGCAATTTTAATCCTAGACTTGTTTGATGTTATTTGTTGAATGAATATTCTCTAGAATTGCATTTATGCCCCTATGAATGTGGATTTGACGCATGTGCCTGAATTGATTGGATAAATTACAGTTTTCTCCTTGGGCTTTTAAGACATGTTAATATTCAACCCATAAACTTAAAATAATTACATTTAGGTCTCTACAACTTGTATGTTGAGTTTTTAATCAAATAAATATCAAAACTACTCCAAAAATTCCCAAAAAATTACCAGTGGCTCCTGCTACTGTGTAATATTTTTTGGTAATTTTTGAGATGCATTTTGATTTTGTTTGTCATTTTTTAAATTCAAAAATCCTAAAAATTACCTCTGTCTATTTTAGAAAACTCATACAAAATAGAAAAATATCCTAAAAAATTCCAAAAAAATTGGGCATGCTTATTTGGTTGTGTTTTAATTTCTTTATTATTTTCATTCCATTATCTTTCATAAAACTCCTAAAAATCTCAAAACCCCTAAAATCTCATAAAAATCATTAAAAATTCTATAAAAGTCCAAAAAATATGTTTTCAAGTTCTGTAGTTAGGTTTTATTTTATACTTTCACATAAAATTGCTGTCAGGATTTTGTAGAATTTTAAATATTTTTAAATTACCTTTTTACCTAGGATGTACATTGTTTGCTATTTTTATCTTTCTTTTATATTTAGAAAATTCTTTAAAAATAAAAAATCCCATGAATACCCAAAAACACTTGAATATTAAAAAAATCCAAAAGTAATTTTATTTTGAATTTTTGAGTATTTTTAGACCTTAAAATAATTGTTTGAGTTTGTCTTTCTCCTTTTCTTACCCATTTTCTCATTAGAAAAGAAAACAAAAAAATTAAAAAAATAAAAACTACCAAAATTGTTTTTATTTCCTTTTGGATTTCTCGACTACTTCATAGGATTTTTCCCGTGCTCCTTGTGTTCGACTCTGGTGGCTATACCAGGTTAAATAAATAGCAAGACCGCTTGCCTTGGTTTTCATGCTTGTTTGATTTTGTTGGTGGTCTGATTTTTCTTGTTGAGTCTCGGCTCGAGTGGTTGAGGTCGCAACGACCCTTGATATCACTCCGCCTCTGTCACTCGGGCCGCTCATTAGAATGGCGCCGTTGCCGGGGAGTACGACTTAGTAGTCGATTTTCTTTGTTTTCTTTTTCTTTTTCTCTTTCTTTTTCTTTTTATTTTTCTTTTCTTTATTTGCTTGCTTTTTATTTTTATGTTCATTTTTCTTTATTTGTTTGTTTCATTATTCATAACTGTGATCTGGACATCTTTTATTTCTCTATTTCTTGCGAGTGCCCGACGAGCGAGGGCGGCTTTCCTAAGATCATCAGCGCACCCGAGCGAAATGGAGGAGGCTCGTTTCTTCATCGAGCCGCAGGAGAGCATAGGAGAGGAGGAGCAAAAGACTTGGAGGGCATTGGAGAGTTTTGGGCATTTTTATTTTGTTTTAATTTTATTCTATAATTTGTAATAAAACAGGACTCATAGACTCTTGGACTTGGCATTGATCGGGGTCTGTTTCGCCAAGCACCGGTGTGCTCAGGGGACCTCATCGCGGGTTTTCGCCGGTTTTTATTTTCCTGCATTTTCATTTTATTTTTGATTCACGCAGAATTTGGCCCCTAGACTTAGGATTTTATTTTGATTGTGATGTAGTTAATTAAGGTTTTAGCCCTAATTATCTGCCTGCACCTATAGATCATTAAGTGGACTTAATTAATTAAATCACAAAGAAAAAGCTAATCTGGTCACCTGAGAGGGTACATACCACTAGAGACCGTATACAGTGCTGACAGGATCCGTTGTGATGGACACCGATCGACATCAGAGATCGGACTCCGACCTTTCTTGTTGACCTCTTAGGTATTGTTCTTCGCGTGTAGAAATCTTTCGTCTAAGGCCATTTTCTTCGCGCATCTTCCGTTTTTTATTTTATGCGCGGATCACCCTGCATGTAGAGTGCTGGCATCAGGTACGCATTTCTGACTTTGCATGCATCATTGTGTTTGATCGTGCATCGGCTTTTTCGACTTCTCCCCCTATTTTTGGACTTAAAATAAATATGAGATCGAAAAATTCGTTAGGAATTGTTTGATATTGAAAAATACCTAAAAAGAAAAACCATAAAATTGGGACTGCTAAACATACTGGACCATAAAAGACACTCATTGAAAAATCTATCTTGGAAGAGCAATCTCTTCCTTATTTGGTTTGGATGAGCGAGAGAGTGACCCGCACACTAGGATAGAGCCATGCCTGACCTTTCTTCATACTACTGATTTCGAGGTTAGTCATTCTCTAGCGAGGATCGCTCCGATTTCCGGTAAAGCGGGCCACGATATCCTTTACAGAGCGAGTAGATCGGGTAGCCGGTAAACGGTCCGCAACTTGTACTGGCTGGGAAAGATCTAGCTTCGGGATTGGGCCAGTCTCCTGAGAGCGTCGGGTTCCTACCAGCTCGCTTAATCTCTCTGATAGACTGAATTATCACCTAATAAAATCAACAAGATAAAAGACCGAACCTTTACGGTCATCAGCTCAGTGTTGAGTAGGTGAATTAGGGGTTTGTTTTTCCTAATCTTGTTTTTTTTCCAGATCCCATCTGCCTTTCTCTCTACATCACGATGATGGACCTGAGGTCCCTTAGGCACCCTTTGGTTGCACCGCTTTCGAGCACTTTGCCCCATTCATCTAGGTTGGTTCTTGAGAGCCTTGACCCACTCTCCGAACCCGAGTTTGACTCCGCCATGTTCCCCCTCGACCACCCTTCTACCAGTCCTGCGATGCCATAGAAGAGACTGCAGCCGATGTATATTCATTTGATGACACCTGAGTTCGGGTCTTTTGCCTTCATAGAGACCATGGCTAGCAGCGAGGAGCGCACTGATGGACCCAACTAGACTCACACTTATGTTCTTGATCATGGCGCCATCAACAACACCCTGTTAGCTTCCTTGGAGACTATGCAACGTCTGATCACCAGGGAGCTTTCATGGCCAACATGAGCATGGAGATGGCTCAGATGTGAGTGGACTGAGGAGAGCCAAACAGAGTCGGTGTAGGAGATATTCCAGAGTTAGGAGGAGGAGATGGACCACATCTCGATGAGCCACAAGAGCTAGTCCGACCAACATGCCCGATGAGAGAGTTGTACAACCATGGTGCAACTCTGATGCACCGTTGGATACAGCTGCCTGCAATTCTGGGAGATTTCAAGCTCCCTCCTCAGATTATTCAGTTACTACCCAGATTTCATGGGCTAGCCATCGAGGAGCCGCACCTCCATCTCCAGGAGTTTGATATGATATGTAGCATGGTCCACGATAGATTCTAGACGAGGATACCATCAAGATGATGGCCTTTCCGTTCTCCCTCATCGATAGAGCAGCTTATTGGTTTTAGAATTTAGGGAGATACATGACATCATGGGAACAACTCCAAAATGGGTACTTAAACAAGTACTACCCACTCGGTCGGACAAATGTAGCGAGAGACCTCATTAACAACTGCTCCATGCTTCCCAACGAGCAGTTTCATGAAGCATGGGACCGATTCAGAGAGCTTATCGACAGGTGTCCCATCATGACATATCCAAGCCCAACCTCATGCAGAGTTTCTTTGTGGGATGACATCAAAGCTGCTGGGGCTAGTGAATGCATCCTGTGGAGGATCCTATTTTGCCAATGATGAGGATCAGGTCTGGGTGATCTATGAGGAGATGGTAGAGAATTACACCGTCATGTCCCATACTCGACTCTACACATAGGGGAAGCCCCCACCACAGGCTGTGTCCTATCAGAGGATAGCACGGGTCGATGCAGGTCCTTCCACATCTTCAGCAGCCGCAGCATAGGCAGAGTCGTCGACTGCTGATATGAGTATTATCAGTGAGAAGCTGGACCACATCGAGATTATAGAGAAGAAGCAGTGCCAGGGCATGCCATAGATAGATTAGATGGCATAAACGCTGAGTGACCTAAAGACCCAGATCATGTGTCTCTAGGAGGCACAAATGGCTTCTCTGCCCCGTCTCAGGTTACGGGCTGACCCCAGCAGCAGCAGCTTGACCCAACCCTCCCCCCACTACAGATAGGTTCATCACATTCAAGAGGAGCTGTTCTAGCAGCTGCAGCACCACTACGTCCAGTCACCACCATCTCAGGACACTCAGATGGTGGTGTACGAGCAGGAGCGGCCCCTAGTAGTCCTTCCTTCACCCCCGTTTGAGCAGGAGCTGTTGATGGAAGTCAACAAGATTTGGTACGACCGACCACAGCACGGGATCCGTAGATACCATCCCGGATTTCGATGGTTGACCAGAGGTGCCTCGTCCCAACAACATCCTCCAGTTCAGTGTGGGCAGTACAGCCAGCAGCAGCAGCATCCCCAGTTCCTACAGCCACAGCCGCATTACCAGCAGGGTCCTCGTCCCTACTAGCAGGGACAACCGTAGAGGCATCACCAGCAGCAGCCTCAATAGTACTCTCATCAGTTTCCCCCTCATCCTTCCCAACAGCAACAACCTCACTTCCAGAGAGGCAACCTGTCCGGTTCTCATGGGCCAGCCTATGAGAACCCAGCTCTTGACGACTTAGTCTGCCTTATCTCTGAGTAGCATGCCACTTTTAGGCGGGAGATGGATGAGTTCCTCAGGAGATGAGGGAGATCGTCAAGGGCAAGGCCTCCATACATGCTCAGATCGAGCCAAATCCGAACAACCTGAAGAGGAAGTGTGAATAGGTACAATTTACAGAGGTTACCACTCCTAGTGACTCATTGGGTGATATTACTGCATATACATTTGATGCTGACTTTGTTACACTTAGGAGCTGTAGGATGCCAGTCGGAGGTGCCTCATCTGAGCAACGACACCACGAGGACTCAGGAACGCGAGATGAGGAGGAGAGCATTGCTGATGCCACTCATGATGATGATGACGATGGCAGTGCTGATGCCACCAAAGATGTAGATCCAGCCGACGGTACTGAGGAAGTCACTTCACCAGTTGTAGGAGGTGGTTGTTGAGCCGCCTGAACAACTAAGGTAAATCAGGTGTTACTAAGGTCGTTGCGACCTCAGTCACTCGGGACTCAGAGCTCAATCAAGAAAAAAGAATCAGACCACCAATCAAAGATAAAAATCGATAAAAACCAAAATAGCGGTCTCGCTATGATATTAACCTGGTATAGCACCCATGGTCGAACTCGAGGAGCACGAGATGACCTTGCGGCCTACGAAGTAGTCTAAAAAAAGAAGAAAATATAAACAAATATTTTTTGGTGGATTTTTAATATTTTTATATTTTTTTGGGATTTTTAATAATTATGAAAATAAGAAAACAATATAAACAAGCAACTTCAAGCAATTATTTAAACACCCAAAATTAGTCCAAAAATTCAAACAAAAATATTTTTATGTTTTATATATTTTTTATTGTTTTTGGTGAATTTTTGACAATTTTATGATTTTTATGGAATTTTATAAAAATAAAAGAAGGAAGAAACCAATGAACACTGTCCAGCCAGGCTTTAAAGGCCAAAATAAAATATAGGCCCTATCAAAGCCTGGAGGCATTTTTCATGCAAAGTATGAACAAAAAAGAAAATTCAAAAGTAAAGTTTGTGAATTTTTGAATTTTTTTATGAATTCTTAAAATTTTTATGGGTTTTTTAGGTTTTTCAATTTTTATAATTTTTATAACTCCAAAAATAACCAAAAATGACCAGAAAATCAAATACATAAAAACACACAAAACCTAATTTTTTTATAATTTTTGAAAAGGTTTTAATATTTTTTATGAATTTTCAATCTGAATAGAGGCAAAAAGGGGTGTTTATGAATTTTTAAAAATAATAAAAGGGCTCAAAAATGTTCCCAAAAAATTGGTGAAAATGTTTTACACAGTGGCAGGAGCCACGTGTCCAATTTTCATTCAATTTGGATAAAAAATTGATATTTTATTTAAAATAAACAAGAGCCCACAGTGCACAGGGACCTGTTTGCAATAAAAACAAAGTTCTGGGGCCAAAACGTAACATGGCAAGAAACCTCAGGGCCAAAAGCGCAAAAATCCCACTAAACACGCGCCGCACGCGTGATTCAGGTCAGGAAGGACTAGAATGTAATTCCTATTTAGAAAGATGTAAACATTAACACACAAGGAATACAGGGTAGAAAGTGCAAAAAACCCACTAAATCACGTGTTGATGTACGTGCGCAATACACACAGGGACTATAATGCAAATATTCAAAACAAGAAGGTCCAGACTGCAATTTTTACAAAATAAAAATAACGGGATAAATATTTCCAGTACTAAAAAGTAAATGCAAAAAGATAAGGGGCCTACGAGAAATTTACCCCTTTATTACAACGGACTGCGGAGACGACGCCAAGTGTGGGATCTAACGGTGGACAGTAGCGGGCGCCTCTCCAGCTGATGGACGCTCGAGGGCTCTCCACGTGTCGATCAGACGGTGGCTGGCGGTGGAGAAACCCTGAGCTGAATCGGATGGTCCAGATCAAATCTGGAGCTGCGACGGTGAACGGACGACCGAGGAGGGTCCATGAAGAACAAGACGCCGACGAACTTCGCCGGCGCTCCACGGGCACGCTGGGCCTCCTCTGGAGCTGCTGGAGTGGGGGATCTCTTCGTCTTGATGGCCCGCAGCTACTCAGCTGCTCTGATGTTGCTGGGGAGTTCCAAGGAGCTCTGGCGTTGCAGGTGGAGCCTACCTCCTGTGCTCGAGCTGAAGACCTCCAGATGAGGCCCTTCTGGCGTTCTAACCTGCACATGCGAAACACGGGGTCGAGGGCAAACTGCCTCGACCCATTAGAGCACGTGGAAGATGGAGGATGAGGTGGCGTGGAGTCCTCCGGCGAAGTGGTGGCAGAGGAGGACAGTAGCCCTGCTCCGAGGCAAGACAGGGGGGTGGATGGGTGAAGAAGATGGGGAGAGGTCTGGCAAAGGTGGTGGTCGGGTCAGGTGGACGAATGGGTGGATGGAGCGGGCTGAATTGGTCGGAGACGGTGGCGGAGCAATTTGGGGGAAACCTAAAATTACGCTAAACTACAAGCTAAAGAAGCTACCTGGCGGGCGTAGTCGACTAGGCTGGAGCTCCTGGAGCTCCGGGAGTTATGGCCTCAAGGGGTCGTCGAGTCCCGAGGCTTAGCGTGCGCGCGGCAGCGCACAACGGCGAAAGCTGCCGGATCAGAGGCTTCTCAGCTGCCCGAGCCTCACTGCTACTCTCTCTCGCTCCGCTGTCACTCAGGCGAGGTGGAGGAGGTCACTGGCGTCGAGGGGGAGGTCCAAAGATGAGTGAATCATGCGGCGGAGCTGGGGTTAAATACGGGTAGGAGTTCGAGAAGATGGGAGTCGGGCAGGTGATTCGGAGCTCGGACCCCGATGCAATCCTCCGGGCGTGGATCAGGGAAGATCAAGGAAGGATTAGGACCCGGGGTTTGCGGATTTGGTGTTCGGATCAAGGTGCGATAATTGGGAGAACTCGGGTCGGGGCGACAAGATCCGGCTCTGGTGGTCCTTGGGGGAGAGTTGACCGGGGGTCAACATCCCCCGTGGACCAATCAGAGCACGCCATTTATTAAATATTTGTAAATTAAATAATAAATAGTAAATAGCTGAATTTCAAAAAAGTTAAAACATGAAAAATGTTTTTTTATTTTTAAACTATTTTTAATGATTTTTATTTATTTTTTTGAAATAAAAATTAGGTATTTGCAAAATAGTATTAATATATATAGGTATATACAATAGTGTATTTTTTATTTTGATTTTTAATTATTTATTTTTTACATTTTATTCCAATTTTATATTTTATTTATTTATAGAATAAAATTTGGAATAATTTGGTATTTTTATTTTATTTTTATTATTTATTTACAAGGGTTAAATAAATACTTATATACATTTATATACATGGTATATATACAATATTGGGTTTGGTTTTTGTTTTTATTTCTTTTTATTTTTCTTATTTTTATTTTAATTTTATATTTACAAATATATATACAAATAAATATAAACCCATTTTTATTTTTATTTAGAGGAAAATATTTTTATTTATTTATAGGTATATGTACACATGTGTGAGCTTCCTTATCTCTCTCTACTTGGGTTTTTATGCGGTCAAGCCATGCTGAGCCCTCCCTTGGGATTAGGTCGCTCAATATTTATTCTAAATATCTCCCTCTTTTTCTTTTATTTCTTTATTCTTTTATTTATACACAAAAACATGCTAAAATGCATATTTACACAAAGCATGCTATTTGAAAATTATTAATATTTATAGGAATATACATGTGGTTTGCAAATGTTTTGTAGCTAAAATAAAAGAATAAAGAGTGATGAATGGGTATTCATCACCCCCCTATACTTAACTTTGCTAGTCCCTTAGCAAACACTTATTTGAAAAAGAAGTGAAAAGGAAAAAGAAAAAGAAAAAGAGGAGAAAATGCATGGATTAATGCTGATAATTAAACTTGCCTTCATTAAATTGAAATATGGAGCTCGATCGGATCTTTGGATTATTAATGTGTCGGAACCTCATTTGGACTTAAGTTTAAAATTCAACAACCTCTAAGATCCACTAATCTATAATCAAGACTCCTCAATAATCCAGATCAGAACAAGTCTACATACACAAACCCTGAAGACTATGAGTCTTTCCTTGTACAGTGTAAGTGATATATAGCTCTCCACCTCAGAAGTAGCAACTTGACAACCCTCCCTAACAAGGTAACTCTATGACCCTAGTCTGGCCACTCTTTCATCGAGGAGTGGGGTATTCCCTTCTAAGTTCAAGTTCAACCGGCTCAAGAAGAGGGGGAAGAAGAGAATGGACCATGGCCAGTGTAGCCATGTATCCTTGGGAGCTCAACCAGTGTAGCTAAGTCTCCCTGCTGCAAGCTACATAAGATGGAACACGAGTCTCAAGCTTTGCTTATTGCACTATATACATACTCCGGTGGGATTATCATTTTCTATCAGACCCACCACTTTTTTGGAGTTATTTTCTTTTTGCATTTTTTTCAAGTGCATCTATACACCATATTTACAAGGTGCATCATATGTACATAAGGAGTTTTTCCTCTTGAGACAGTAGACTATCCCTCTTTTGAAGCATTATTGCAACCCACAACTCCTGTCGTTAGAACTCATGGCAACCAGACCAAGTTGAGATGCACTTCCTTCACTAAAAGAAGAAGAGAGGTTCCGCCTACAAGTACTACCCTCATATGCTACCCCAAGTCAAGGAAGACTGCCTCCTCACCACCTCATCCGTAGAGAGCTCGGTGTAAAGTGCGGGTCCAAGTCAAGCCATTGTCTATATGAGTCATGTGTGTGTTGTTAAGTGCTCTACTTAGGCTCATTGAGATGACATGTGATCATAGCCTAGTGGACTCAAAGAATTAAGTCACCATGGACCTGAAAAGCCTTAACCCTAAGCCCTATAAGGTTCCTCTTAGAATTAGGTGGATTAAGATCTTAATCAAGCTCATTTCCCAATTTGATTCCAGGCTAGTTTAAATGTCAACTATAATCCGGGAAAAACTATACATATATATACAAGGATGCTATTTACACAATATTTACACAAATGCAAAATTTTTAAAAAATGTTTTGAAACCATGAATGTGTGCATGAATGCAAGTTTTGCAAAATATTTACACAAATTTACACAATGTTTTTGCAAACTTTTGATTTTCAAAACATTTTGGAAAAATTTTGTACTATATACATAATTTTGATATGCACATATTTACACAATCTTTACACAAAAAGTTTTTGAAAACATTTTTACAAAAAATAATTTTGTACAATAGCTATGTATGTGCAACAAGAATGTTTATTTACAGGGAAAAATTTTTAATTTTTATGGATTTTAGGTTTTTAGCCATTTTTATTTATTAACACTCACACAAAGTACGAGTTATGGCTAAAGTATATATGAAATATATACACACCCCCCATACTTAGCTCGAACGATGTCCTCAGAGTCAAGAGCGATGAAGAAGACATAACTCGTGCTTAGTATAGGGAAGTGAAAAGAAAGGATATTTACAAAGACGAATGAAAGAATAAAAAATCAAGAGGGTCTCGACTTTTCCCCCTATACTTAGGATCAAATAATCCTAAGTATAGCAGGCTGTATTTAAAAGGAAAACCGAGTGAAGAATGTACATGGTCTACCCCCCTATACTTAGGGTAAAATATCCCTAAATATAGGCAGCAAAACATGGGTAGAAAGACACGAAGAAAAACAACAAATATATACAAGATGGAGGACATCACTCCCCCTATACTTAAGGTGAAGAATCCTTAAGTATAGGCAATGACAGAAGTGATGAAATAGAACGGTATGAACAACCCGGTGTTTTCACCCCCCTATACCTAGGATGAGGTATATCCTAAGTATAGCAAAGATAATCCTAAGCGAGACCTGGGGTGAAAACAAGAACGGAAGAAAGAAAGATCAAACTAAGACAAAACATGTATATACAAAAGTGTACAATGTTGAGGTGCCTCTCAACAAGCGCTAGATTTTACGCTCCTAGCTGGGCGCAAAGGCTAGGATAACACTATGTCAAGGTTCAGGACGACATCTGTAAGACGAATGACGTACTGTCGTCGCGGTCTCAGTATGAGAACATCGACGAACTCAAAAGTGTAAAGAATGACACCCAGGTATGCAATCAAGCGGGTGTCTGCTACCGACCAAGGATATGGAATCATGTGATCGGGATCCGGTAACACAAAAGAAATCGTCGGCTCTGGATCAGATTGGAGTGGAAGTGTGGAGCCGAAGAAATCGAACGTGGAGAAGGATGGATCAGTTATGGAATCCTCCACGTCGATCAGTGTCTCAAAAAGGCGTGGACAGTCAAGATCAGGAGACTCTCTAAGAAAACTGATATCTGATGCACAAGGTAGAGACAAATCAGACAGATCATCGAATATCTCCAGGATGGGCTCTCGCGAGGGTCGTAGAGGTGAGATGACTCCGAATCATAAGGATCAGAAGACTCGGTTTCGTGTTCCGTCAGATCGGAAACACTCTCATAAGGTGAAACCGAGTACTCATCGTGTGCGGCATTCTCCCGTAGATAACCCTCGGGGAGAAATGCAGGATCAGAAGTGAGTAAGAGAAGATCAGGATCTAGAAGGGCATCTGCGCTGCTGTCAAGCACCCACTCTGTACACCAGGCTGCATCATCATCTGAAGTGTGGCTCTCGACAATCTGGAAGCAGGAGAAGGTACTGGTCAACATTGCGGAGGATGGTGATGAATACTCATTCATCACTCTTTATTCTTATATTTTAGCTACAAAAACCTTTGCAAATGCATGTATATAGTTGTAAATAGAAATAATTACCAAAAGCATGCATTGTGTAAAAACCTATAATTAGCATGTTTTTGTGCAAAAATAAAAGAATAAAGATTAAAAAGAAAAAGAGGGAAATATTTAGAATAAATATTGAGCAACCTAACCCAAGGGAGGGCTCAGCATGGGCCTGACCGCATAAAAGCCAAAGTAGAGGGAGATAGGGGCTCATGTGTGTAAATACTTATGTAAATAAAATAAAATATTTTTCTCACAAAAATAGATGCAAATTGGATTGTAAATATTTGTATATATTCCTTAATATAAAATCAAGATAAAAATATAAAAATTAAAAAGAAACCAAAAAAAATCTCATTCATGTACATGATCACTTTGTACATAGTTCCATCATCCCTATTTATCCTTATAAATAAATAAAAATAATTTCCAAAATTTTTGTAAATATCCTATATTATATAGTGTAAATAAATAAAATAAAAACAATTAAAACTAAAACAAAATAACAAAATTAAAAACACAAAAATATATTGTAAATATACCATGTATATAAATGTATTTATTTCACCTATGTAAATAAATAATAAAAATTAAATAAAAATATCTTTATATTCCTTATTTTATAATATAAATAAATAAAATATAAAATGTGAATAAAATTGTGTAAAAATAACAATTAAAAATCAAAACTAAAAACCTATATAGTGTATATATACCTATATATAACCCTACTATGTATATACCTTATTTTTATTTCGAAAAATTAATTAAAAATCACTAAAAAATAGAAAAAAATAAAATAAAAATATTTCATGTTTTAACTTTTTGCTAAATCGGCCTCTAGCTACCCTAATTTTCACTTCTAAGATCCAGCCACGTGGCCGACCCCTATTGGCCCTGGGGATGTTGACCGCCCGGTCAACTACCCCCCAGGACCACTTCACACAGGTTCTTAGCGGGTACCCGACTTCTCGGATTTTTCCCAGCTAAACCCGATCGCCTACCACCTAAACCCCGGGTCCGACTCCTTAATGCTACATCCGAGATCCTCGCCGGGGTATCCACATTGGGATCCGCGCGCCTCCACGCCCTACCCGCGTCTGTCTTCCCGAACCCTCACCCATATTTAGCTCGAGCTCCGCCTCCTCATTTCTCATCTTTAGCCACTTGATTCCACCTCCCGTGAGCTCCATTGCGTAGGCGAGAGTGACAGCTTGTCCCCCGTGGTGTCGAAGCGAGGAGAGGGAGCAAGACCACTGATCCTGCGAGCATCACCGCCTTGCTCCGCCACCAGCAGGAGCATCGAGCCTCGGAGGGAGACTCTCCTCGAGGCGACGACCCAGAGCTGTGCAAGCTCGTCCCTAGTCTCACCGTCCACCCATGTAGCTCCGTCGTTCTTTCTTTTTCTTCAATTTGTAGTTTCCCCCAAATCGCCGCTCCGCCGTCCATCGTCGATTCCGTCCGCATCCGATCACTATCCTACCATCAGGCCTCGCCATAGCCTTCGCCGTCCTCCCGCGCATCTTCTCCGCACACCCATCCAACCCAGCTCGCACAGGAGCTGGGATTCGAGCTCCACCGTCTCCCCTTCGCCGGAGCTCGCCCACTTCGTCCCTCCGTTCACCGCCACCCCGCCTAACTGGGTCGAGGCAGTTTGCCCTCGACCCGTGAGTCTCTTGGTCTCTTTTGCAGGTGCTTCCCAGCCCGTCTGAGGGGTTGGGCCATTCAGACCAGAAGCTCTTCCTCCGCCGACCTCGCCGGAGCCCTCCAGGGCTCGGCTGGATCATCGGAGATTACGAGTAGCTGCGGAACGACATAGCGGAGCTTCTCCGACCTTGACGAGCAGCAGGGGAGGTCCACAGCGCACGTACAAGGCTGGCGAACTTCGCCGGCCAACTGTTCTTCCGATACCTTCCCCGACCGTCCGATCATCCTCACCCTCCAGTTCGCATCTCGACCGTTCACTTGAGGAGGACCCGTCATCGTCAGATCCATCCACGAGGCGATCTGGACCGTCCGAGCCGAGAGGGATAGCCACCGATACCCTCAACTGCTAGATCAGACACGTGGCTACACCTTCGCCGTTGGATGCACCCGAGGAGCGCAGCATTGGACCCCCAGTCGCCCACCACCATCCGATCACACACGTGGCGTCCATCCTGCGGTCCGCCTTAATAAAGGGTAAATTACCCTTAGGCCCTCCTGTTTCTTTTATTTAGCATTTAGTTCTGTAAATAGTTTAGATAGTTATTTAGTTTTTGGGATATTTGCATAGAGGACCTCGTGCTTAGTTTTATTTGCAGTTATGCCCCTATATGTGATGTGACACGTGCTTTCTGGTGTATTTGCATTACATGCCCTTGTAGTTCTGGTTGTTCCTTAATGAATGAAAGTTTTTAATTATTTGCATTTATACCCCTGTGCGTGATACATTTGAGCATGTGCGGATATTTTTTGGTATTTTGCGAGTAGGTCCCTGGACTTTTGGTACCTGTTACCAGAAAGCCCTTGGAACTTATTTTTCTTACATTTGGGTTCCTGAGTGCCCCAGGCACGCGCGTAGCACGTGTCTAGCTGGGTTAATTGCACCAGACCCCCCAGACTTTCGGGTATTTGCACTTTGGTCCCTGTGCAATGTGTCCCTTCTTTATTTTTGGATAAAATAGCAAAATACCTCCAAATCCAACGAAAATTGGACACATGGCTCCTGCCATAGTGTAAAATTTTCTAGGATTTTTGAGGACATTTTTGTTTTCATTTGATATTTTTAAAAATTAAAAAAACCTCCATTTTTGCTACTGTCTAACTTTTAAAACCACAAAAAATATTAAATATTGTCTAAAAATTACAAAAAAATTGTCTACTGTCTATTTTGTTGTGTTTGATTTTCTAGCCAATTTTGGCTATTTTTTATTACTTAAAACCACTAAAAATTGAAAAACACTCAAAATCTTATAAAAATTCTAGTAAATCAATTAAAAATCCAAAAATAATAAATTAGGTGCCTAAATTTTCCTTGTTTTATTCTCTTTACAGGAAAATTACCTCCCAGCTAATTTGGGGCCTTTAGATATTGTATCTGGGCCCTTTTAGCTCGGTTGGACAGTACCTACTGTTTTAGTCACTTTTAGATTTTTTAGAAAATTAAATAAACATCAGAAAAGTCCCAAAAATTCACCAAAAACATTAAAAATTATAAAACACATAAGAATATTTTTGTTAGAATTTTTGGTTGAATTTTAGTGTGTTTAATAATTTGTTGAAGTGTGTAGCTCCTTAGCTTGTATTATTTTCTTAATTCACTGAAAATCCAAAAAAATATAAAATATTCAAAAAACCACCAAAAATATTTCTTTTATTTTCTTTTATCTCTTTTTGACTACTTCGTAGGCCGAGAGGCCAACCCGTGCTCCTTGTGATCGACCCTGGTCGCTATACCAGGTTAATCTAATAGCAGGACCGCTTTCATGTGTTTGATTGATTTTATCTCTCTTGGTGGTCTATTTTTTCTTGATTGATCGAGTCTGAGTGATTGAGGTCGCAACGACCATCTATATACCTTTGCCTTAGTCATTTGGGATTCCTCGGTCATCAGAATGGCGCCGTTGCCGGGGAGCACGGCTTAGTAGTTTTTATTTTTGCTTTATTTTTGTTTTCACGGCTTTTCGCGGCTCTTTCAGAGCTTGCGGCTTTTCGCGGCTTTTGTTTATATTTTATTTTTGTTTTATTTTGTTTTATTTTCGTTTCTTTTATTTTTGTTTTTGTTTGATTTTTGTTTGTTTATTTTATTTTGCATTTTTGCACATATACCATCATTTTCCTTTCATTTATTTTTCATTTATTATTTGATTATTTTTATTTGGTCTGACCACTTGTCTTCTTTCTTGCGAGGGCCCGAGGACCGAGGCGGCCGATTTCGAGAAGCCGACGCAACCGCGGAACTTGGAGGCGGCTCCCTTCTGTACGGAGCCGCAGAAGAGCGCGAGAGGAGAGTGGAGTGGGAGAGGTTTAGTTAGGTTTTCTTTTCCTTTTATTTGATTATTATTGTAATAATACAGGGACTCAGACTTGGACTTTTGGACCTTGATTGACTTAGCGGGTCTGTTTCGCCGAGCACCGGTGTGCTCAGGGGACCCTTAGGTGTTTTTTGCGGCTTTTTCGCGATTTTGTTTGCTTTTCCTTTTGCTGCCTTTTCTGGTGTTTACGTTGTTTCCATCGAGCCCCTAGACTTAGGATTTTCTGCTTGCTTGTGCCGTAATTAGTAGGGTCCCCACACTTAATTATCTGCATGTTCCTATAGTGCGCTTAATTGGACCTACTAATAATCAATTAATAAAAATAACTGCTTCATCTCCTTCGTAGCCTACGTGCCGCAGCCTGCCCCGTAAAGCGCTTTCTCCTACCCCCGATTTGTCGGGCAGAGGAGGGGTGGACCAAGACCGGACCCTTTGGCTTGGAGGTCGGTGACCAGTTAGACGGTTCTGCAAGTAGAATTGCTCATCTAGGACTCGGTTTTCATCGCTGCATCATTTAGGTAGTTTATTTTCTGTCATTACATTTATGCGCGGATCATATTGCATGTAGAGTGCTGGAGACAGGTACGCCTTTCTAACTTTGCATGCATCATTGATTTATCGTGCATCGGCTTTTCGTCTTCTCCCCCTGTTTTTGGATTAAATAATCAGGAGAACCGAAAAACTCGTTAGGCCTTTGTTTTTATTGAAAAAAATTAACAAGAAAAACCATAAAATTGGGACTGCTAAGACTATTGACCCTAAAAGACACTCACCTTAAAAATTTGTCTTGGGGAGAGCAACCCCCTCATTGTTTGGTTTGCTTGCGCGAGAGAGTGACCCGCACCCTAGGTAGATCCCTCCAGTGCTATTTCTAGCTGACTACCGACTTTTCCATGCGGGCCAGTTGGTTGGAGTTTTCGGGTATCCCAACAGGTCACGTAAGCGCTCTGATATATTGTGTGTTCACCTAATAAAAATTGACAAGATAATTTGATCGAGCTTTTACGGTCTTCAGCTCGCGTTGTGTTGGTGAACAGAGGGTTTGGTTGCTCATCATAGTTTTTCCAGATCTCATCCGCCCTACTCGACCAGATCACGATGATGGGTAGACGCTCTCTTAGGCAGCCTCTGGCTGCACCGCTTTCGGGCACGTCTACCCAATCATCTAGGTTGGCCCGCGAGAGCCGAGACCAGTTCTCCGAGCCCGAGTATGATTCCGTCCTGTTCCCCCTCGACCCCCTTTCTTTCGGTTCTGAGAGATATGAGCCAGAGGAGAGAATAGCAGATTTGACAACACCTGAGTATGGCTCATTTGATTTTGCAGACGTCATGGCCGGTAGTTCAGAGGATCGCTCCAGGACAGAGCACATTCTGATGGACCAGGGAGCGATCAACTCCACCCTGATCGCCTCGTTAGAGACAGTGCAGCAGCAGCTGAGGGATCAGGGAGCTTTCATGATTGAGATGAGGAGAGAGTTGGAGCAACTCAGAGCAGAGAGAGATTAGAGCGAGCCTGAGGACGGACCAGATGCAGAGGCACGAGCCGCAGCAGCCGCAGCAGCCGCCGCCTCCGCAGCGGCAGCCGCCACGGCAGGAGGACCACTAAGACCGATGCGGGAGTTGCACAACCCCGGATCTACACTGATGCATCATTGGGTGGTGGTGCCTGCTATCGTGGGGGACTTTAAGTTCCCCCCGAACACCCTGCAGATGCTTCCCCGCTTTCACGGACTTGCCACCGAGGAGCCCCATCTCCACCTCCAGGAGTTCTTGATGATCTGCAGTACTGTCCACGACCGCCATGTGGACCAGGAACAATTCGGATGATCGCCTTCCCCTTCTCCCTAGCAGACAGAGAAGCCACCTGGCTGAAGCATTTGGGGAAGTTTGTTTACACCTGGGAGCAGCTCCGCACCGAGTACTTGAACAAGTACTATCCACTCGGGCGGACCAATGCAGCGAGGGCCCTGATCAGTAACTTCTCCATGCTCCCCAACGAGCAATTCCATGAGGCATGGGAGAGGTTTCGTGAGCTCACAGACCGATGCCCGCACCATGATATCTCAAAGCCGAACCTTGTGCAGAGCTTCTTCAGCGGGCTGACACCAGAGCTCCAGGGCCTGGTGAATGCTTCTTGTGGCGGGTCCTATTTCGCCAAGGATCACGACCAGGTCTGGGCCATCTACGAGGAGATGGCCGAAAACTATATGGTGATGTCCCAGACCCGGTTGTATACATAGGGCAGACCCTAGTAGTAGCCAGGACCCGTGCAGTACCAGAGGATAGCACGGGTCGATGCCGGTCCATCCAGTTCATCCGCAGTTGCAGCAGCACAGGCAGAGTCATCCGCTACGGATATGAGTATCATCAGCGAGAAGTTGGACCGCATGGAGCTGATCGAGAAGAAGCAGTGCCAGGGCATAACTCAGATGGAGCAGATGGCACAGACTCTGAGAGACATGAAGACCCAGCTCATGTGTCTCCAGGAGGCACAGACGGCTTCCCAGCCCCATCTTCAGTCGCGAGGCGATGCCGGCGGCAGCAGCAGCTCGTCCCAGCGCTCCAGCTCCTTTCAGCAGCCTAGACAGGTTCACCTTGTACAGGCGGAGCCGTACTAGCAACAGCAGCCCTCTTACCAGTCCCCACCATCTCCAGACTTGCAGATGGTGGTATACCAGCCGGATCAGCCTCTGGCAGTACTCCCGCCAGCCCAGTACGATGCAGAGCTGTTGATGGATGTCAACGGGATTTGGTATGACCGTCCCCAGCCTGGGATCCGACGAGACCATCCCAGATTCAGGTGGGGGAGTGGAGGTACCCAGCCCTAGCAGCAGTCATCCGGTCAGGGAGGGCAGTATGGCCAGCAGAGGGATCACCAACAGCAGCAGCCCCCAGCCTACCAGCCACACCAGCAGTCGTCCTTCATTCCTCGTCCCTATCAGCAGCAGGGAAAGTCTTGGAGACGTGAGCAGTAGGCTCATCAGCCACACCAGCAGCAGCATCCTTCCTCCTACCCCTCTCAGCAGCAGCAGCATCAGTTCCAGCAGCCTCATTACCAGAAAGGCTACCCGTCGGGCTCCCATGAGAGCCCCGCCTTGGACGACGTAGCCCGCCTCCTCACGGACCAGCAGGCTGCCTTTAGACGGGAGATGGAAGAGTTCCGCCAGGAGATGCGGGACCTGATGAGAGGGAAGGCCGCCATCCCTGCACAGATAGAGCCGAATCCGAATAGCCTGAAGCGGAAATCTGAGCAGGTAGTTTCCACTGAGCATGCCACTCCTAGTGATCCATTTGATGATATGTCTTCAGATCTGTTTGATGCTGATTTTGTTACACTTAGGAGCGGTAGAGAACCAGCAGGCGGTGCCTCATCTAAGCGACGACTCGAGGATCCACCCAGGACGCCGGATGAGGAGGAGAGCGGTACTGAGGCCGCAGACGATGATGATGGTGGTACTGACGCCACCAAGGATGCTGATTCCACCGGCGGTACTGAGGCCGCCGCTTCACCAGTTCGAGGAGGTGGTACTGACGCCACCAGAGTAGCCGAGTCAGCCCGCGGTACTGAGGCCACGAGACGTCTAGCAGAGCCAGCCCGAGGTGGTACTGAGGCCACCGGTGTTCGTTTTGAGAGAGATGTTGTTTTTCCTTCTGTTGATGTATCTCAGAACACTGCTTTGAATAAAGGAAAAGGTTTAGTTTCTTCTGGTCCCACTGTGGTGATTGATGTATGTGCGGATCCGACCGTCGAGCCGTCTAGACCTTTTCCTAGTCCTTCATCTGAGAAGGACCCTGTGATCCCCTTCCCTAGAGCCCTTCAGATGGGGAATAGGAAGAAAAGAGAAAAAGACCCAAAAAAGAGAGAGCAGGAGGAGTTCAGCCAGAGCATGATCGACAGATTTCACATACAGTTGACCCTTCAGGAGGCTTTGCAGCACATCCCCCTTCTTCAGCGATCTTTGAGATACAGGACCACAGTCAGGAGGAGGAGGAGGAACCATCATTCAGAGATACATGTGCTGACGAAAGCCACGTGCTTCGCGATCCAGAACCATCTGCCGGCCAAGAGGCCAGATTCAGGAGCCCCGTATGTCAGATGTCAGATTAGTGAGCAGAGGTTCGACCGGACTCTATTGGATAGCGGATCATCTATCAACCTCCTTCCGACAGCCCTTCTCGACCGCTTCGAGTTGGGCACTCTTCGACAGAGCAGGACAGTCCTTCAGTTTGCTGATCGATCTGTCAAGAGGCCGAAGGGGTTGTTGCGAGATGTTATCGTCACTATTCAGGGCCTAAAATTCCCCGTGGACTTTGTAGTGTTGGACATGGAGATCCCTGATTCAGTGGCCGATACCCCCATCATCCTCGGTCGTCCGTTCTTGTCCACAGCCAAGGCAATGACTGATCATGATAGCAGGAAGGTATACTTTCGCGTCGAGGGCGAGAGTGTACAAATAGAGACGGTCGAGGACTTCAGAGCAAGAGAGAGAGCATGCTCAGAGGCCAGCATAGACACAGAGCAGCTGACAGATGCCAGGTTAGACATCCACCAGGACTGTGATTTTGTGATCACAGATGATGAGGCAGCATGGGCAGACCCTTCGGCACAGGCCATCCTCTCATTTCCAGACACCACTGATGCATAGATAACAGCAGAGGAGAGCTTGGAGAGCACAGCCCTGGTCCAGGATACTACAGAGGCAGCAGAGCCGGTTCTTGACCGCGACACGATTTTTAGTGATGGTGGTGCTGAGGCCACCTTGTGTGATGGTGGTACTGATGCCACCTTATTTGATGCAAATCCCTCGGATTCAGAGTCTGATTGGGCAGATTGTGATGACCAGATGCCAGACCTGAGTTCACCTGAGCCTACAGATGAGGAGGAGGTAGAGGCAGAGCAGATCAGAGACAGCACAGTTGAGCAGCCTCCTTCAGATCCAGTTTGCGAGAGTTCGTATTCTTTCTCCCAAGCAGATTTGGCAGATTTAGCAGCATTCACACATCTTCTTCCGAAGCCAGATTTGCCAGCACCCAGCTGTCCAGAGCTGAAGCCGCTCCCTACTTCGGTGAAGTATCGGTTCCTTGTGGGCGAACCTGAGATGTACCCAGTCATCATCTCCGCCGATCTGACTGGGGAGCAAGAATCCCGTTTGATGGGGGTTCTTGAAAAGAACCGCAAGGCAATCGGATGGAGCGTAGCAGATCTCCATGGGATTAGTCCATCAGTGTGCTCCCACCATATCTATCTCGAGGAGGGGGCGAAGCCGTCGCGTGAGTTCCAGCGGCGACTGAACCCCAACCTGAGAGAGGTTGTGATGAAGGAAATATCAAAATGGTGGAGTGCATATTTTATTTATCCCATTTCCGACTCCAAGTGGGTCAGCCCCTTGCATGTGGTGCCCAAGAAGACGAGCATCACGACTGTGATCAGTGAGTCGGGAGAGGAGATTGCTACACGAGTACCCACCTCTTGGAGGGTCTGTGTTGGCTACAGGAGACTCAACCAGGCCACCAAGAAGGACCATTTCCCCCTGCCTTTTATTGACCAGATCATTGAGAGACTGGCAGGGAAGAGCCATTATTGCTTCCTGGATGGGTACTCGGGCTACAACCAGGTGGCCATCGCTCCTGAGGATCAGGAGAAGACCACCTTTACCTGTCCGTTCGGTACATATGCCTTTCGACGCATGCCATTTGGGTTTTGCAACGCCCCTGCGACTTTTCAGAGGTGCATGCTGTCGATCTTTTCGGACATGGTAGGGGAGTGTTTGGAGGTCTTCATGGACGATTTCTCGGTCTACGACGACGGATTTGACTCCTGTCTTGACTGCCTAGACCGAGTACTCCAGCGATGTATTGAGTTCCATTTGGTTCTATCTTGGGAGAAGAGTCACTTCATGGTGACTCAAGGGACGGTGCTTGGCCACATCATCTCCAACAGGGGCATGGAGGTTGATCCGGCCAAGGTTGATGTCATTAGAAAACTCGCACCGCCGTCCAATTTGAGGCAGCTATGGTCATTCCTGGGGCATGTTGGTTTTTATCGGAGATTTATTCAGGATTTCAGCAGGATTGCCCGACCATTGACTGACCTCTTGACGAAAGACACCGAGTTCCTTGTCGATGACAAGTGTCTTTCGTCCTTTGCGATTCTCCAGCAGTGTGTGATTGAGGCTCCTGTCCTCCAGCCGCCTGATTGGTCTCTCCCATTCGAGATCATGACGGATTCCTCTGATTTTGCCGTAGGGGCAGTGCTGGGACAGAGGAGGGATGGAGTTCCATTTTCTATCCAGTATGCTAGCCGCACATTGGATTCCGCCCAGCGGAATTATACGGTCACAGAGAAGGAGATGCTAGCCGTAGTGTTCACCCTAGATAAGTTTCGATCTTATATCATTGGATCTAGAGTGACCCTGTACACAGATCATACCGCCATCAGGTACCTCATGGCAAAGAAGGATGCCAAGGCCAGACTTACTAGATGGATCCTTCTACTCCAGGAGTTCGACATTGAGATCAAGGATAAACCTGGAGTCAAGAATGTGGTGGCGGATCATCTCTCCCGTATAGAGTAGCCTGAGGAGTCTGAGCAGATAGAACCCATTTGTGAGACCTTCCCAGATGAGGCGATCCTTGCTATCGCCTCACTCCCGTGGTACGCCGATATTGTGAACTTTCTCGTTGTTGGGAAAGTCCCACAAGATTGGCCCAGGCAGAGGCTTGAGACCTTCCTTGCGAAGGCCAAGTCCTACCACTGGGAGGATCCCATCCTTTACCACGAAGGAGGGGATAGCGTCTGGCGTCGGTGTATTCCTCAGGAGGAACACCATAGCGTCCTCACTTACTGCCACAAGCTTGAGGCAGGAGGACATCATTCTGGGAGGAGAACGGCACAGAAAGTGCTCCAATCCGGCTTGTGGTGGCCTACCCTCTTCAAGGACTCTGATGAGTTCATGAACAGGTGTACTGACTGTCAGAGGATGGGCACTTGTGGACAGCGTGATATGATGCCGATGCAGCCCATTCACTTCTGTGAGGTTTTTGACGCATGGGGCATCGATTTCATGGGTCCATTCCCTAAGAGTCAGGGATTTGAGTACATTCTGTTGGCTGTAGATTATGTTAGTCGTTGGGTTGAGGCTATCCCCGCCCGAGCCGCTGATGCGAGGACCGTTTGCAGATTTTTGAGGAAGCACATCATCACGCGGTTCGGAGTTCCACGAGTTCTGATTTCTGATGGGGGGTCTTATTTCATTAACGACCAGGTAAAGGCCCTTGCTAGCGAGTTCGGTATAGACCATCGTGTTGCTACACCATATCATCCACAGACAAATGGTCTAGCCGAGGTGTCGAACAGGGAGATCAAGACTATATTGCAGAAAGTCGTCCGCCCTGACCGAAAGAAGTGGTCACAGATTTTGGACTCGGTCTTGTGGGCATATAGGACGTCTTTCAAGACACCATTGGGCACATCTCCCTTTCGCCTCGTATATGGCAAGCCGTGCCATTTGCCTGTTGAGCTGAGGCACAGGTCACTATGGGCAGTTACTGATATTCTTATGGATCCAGATGGTGTAGTAGACCAGAGGAGGGCTGAGTTAGCAGCCCTGGAGGAGCTTAGAGATACGGCTTTCTCAAACAACCTACAGTATAAGGAGAGTGTGAAGGAGTGGCATGATTCTCATATCAGCCACAAGCATTTTGAGAATGGACAGAGAGTATGGCTGTTTGATGCGAGGCTTCGTTTATTTCCAGGGAAGCTACAGAGCAAATGGAAAGGACCCTACTTGGTCAGGAAGGTACACGACAAAGGTAGCATTGACATATCTGAGTTGTCTTCTGAGAGTACCTTTCGAGTTAATGTCCAGCGGCTCAAGCCATTTCTAGATCATGAGCCGCGGGTCGCTGATCTTGCCCCTATTCATTTTGCGTGAGATGTGGTCTTTGACTCACATCTAATGCATCTCACGCCTGAGTTTCACTGATCTTCCGCCTTGTATAGATCCAGATGTCCATATCATTACATTCTTTAGTCCCACATCCCTTCCTTCATCTTGTGATTATGCTATACTTAGGGTGTACTTTACCCTAAGTATAGGGGGGATGTGAGACCTTTGGGTATTTCTTTTGTTTCTTTCTACCCCTGTTTTGCTGCCTATACTTAGGGATATTTCACCCTAAGTATAGGGGGGGGGGTAGATCCTGTACATTCTACACTCGGTCTGTCCCTTAGTATACAACCTGCTATACTTAGGATTACTTGATCCTAAGTATAGGGGGGAAGACCCGAGACCCTCTTGACTTTTCTATTTTCATCTTTGTATATAGCCTTCCTTTTCACTTCCCTATACCTAGCACGAGTTACGTCTTCTTCATCGCTCTTGACTCTGAGGACATCGTTCGAGCTAAGTATAGGGGGGTGTGTATATATTTCATATATACTTTAGCCATAACTCGTACTTTGTGTGAGTGTGTTAATAAATAAAAAATGGCTAAAAACCACAAAAATTAAAAATTTTTCATGTACATAAACTTCTTTTATTTGCACATAAATAGCTAGTGTACAAACTATTTTTGTAAAAATGATTTCAAAAATCTTTTGTGTAAAGTTTGTGTAAATATTTTCTTATCAAAATTATGTATATAGTACAAAATTTTTCCAAAATGTTTTGAGAATCAAAAGTTTGCAAAAATATTGTGTAAATGTGTGTAAATATCTTTTTGCAAAACTTGCACTTCATGCATCATCCATTCATGATTTCAAAACATTTTTCAAAAATTTTGCATGTTTGTAAACTTTGTGTAAATAGCATCTTTTGTACATATGTATATAGTTTTTCTGGATGATAGTTGACATTTAAACTAGCTTGGAATCAAATTGAGGAATGGAGCTTGATTAAGATCTTAATCCGCCTAACTTCTAAGAGGAACCTTATAGGGCTTAGGTTTAAGGCTTTTCAGGTCCATGGTGACTTAATTCTTTGAGTCCACTAGGCTATGATCACATGTCATCTCAATGAGCCTAAGTAGAGCACTTAACAACAACACATGACTCATATAGATTATGACTTTACTTGGACACCAGCACTATGCACCGAGCTCTCTACGGATGAGGTGGTGAGGAGGCAATCTTCCTTGACTTGGGGTAGCATATGAGGGTAGTACTTCTAGGCGGAACCTCTCTTCTTCTTTTAGTGAAGGAAGTGCGTCTCAACTTGGTCTGGTTGCCATGAGGTCTAACGACGGGAGTTGTGGGTTGCAATAAAGCTTCAAAAGAGGGATAGTCTACTGGCTCAAGAGGAAAAACTCCTTGTATATATGCTGCACTTGTACATGTTGTATAGATACACTTGAAAAAAAAAGAGTGCAAAAATAAAATAACTCCAAAAAAGTGGTGGGTCTGATAGAAAATGATAATCCCACCGGAGTATGTATATAAAGTGCAATAAGCAAAGCTTGGTTTTATGATCCACCTGATGTAGCTTGCAGCAGGGAGACTTGGCTACACTGGTCAAGCTCCCAAGGGTACTTGGCTACACTGGCCTTGACCCATTCTCTTCTTCCTCCTCTTCTTGAGCCGGTTGAACTTGAACTTAGAAGGGAATACCCCGCTCCTCGAGGAAAGAGTGGCCAGATTGAGGTCATAGAGTTACCTTGTTGGGGAGGGTTGTCAAGTTGCCATTTCTGAGGTGGAGAGCTTAGACCTCACTTTCACAGGACAAGAAAAGATTCATGGTCTTCAGGGTTTGTGATTGATGACTTGTTCTGATCTGGAGCATTGAGGAGTCTTGGTTATAGAATAGTGGAACTTAGAGGCTGTTGAGTTTTAGACTTAAGTCCAAATAAGGTTCCGACACATTAATAATCCAAAGATCTGATCGAGCTCCATACCTTAATTTAATGAAGGCAAGTTTAATAATCAGCCTTGATCCATGTACATTCTCTTTTTCTTTTTCATTATTTCTTCTTCACTTCTTTTTCAAATAAGTGTTTGCTAAGGGACTAGCAAAGTTAAGTATAGGGGGATGATGAATACTCATTCATCACTCTTTATTCTTATATTTTAGCTACAAAAACCTTTGCAAATGCATGTATATAGTTGTAAATAGAAATAATTACCAAAAGCATGCATTGTGTAAAAACCTATAATTACCATGTTTTTGTGCAAAAATAAAAGAATAAAGATTAAAAAGAAAAAGAGGGAAATATTTAGAATAAATATTGAGCAACCTAACCCAAGGGAGGGCTCAGCATGGGCCTGACCGCATAAAAGCCAAAGTAGAGGGAGATAGGGGCTCATGTGTTTAAATACTTATGTAAATAAAATAAAATATTTTCCTCACAAAAATATATGCAAATTGGCTTGTAAATATTTGTATATATTCCTTAATATAAAATCAAGATAAAAATATAAAAATTAAAAAGAAACCAAAAAAAATCTCATTCATGTACATGATCACTTTGTACATAGTTCCATCATCCCTATTTATCCTTATAAATAAATAAAAATAATTTCCAAAATTTTTGTAAATATCCTATATTATATAGTGTAAATAAATAAAATAAAAACAATTAAAACAAAAACAAAATAACAAAATTAAAAACACAAAAATATATTGTAAATATACCATGTATATAAATGTATTTATTTCACCTATGTAAATAAATAATAAAAATTAAATAAAAATATCTTTATATTCCTTATTTTATAATATAAATAAATAAAATATAAAATGGGAATAAAATTGTGTAAAAATAACAATTAAAAATCAAAACTAAAAACCTATATAGTGTATATATACCTATATATAACCCTACTATGTATATACCTTATTTTTATTTCTAAAAATTAATTAAAAATCACTAAAAAATAGAAAAAAATAAAATAAAAATATTTCATGTTTTAACTTTTCGCTAAATCGGCCCCTAGCTACCCTAATTTTCACTTCTAAGATCCAGCCACGTGGCCGACCCCTATTGGCCCTAGGGATGTTGACCGCCCGGTCAACTACCCCCCCCCCCCCAGGACCACTTCACACGGGTTCTTAGCGGGTACCCGACTTCTCGGATTTTTCCCAGCTAAACCCGATCGCCTACCACCTAAACCCCGGGTCCGACTCCTTAATGCTACATCCGAGATCCTCGCCGGGTTATCCACATCGGGATCCGCGCGCCTCCATGCCCTACCCGCGCCTGTCTTCCCGGACCCTCACCCATATTTAGCTCGAGCTCCGCCTCCTCATTTCTCATCTTTGGCCACTCGATTCCACCTCCCGTGAGCTCCATATCGTAGGCGAGAGTGACAGCTTGTCCCCCGTGGTGTCGAAGCGAGGAGAGGGAGCAAGACCACTGATCCGGCGAGCATCGCCGCCTTGCTCCGCCACCAGCAGGAGCATCGAGCCTCGAAGGGAGACGCTCCTCGAGGCGACGACCCAGAGCTGCGCAAGCTCGTCCCTAGTCTCACCGTCCACCCAGGTAGCTCCGTCGTTCTTTCTTTTTCTTTAATTTGTAGTTTCCCCCAAATCGCCGCTCCGCCGTCCATCGTCGATTCCGTCCGCATCCGATCACTATCCGACCATCAGGCCTCGCCATAGCCTTCACCGTCCTCCCGTGCATCTTCTCCGCACACCCATCCAACCCAGCTCGCACAGGAGCTGGGATTCGAGCTCCACCGTCTCCCCTTCACCGGAGCTCGCCCACTTCGTCCCTCCGTTCACCGCCACCCCGCCTAACCGGGTCGAGGCAGTTTGCCCTCGACCCGTGAGTCTCTTGGTCTCTTTTGCAGGTGCTTCCCAGCCCGTCTGAGGGGTTGGGCCATTCAGACCAGAAGCTCTTCCTCCGCCGACCTCGCCGGAGCCCTCCAGGGCTCGGCTGGATCATCGGAGATTACTAGTAGCTGCGGAACGACATAGCGGAGCTTCTCCGACCTTGACGAGCAGCAGGGGAGGTCCACAGCGCACGTATGAGGCCGGCGAACTTCGCCGGCCAACTGTTCTTCCGATACCTTCCCCGACCGTCCGATCATCCTCACCCTCCAGTTCGCATCTCGACCGTTCACTTGAGGAGGACCCGTCATCGTCAGATCCATCCACGAGGCGATCTGGACCGTCCGAACCGAGAGGGATAGCCATCGATACCCTCAACCGCTAGATCAGACACGTGGCTACACCTTCGCCGTTGGATGCACCCGAGGAGCGCAACATTGGACCCCCAGTCGCCCACCACCGTCCGATCACACACGTGGCGTCCATCCCGCGGTCCGCCTTAATAAAGGGTAAATTACCCTTAGGCACTCCTGTTTCTTTTATTTAGCATTTAGTTCTGTAAATAGTTTAGATAGTTATTTAGTTTTTGGGATATTTGCATAGAGGACCTCGTGCTTAGTTTTATTTGCAGTTATGCCCCTGTATGTGATGTAACACGTGCTTCGACACGTGCTTTCTGGTGTATTTGCATTACATGCCCTTGTAGTTCTGGTTGTTCCTTAATGAATGAAAGTTTTTAATTATTTGCATTTATACCCCTGTGCGTGATACATTTGAGCATGTGCGGATATTTTTTGGTATTTTGCGAATAGGTCCCTGGACTTTTGGTACCTGTTACCAGAAAGCCCTTGGAACTTATTTTTCTTACATTTGGGTCCCTGAGTGCCCTAGGTACGCGCGTAGCATGTGTCTAGCTGGGTTAATTGCACCAGACCCCCCCAAACTTTCAGGTATTTGCACTTTGGTCCCTGCGCACTGTGCCCCTTCTTTATTTTTGGATAAAATAGCAAAATACCTCCAAATCCAACGAAAATTGGATACATGGCTCCTGCCATAGTGTAAAATTTTCGAGGATTTTTGAGGACATTTTTGTTTTCATTTGATATTTTTAAAAATTAAAAAAACCTCCATTTTTGCTACTGTCTAACTTTTAAAACCACAAAAAAATATTAAATATTGTCTAAAAATTACAAAAAATTGTCTACTATCTATTTTGTTGTGTTTGATTTTCTAGCCAATTTTGGCTATTTGTCATTACTGAAAACCACTAAAAATTGAAAAACACTCAAAATCTTATAAAAATTCTAGTAAATCAATTAAAAATCCAAAAATAATAAATTAGGTGCCTAAATTTTCCTTGTTTTATTATCTTTACAGGAAAATTACCTACCAGCTAATTTGGGGCCTTTACATATTTTATCTAGGCCCTTTTAGCTCGGCTGGACAGTACCTACTGTTTTAGTCACTTTTAGATTTTTTCGAAATCTAAATAAACATCAGAAAAATCCCAAAAATTCACCAAAAACATTAAAAATTATAAAACACATAATAATATTTTTGTTAGAATTTTTGGTTGAATTTTAGTGCGTTTAATAATTTGTTGAAGTGTGTAGCTCCTTAGCTTGTATTATTTTCTTAATTCACTGAAAATCCAAAAAAATATAAAATATTCAAAAAACCACCAAAAATATTTCTTTTATTTTCTTTTATCTCTTTTTGACTACTTCGTAGGCCGAGAGGCCAACCCGTGCTCCTTGTGATCGACCTTGGTCGCTATACCAGGTTAAATTAATAGCAGGACCGCTTTCGTGTGTTTGATTGATTTTATCTCTCTTGGTGGTCTATTTTTTCTTGATTGATCGAGTCTGAGTGATTGAGGTCGCAACGACCATCTATATACCTTTGCCTTAGTCATCTGGGATTCCTCGGTCATCAGCTGGAAATGTGTCTGCGACTGATCCTCGCTCTGCGGCAATGCTGGCTGCCATCTGGTCCTCAGCAAGTGTGTCTGTCTCGTCAAAATAGAGGACAAAAAGCTCGACTATGGGACTATCTGTGTCTGACATCTCAAAGTAGTGTCCCATATCGAGCTGAAGCTGCTGGGCTGAGTCCTGGTGTCTGTCGGAGTCCGAGAAGTATCTCTGCAGAAAAGAAGCTGACTCCTTCGGGACTGGAAACTGAAGTGGCTGAATCGATGGTTGTAGTAGCGGGGGCTCCTCTGGCTCCTAGAGTATCAGAAGATCTGATATCCAAGACTCCTCGACTGGAGACTCTGGAACTGCCTCGAACTCTAGCTGGAAGACCAACGGGAACTCGAGAAGACTCTGGGTTCAAACCTCTGCTATCACAATCATCTCCTCTGTACTCTGGGGTGCTGGAGTATCCAAGTCCTCTGGCTGGTGTGTAGAAACTGTCTCCTCATGTAATGCGACACACCGTACTGGTATTGCAACATCCTCATGTGTTGTCCCGACTAGGGGATCTCGTGAAAAAGAACTCTGTGAAAGTAAGCTCGAGATGGTATCCAGTAGGTGAATGTCGGAACTGCGGTGTGAACCGCCGCATGTGGTAATCACTAGTGCTATCTGCTCCGCGGTCATCCCCCGCATGGAGATCTCTATAAGGTCTGTCAGTGAAAGTCCGTGATCGGGAAATCTCCTCAAGAGGTCAAGAAACCTCGGCCAAGCCTCCTGCAATGGCTCTTGGGGGTCAACTGAAAAGTCAATGATCAAAGACCGCATCAACTCTGCTCTATGCGGGGGGAAGTATCTCTGTAGAAACTCTCGGCGTAGGTCTCCCCACTTATCGAATCTCCTCCCCAATCGTCTCTGCCATCTCATGGCTCTGTCCTGTAGTGTGAATGGGAAGGTCCTCAGTATCAACTCCTCTGCAATGATATCTGAATATCTCCGTGCTCTGCAAAACTCCTCGAACTCTGACAAGTGTAGATAAGGCTCCTCATGCACCTCCCCTGAAAATGTTGGTAGTCTCTGAATGAGATCCAAATCCAAGACGAATGGTCCTAGTGTAGAAGCTGACTGAGCTCGATGTCCTATCTGCTCCTCCATCAATCTGGGATAGGATCTATCTGATGATCTCCTCTGCTCTCTCTGATCACGAACGGAGTGCACTCTCAACTCAGCAATGGCCTCGTCCGGGTCTTGCATCTGCTCGATCTGATCTCCACGGATGTCTAGCGCATCATGCCCGGAGTAAAGAAAGGGATGGGAGGGAGGGAGCCGGAGGTTGGTCGGATCTCCGACCTCCCTAGAAGGTGGACTGGACTGATGGTTAGAGGATGGAGAATAAGCCGCAAGAGTCGGCCAGGAGTGAGGGGGTTCCATCATCCAGGGGTGAAAGAGAAGAAGAAGAAGACTGGAGGGAGGGTGGTGGGAGACAGATGAATGGAGAAGACGATAGATGGGGGAAGGCAGAAGGGATCTGGAATCACACAAGATGAGAAAGCAAACCCCCGATTCACCTATGCACACAGAGCTGAAGACCGTAAGGGATTGGTCAATTATCTTGTCAATTTTATTTTAGGTGATCATTCAATCATTCAGAGCGATTACATGAGCTGATAGGAATCTAATATTTCTCAACCGACTGTCCCGTACAGAAAGCCGGTAATTAGTCGAGAAAAATCAGATATGGCTCTAGCCTAAGGTGCGGGTCACTCTCTCGCTCATCCAAACCAAACAAGGAGGGGGTTGCTCTCCCCAAGATAAAATTTTCAATTAGGTGTCTTTTAGGTCAAGTGTGATTAGCAGTCCCGATTTTATTGTTTTTCTTTTTAGGCATTTTTCAAATAAAAACAAATGCCTAACGAATTTTTCTGTTCTCCTGGTTATTTAGTCCAAAAACGGGGAGAGAAGTTGAAAAAGCCGATGCGCGAGAAAATCAATGATGCATGCAGAGTAAGAGATGCGTACCTGACTCCAGCAGTCTACATGCAAAATGAACCGCGCAGAATTTAAAGACTGAAATAGAACTACCTAAATGATGCAGGCGGAAATCCGAGCCCTAAGCAAGCAGTTCTACTCGAAAGAACGGCTAGTCAACCACCAACCTTCAATCCAAGAATCCGGTCTAGGCTCACCCCTCCTCCTCTCGACAAATCAAGTTCAGGAGCAGCACTTGGCAGGGTGGGCTCGCGGTGCGTAGGCTCGAAGGTAGTGGATCGACTATTTTTATTAGTTTTTTTATTATTGGTCCAATTGATCTATCTATAGGTACATGCAAGGTTATTAAGGTGTTGGGACTCTACTAATTACGTCATAGTCAAGCAAAAATCCTAAGGCTAGGGGCTGAAATACGCGAGAATCAGAAAGGCAGGAAATAAACGATAAAGAAACCGTGAAAACCGCGAAAATCGCGAAAAAGCCGAGGGGTCCCCCAAGCACACCGGTGCTCGACGAAACAGACCCCGAGAGTCTAAGAAGTCCGGCTTAGTGTGTCCCTGTATTATTACAACAATAATTCAAATAATGCTGGAAATAAAATCTAAGATAATCCTATCTACACCCGCACTCGGCTGTCTCCTCGCGCTCTCCTGCGGCTCCATGCAGCTTGGAGCCGCCCCCGATTACCGCGGTTGCGTCAGCTCCTCGAAAGTCGCCGCCTCGGTCCTCGGGCCCTCGCAAGCAAACAACAAAATGTGTTAAACCAAGTAAATAAAGCAGATAAAGCAAATAAAAGAGAACATGGTATATGTGCAGAAATTGAAGTAAAGATAGACAAGCAAAATAAACAAAAACAGAAGAAAATAAAATAAAGGAAAATGAAATAAAATGAAAAAAAGTCAAACAAAAAGCCGCGAAAAGCTGCGGACGAAGAAAAAGCTGCGGAAAGCCGCGAAAAAGAAAACAAAATAAAATGAAAATAAAACTGACTACTAAGCCGTGCTCCCCGACAACGGCGCCATTCTGTTGAGCCGCCCGAACGACTAAGGTAAATCAGGTGTCACTAAGGTCGTTGTGACCTCAGTCACTTGGGACTCAGAGCTCAATCAAGAAAAAAGAATCAGACCACCAATCAAAGATAAAAATCGATAAAAACCAAAATAGCGGTCTCGCTATGATATTAACCTGGTATAGAACCCAGGGTCGAACTCGAGGAGCACGAGATGGCCTTGCGGCCTACGAAGTAGTCTAAAAAAAGAAGAAAATATAAATAATTTTTTTAGTGGATTTTTAATATTTTATATTTTTTGGGATTTTTAATAATTATGAAAATAAGAAAACAATATAAACAAGCAACTTCAAGCAATTATTTAAACACCCAAAATTAGTCCAAAAATTCAAACAAAAATATTTTTATGTTTTATATATTTTTTACTGTTTTTGGTGAATTTTTGATAATTTTATGATTTTTATGGAATTTTATAAAAATAAAAGAAGGAAGAAACCAATGAACACTGTCCAGCTAGACTTTAAAGGCCAAAATAAAATATAAAATGGCCCTATCAAAACCTGAAGCTATTTTTCATGCAAAGTATGAACAAAAAGGAAAATTCAGAAGAAAAGTTTGTGAATTTTTGAATTTTCTATGAATTTTTAGAATTTTTATGGGTTTTTAGAGGTTTTTCAATTTTTATAATTTTTATAACTCAAAAAATAACCAAAAATGACCAAAAAATCAAATACACAAAAACACACAAAACCTAATTTTTTGTAATTTTTTGAAAAGGTTTAAATATTTTTTTATAAATTTTCAATCTGAAAAGACGTAAAAAGGGGTGTTTATGAATTTTTAAAAATAATAAAAGGGCTCAAAAATGTTCCCAAAAAAATTGGTGAAAATTTTACACAGTGGTAGGAACCACGTGTCCAATTTTCAATCAATTTGGATAAAAATTGATATTTTATTTAAAACAAACAAGAGCCCACAGTGCACAGGGACCTGTTTGCAATAAAAACAAAGTTTGGGGCCAAAACATAACACGACAAGAAACCTCAGGGCTAAAAGCACAAAAATCCCACTAAACACGCGCCGCACACGTGATTCATGTCTGGAAGGACTAGAATGTAATTCCTATTTAGAAAGATGTAAACATTAACACACAAGGAATACAGGGTAGAAAGTGCAAAAAGCCCACTAAATCACGTATCGATGCATGTGCGCAATAAACACAGCGACTATAATGCAAATATCCAAAACAAGAAGGTCGAGACTGCTACAAAATAAAAATAACGGGACAAAATATTTACAGTACTAAAAAGTAAATGCAAAAAGATAAGGGGCCTACGGGAAATTTACCCCTTTATTACAGCGGACAACGGAGACGACGCCACTGTGGGATCTAACGGTGGATAGTAGCGGGTGCCTCTCCAGCTGATGGACGCTCGAGGGCTCTCCACGTTTCGATCAGACATTGGCTGGCGGTGGAGAAACCCTGAGCTGAATCGGATGGTCCAGATCAAATCTGGAGCTGCGACGGTGAACGGACGGCCGAGGAGGGCCCAAGAAGAACAAGACGCCGGCGAACTTCGCCGGCGCTCCACGGGCACGCTGGGCCTCCTCTAGAGCTGCTGGAGTGGGGGATCTCTTCGTCTTGATGGTCCGCAGCTACTCAGCTGCTCCGATGGCACTGGGGAACTCCAAGGAGCTCTGGCGACGCAGGTGGAGCCTACCTCCTGTGCTCGAGCTGAAGACCTCCAGATGAGGCCCTTCTGGCGTTCTAACCTGCACAGGAGAAACACGGGGTCGAGGGCAAACTGCCTCGACCCGATAGAGCACGTGGAAGATGGAGGATGAGGTGGCGTGGAGTCCTCCGGCGAAGTGGTGGCAGAGGAGGACGGTAGCCCTGCTCCGGGGCGAGACAGGGGGGGTGGATGGGTGAAGAAGATGGGGAGAGGTCTGGCGAAGGTGGTGGTCGGGTTAGGTGGACGAATGGGTGGACAGAGCGGGCTGAATTGGTCGGAGACGGTGGCGGAGCAATTTGGGGGAAACCTAAAATTACACTAAACTACAAGCTAAAGAAGCTACCTGGTGGGGTAGTAGACTAGGCTGGAGCTCCTGGAGCTTCGGGGGTTATGGCCTCAAGGGGTCGTCAAGTCCCGAGGCTTAGCACGCTCGCGGCGGCGCACGGCGGCGAAAGCTGCCGGATTAGAGGCTTCCCAGCTGCCCGAGCCTCACTGCTACTCTCTCTCGCTCTGCTGTCACTCAGGCGAGGTGGAGGAGGTCACTGGCGTCGAGGGGGAGGTCCAGAGAAGAGTGAATCGTGCGTAGGAGATGGGGTTAAATACGACTAGGGGTCCGAGAAGATGGGAGTCGGGCAGGTGATTCGGGGCTCGGACCCCGATGCAATCCTCCGGGCGTGGATCAGGGAAGATCAAGGAAGGATTAGGACCCGAGGTTTGCGGATTTGGTGTTCGGATCAAGGCGCGATAATTGGGAGAACTCGGGTCGGGGCGACAAGATCCGGCTCTGGTGATCCTGGGGGGAGAGTTGACCGGGGTCAACATCCCCCATGGACCAATCAGAGCACGCCATTTATTAAATATTTGTAAATTAAATAATAAATAGTAAATGGGCAAATTTCAAAAAAGTTAAAACATGAAAAATGTTTATTTTTTTAAACTATTTTTTATTGATTTTTATTTATTTTTTTGAAATAAAAATTAGGTATTTACAAAATAGTATTATTATATATAGGTATATACAATAGTGTATTTTTTATTTTGATTTTTAATTGTTAATTTTTATACATTTTATTCCAATTTTATATTTTATTTATTTATAGAATAAAATTTGGAATAATTTGGTATTTTTATTTTATTTTTATTATTTATTTACAAGGGTTAAATAAATACTTATATACATTTATATACATGGTATATATACAATGTTGGGTTTGGTTTTTATTTTTATTTCTTTTTATTTTTCTTATTTTTATTTTAATTTTATATTTACAAATATATATAAATAAATATAAACCCATTTTTTTTATTTAGAGTAAAATATTTTTATTTATTTATAGGTATATGTACACATGTGTGAGCTTCCTTATCTCTCTCTACTTGGGTTTTTATGCGGTCAGGCCCATGCTGAGCCCTCCCTTGGGATTAGGTCGATCAATATTTATTCTAAATATCTCCCTCTTTTTCTTTTATTTCATTATTCTTTTATTTATGCACAAAAACATGCTAAAAATACATATTTACACAATGCATGCTATTTGACAATTATTAATATTTACAGGAATATACATGTGTTTTGCAAAGGTTTTGTAGCTAAAATAAAAGAATAAAGAGTGATGAATGGGTATTCATCACCGCTGATGCCACCATCCATTCAGATGCTGAGCCAGAGAGCGGTGCTGATGCCGTAGTTCGTGATGCCGTGGGTGGTACTGAGGCCACTCCTTCTATTCCTGTTGCATTTCCCCCTATTTTTGTATTTCTGGATTATTCAGAAAAAATCCAAAAAAAATTAATAAAGGAAAGGGTTCTTTATCTTCGAGTCTATATGCTATGCCTGGTGATGTTTGTATGGATTATATTTCATCTCAGCAGCAGGGACCCGTTCCTAGCCCTTTATTTGAGGAGGACCCAGCCATCCCCTTCCCTCAAGCAATCCGCTTGGCTAAGGGGAACAAAAAAGAAAAATAAAAAAAGAGACAGCAAATGATAGACAGATTTCAGATTCAGCTGACTCTACAGGAGGCACTTGAGCACATCCCTCTCTTCTAGAGGAATCTTAGAGAGAAACTACCATTCGTAGGAAGAAGAGGAACCATCATGCAGAGATCCATGTGCTTACCCGTGCCACCTGCATCGTCATTCAGAACCGTCTGCCAGCCAAGAGGCCCGATGCAGGAGCTCCCTATGTCAAATGTCACATCCATGAGAAGAGATTCGATCGGACTCTATTAGATAATGGCTCTTCCATCAACCTACTTCCGACAGCCTTACTCGAACGATTTGAGTTTGGCCCTCTTTGATAGAGCAGGACAGTCCTTCAGTTTGTTGATAGATCTGTCAAGAGGCCGAAAGGGTTGTTGAAGGACGTGGTCATCACAATTCAACGCCTGAAATTCCCCATGGACTTCGTTGTGTTGGACATGGAGATCCCTGAGTCTGTGATCGATACCCCCATTATTTTAGGATGTCCATTCTTGGCCACAGCTAAGGCGGTGTCTGATCATGATAGTGGGAAGGTGTACTTTCATGTCGAGGGTGAGAGTATACAAATAGAGACGATCAATGAGACCAGAGCACGAGATTCAGCCTACTCAAAGCAGCTCAACGATTCAGAGCAGATGACATAGGCAGAGCGAGATGTCCACCAAGAGTGCAACTTTGTGACTACAGATGATGAAGCCGCTTGGTCTGATCTCGTTTCACGAGCCATCCTCTCACATTCAGATACCGTAGAGTCACATATTCCAGCAGAGGAGAGCTTGGAGAGCAAACTCTTGGTAGAGGACACATTCGATGCTACAGACCGTGTTCCAAATAGTGAGGCAGTTTATTTCCCTTGCGATTTAGATTCAGATCCCTCGGAGTCAGATATCGATTGGGCAGAGTTTGATGAGTTGATACCGTGTCATTCCTACTGAGCCAGCAGCTAGGGTGGAGACTGATCCCATACAGAGTACCAAATACACCAGCAGAGCAGTCTACACCAGATTTCTATGATCAGTGAGAGTTCTCCCATGCAGATTTGGTTATCTTCACTCAAACTTTTCAGAGGCCACATTTGACAGCTCCCAGTTGCCCAGAGCTGAAGCCCTTGCCGCAGTCGCTGAAGTATAGATTCCTTGCAGGCGAGCATGAGATGCACCCGGTCATTATCTTAGTAGATTTGATCGGAGAGCAAGAATCTCATTTGATGGAGGTTCTTGAAAAGAATTGCAAGGTGATAGGATGGAGCGTAGCTGATCTCCAGGGGATAAGTCTGGCCCTGTACTCCCACCATTTCTATCTCGAAGAGGATGCTAGGCCATCGCAGGAGTTCTAGCGATGGTTGAACCTGAACCATCGAGAGGTTGTCATGAAGGAGATCTCAAAATGATGGAGCGCCGATTTTATCTAAACCCCATCTCCGACTCCAAGTGGGTAAGCACATTACATGTGGTGCCCAAGAAGACGAGCATCACTACACTTGAGAGCGAGTCTGGAGAGGATATAGCTACCCGGGTACCCTCTTCTTGGAGTTTTGTGTGGACTACAGACGATTGAAGCAGGCCATTAAGAAGGATCATTTCCTGCTGCTTTTTATTGATCAGATTATAGAGAGGCTAGTTAGGAAGAGTCATTACTGTTTCCTTGACGGGTACTCCGATTACAATCAGGTGGCCATTGCGCCCGAAGATCAGGACAAGACTACATTCACCTGTCCGTTTGGGACATATGCTTTCAGACGGATGCCCTTTGGTCTGTGTAATGCTCCGGCAACATTCCAAAGGTGCATGTTGTCCATCTTCTCAGACATGGTGGTCGATTGCTTACAGGTCTTCATGGACAACTTTTCGATTTATGGCGATGGGTTTGATGCTTGTCTTGACTGCCTAGATCATGTCCTTCAACAATGCATCGAGGTCCATCTTGTTTTATCCTGGGAGAAGAGTCACTTTATGGTGACTCAAGGGACGGTGCTTGGTCATATCATCTCCAACAGGGGCATGGAGGTTGATCCTGCCAAGGTGGATATCATCAGGAAACTCAATCCACCGTCCAACTTACGACAATTACGGTCTTTTCTGGGGCACGTTTGTTTCTATCGACGATTCATTCATGATTTCAGCAGGATTGCCCGACCGTTGACTGATTTGCTGACCAAAGACACCGAGTTCATTGTAGATGATAAGTGTCTTGTGTCTTTTGAGACTCTCAAGAGTCTAGTTGTTGAGGCTCCTATCCTTCAGCCGCCTCATTGATCTCTCCCATTCGAGATCATGAGGATGCCTCCGATTTTTCCGTAGGGGCCGTGCTGGGACAGAGGAGGGATGGATTGCCTTTTGCCATTCACTACGCTAGCTGTACATTGGATGCCACACAGCGGAACTACACTGTCACTGAGAAGGAGATGCTAGCCGTAGTTTTTACCTTGGACAAGTTCAGGTCTTACATCATTGGATCAAAAGTGACTATCTTTACCGACCATACCGCCATTAGGCACCTCATGGCTAAGAAGGACGCCAAAGAGAGACTGACTAGATGGATTCTTCTACTCCAGGAGTTTGATATTGAGATTAAGGTAAACCTGGAGTCAAGAATGTGGTGACAGATCATCTCTCCCGATTAGAGCATCTTGAGGAATCTGAGCAGACTGATCCCATTTCTCAGACCTTCCCAGATGAGGCGATCCTTGCTGTCGCCTCGCTCCCGTGGTACGCCAACATTGTGAAATATCTTGTTGCCAAGAAAGTTCCACAAGATTGGCCCAGACAGCAACTTGAGACCTTCCTTGCGAAGGCCAAGTTCTACCACTAGGAGGATCCCATCCATTATCATGAAGGAGGGGATAACGTCTGGCGTTGGTGCATTCCTCAGGAGGAGCATCATAGCATCCTCACATATTGCCACAAGGTTGAGGCAGGAGGACATCACTCTGGGAGGAGAACGACACAGAAAGTGCTTCAATCCGGCCTATGGTGGCCTACTCTCTTCAAGGATTCCGATGAATTCGTGAAGAGGTGTACTGTCTGTCAGAAGATGGGCACTTGTGGACAGCGTGATATGATGCCGATGCAATCCATTCACTTCTGTGAGGTTTTTGGCACATGGGGCTTCGATTTCATGGGTACATTCCCTAAGAGTCAGGGATTCGAGTACATTCTGTTGGCCGTGGATTATGTTAGTCGTTGGGTTGAGGCCATCCCCGCCTGAACTACAGATGCTAGGATGGTTTGCAAATTTTCGAGGAAAAGTATCATTTCACGGTTCGGGGTGCCTAGAGTTTTGATATCTGACGGGGGTCTCATTTCGTCAATGATAAGGTAAAGGCCCTTGCTAGAGAGTTCATCATAGACCATAGAGTAGCTGATGACCGTCCAAATGACCAAGGTAAAGGTATCAATCAGTCGTTGCGACCCCAATCACTTGGACTCGATCAATCAAGAAAAATTAGACCACCAATAGAATGAAAATCAATCAAAAACAAGCTAGCGGTCCTGCTATTAATTTAACCTAGTATAGCGACCAGGGTCGAACACAAGGAGCACGGATTGGCCTTGCGGCCTACGAAGTAGTCAAAAAGGAAATAAAATAAAAGAAGAAAATATTTTTTGTGGTTTTTAATTATTTTGTATTTTTTGGATTTTTAGTGAATTAAGAAAATAATAAAAGCTAAGGAACTACACACTTCAACAAATTATTAAATACACTAAAAATCAACCAAAAATTCTAACAAAAATATTTTTATGTGTTTTATAATTTTTATTGTTTTTGGTGAATTTTTGGGATTTTTCTGATGTTTATTTAATTTTCTAAAAATGAAACAGTGACTGAAACTATAAGTAATATCCAGCAGAGCTAAAAGGACCTAGATAAAATATCTAAAAGCTCCAAATTAGCCTGGAGGTATTTTTCCTCTATAGAGAAGAAAACAAGGAAAAATTAGGCACCTAGATTATTATTTTTGGGTTTTTGGTTTCATTATTAGAATTTTTATAAGATTTTAAGTGTTTTTCAATTTTTAGGGGTTTTCAATAATGCAAAATAGCCAAAATTGGCTAGAAAATCAAGCTAGAGAAAACATACAGTAGACAACTTTTTTTTGTAATTTTTAGATATGATTTAATATTTTTTTGTGATTTTTCTACTTAGACAGTAACAAAAATAGAGGTTTTTGAATTTCTAAAAATACCAAACAGTGTCTAAAATGTCTCCAAATTTTATGGAAAATTTTACAACATGGCAGGAGCCATGTATCCAATTTTCATCAAATTTGGAGGTGATTTGCTATTTTATTCAAAAATAAAGAGGGGGCACTGTGCACAAGGACCTATGTGCAAATACCCGAAGTTCTGGGAGGGTTTGGTGCAATTAACCCAGCAAAACACGTGCGTCGCGCGTGCCTGGGGCACTCAGGGACCCAAATGTAATGAAAATAAGTCCCGAGGGCTATTTGGTAACAGGTACCAAAAGCCCAGGGGCTTATCTGCAAATAACCCAAAAATATCCGCACATGCTCAAATGTTTCACGCACAGGGGTATAAATGCAAATAAACAAAAACTTTCATTCAATTGATAACATTCAGAACTACAAGGGCATAAAAAGCAAAACACCCAGACAATCACGTGTCGAAGCACGTGTCAGACCATACACAGGGGCATATCAGCAAATAGAAACAAGCACGGGGTCCTCTATGCAAATATCCCAAAAACTAAACAACTATCTAAACTATTTACAAACTAAATGCTAAATAAAAGAAACAGGAGGGCCTAAGGGTAATTTACCCTTTATTAAGGCGGACCGCAGGATGGGAGCCACGTGGAGCTTCGAACGGTGGAGATCGGGGGTCGCTCCAAAGCTGGGGTCCTCGATGCGATCAGACGGCAGAGGGATCGCCACGTGGGGGATCCAACGGTGACGGGCGTGGGTGGCTAATCCTCTCGTGCAACGGGCGGTCCAGATCACCGCTCCAAGATCTGACGGTCACTGCTCCTCCGGGAATGAACGACCCAGATGAAAATTGGAGGGCGACGATGATCGGACGGTCGGGGAAGATACCGGAAGAACAGTTGGCCGGAGAAGTTGGCCGGCCTCGTGCGTGCGCTGTTGACCTCCCCTGCTGCTCGTGAAGGTCGGAGAAGCTCCGCGATGACATCCCGCAGCTGCTGGTGAACTCCGATGATCCAGCCGAGCCCTGGAGGGCTCCAGCGAGGTCGGCGGAGGAAGAGCTCCTGGTCCGAATGACCCAACCCCTCAGACGGGCTTGGAAGCACCTGCAAAGTAGACCAAGAGACTCATGGGTCGAGGGCAAACTGCCTCGACCCGGTTAGGCGGATGGAGGTGGTCTATGGGGTGATATGGACGAGCTCCGGCGAGGGTGGGGACGGATGAGCTCGACTCCCAGCTCCTGTGCGAGCTGGGTTGAATGGGTATGCGAAGAAGATGCGCGGGAGGAAGGCGGAGGCTATGGCGAAGCCTGATGGTCGGATAGTGATCGGATGCGGACGGAATCGACGATGGACGGCGGGGCGGCGATTTGGGGGAAACTACAAATTAAAGAAAAAGAAAGAACGACGGGGCTACCTGGGTGGATGGTGAGACTGGGGATGAGCTTGCGCAGCTCTGGGTCATCGCCTCGAGGAGCGTCTCCCTCTGAGGCTCGAGCTCCTGCTGGTGGCAGAGCAAGGCGGCGAAGCTTCGCCGGATCAGTGGTCTCGCTCCCTCTCCTCGCTTCGACACCACGGGGGACAAGCTGTCACTCTCGCCTACGCAATGGAGCTCACGGGAGATGGAATCGAGTGGCCAAAGATGAGAAATGAGGAGGCGGAGCTGGGCTTAAGTATGCTGGAGGGTCCGGGAAGAAGGGCGCAGGTAGGGCGATGAAGCGCGCGGATCCCGAGTTGAAGGCTCTGGCGAGGGTCTCGGATGCATCATTAAGGAGTCAGACCCGGGGTTTAGGTGGTAGGCGATCGGGTTTAGACGGGAAAAATCCGAGAAACGGGTCACCCGCTAAGGACCCGTGGGAAGTGGTCCTGGGGGGGGGGGGGGTAGTTGACCAGGCGGTCAACATCCCCAGGGCCAATAGGGAGCGGCCACGTGGCTGGATTTTGGAAGTGAAAATTAGGGTAGCAAATGGCCGAATTAGGGCAAAGTTAAAACATGAAATATTTTTATTTTATTTTTTTCTATTTTTTAGTGATTTTTAATTAATTTTTCGAAATACAAATAATTTATATACATAGTAGGGTTATATATAGGTATATATACACTATATAGGTTTTTAGTTTTGATTTTTAATTGTTATTTTTATATAATTTTATTCCCATTTTATATTTTATTTATTTATATTATAAAATAAGGAATAAAAAGATATTTTTATTTTATTTTTATTATTTATTTACATAGGTGAAATAAATAGGTATGTACATATATATACATGGTATTTACAATATATTTTTATGTTTTTAATTTTGTTACTTTTATTTGTTTTTTTAATTGTTTTTATTTTATTTATTTACATTATATAATATAGAATATTTACAAAAATTCTGGAAATTAATTTTATTCATTTACAAAGCTAAATAAATATGTGGATGGTCTATATACAAGGTGACTATACACAAGTGGTGTTTTTGTTTTCTTTTTAATTTTTATATTTTTATATTGATTTTATATTTAGAAATATCTACAACTATTTACAAACTAATTTGAGTCTATTTTTGCAAGGAAAATACTTTTATTTTATTTACATAAATATCTACACACATGAGCCCCTATCTCCCTCTACTTTGGCTTTTATGCGGTCAGGCCCATGCTGAGCCCTCCCTTGGGTTAGGTTGCTCAATATTTATTCTAAATATTTCCCTCTTTTTCTTTTAATCTTTATTCTTTTATTTTTGCACAAAAATATGCTAATTATAGATTTTTACACAATACATGCTTTTGGTAATTTATTTCTATTTACAACTATATACATGCATTTGCAAAGGTTTTTGTAGCTAAAATATAAGAATAAAGAGTGATGAATGAGTATTCATCACCCCCCTATACTTAACTTTGCTAGTCCCTTAGCAAACACTTATTTGAAAAAGAAGTGAAAAAGAAATAAAGAAAAAGAAAAAGAGAATGTACATGGATCAAGGTTGATTATTAAACTTGCCTTCATTAAATTAAGGTATGGAGCTCGATCAGATCTTTGGATTATTAATGTGTCGGAACCTTATTTGGACTTAAGTCTAAAACTCAACAGCCTCTAAGTTCCACTAATCTATAACCAAGACTCCTCAATGCTCCAGGTCAGAACAAGTCATCAATCACAAACCCTGAAGACCATGAATCTTTTCTTGTCCTGTGAATGTGAAGTCTAAGCTCTCCACCTCAGAAATGGCAACTTGACAACCCTCCTCAACAAGGTAACTCTATGACCTCAATCTGGCCACTCTTTCCTCGAGGAGCGGGGTATTCCCTTCTAAGTTCAAGTTCAACCGGCTCAAGAAGAGGAGGAAGAAGAGCATGGGTCAAGGCCAGTGTAGCCAAGTACCCTTGGGATCTTGACCAGTATAGCCAAGTCTCCCTGCTGCAAGCTACATCAGGTGGATCATGAAACCAAGCTTTGCTTATTGCACTCTATATACATACTCCAGTGGGATTATCATTTCCTCTCAGACCCACCACTTTTTTGGAGTTATTTTCTTTTTGCATTTTTTTTCAAGTGCATCTATACAACATATACATGTGCAGCATATATACAAGGAGTTTTTCCTCTTGAGCCAGTTGACTATCCCTCTTTTGAAGCTTTATTGCAACCCACAACTCCCGTCGTTAGACCTCATGGCAACCAGACCAAGTTGAGACGCACTTCCTTCACAAAAAGAAGAAGAGAGGTTCCGCCTAGAAGTACTACCCTCATATGCTACCCCAAGTCAAGGAAGACTGCCTCCTCACCACCTCATCCGTAGAGAGCTCGGTGCATAGTGCTGGTGTCCAAGTAAAGCCATAATCTATATGAGTCATGTGTTGTTGTTAAGTGCTCTACTTAGGCTCATTGAGATGACATGTGATCATAGCCTAGTGGACTCAAAGAATTAAGTCACCATGGACCTGAAAAGCCTTAGACCTAAGCCCTATAAGGTTCCTCTTAGAAGTTAGGTGGATTAAGATCTTAATCAAGCTCCATTTCTCAATTTGATTCCAGGCTAGTTTAAATGTCAACTATCATCCAGAAAAACTATATACATATGTACAAAAGATGCTATTTACACAAATTTTACAATCATGCAAAATTTTTGAAAAATGTTTTGAAATCATGAATGGATGATGCATGAAGTGCAAGTTTTGCAAAAAGATATTTACACAAATTTACACAAGATTTTTGCAAACTTTTGATTTTCAAAACATTTTGGAAAAATTTTGTACTATATACATAATTTTGATACTAAAATATTTACACAAACTTTACACAAAAGATTTTTGAAATCATTTTTACAAAAATAATTTGTACACTAGCTATTTATGTGCAAATAAAAGAAGTTTATGTACATGAAAAATTTTTAATTTTTTTTGTGATTTTTAAGGTTTTTAGCCATTTTATTTATTAACACACTCACACAAAGTACGAGTTATGGCTAAAGTATATATGAAATATATACACACTCCCCTATACTTAGCTCGAACGATGTCCTCAGAGTCAAGAGTGATGAAGAAGACATAACTCGTGCTAGGTATAGGGAAGTGAAAAGAAAGGCTATATACAAAGACGAATGAGTGAAACAGAAAGTCAAGAAGGTCTCGGGTTTTCCCCCTATACTTAGGATCAAGTAATCCTAAGTATAGCAGGCTGTATACTAAGGGAAAAACCGAGTGTAGAATGTACAGGGTCTACCCCCCCTATACTTAGGGTAAAAATATCCCTAAGTATAGGCAGCAAAAGCAGGGGTAGAAAGAAACAAAAGAAATACCCAAAGGTCTCACATCCCCCCTATACTTAGGGTAAAGTGCACCCTAAGTATAGCATAATCACAGGATGAAGAAAGGGATGTGAGACTAAAGAATGTGGTGATATAGACATCTGGATCTATACAGGGCGGAAGATCAGTGAAACTCAGGCGTGAGATGCATTAGATGTGAGTCAAAGACCACATCTCACGCAAAATGAATAGGGGATGGATCAACGACCCACGACTCATGATCTAGAAATGGCTTGAGCCGCTGGCCGTTCACTCGAAAGGTACTCTCAGAAGACAACTCGGGATATATCAATGCTACAGTTGTCGTATACCTTTTCTGACCAAGTAGGGTCCCTTCCACTTGCTCTGTAGCTTCCCTGGAAATAAACGAAGCCTCGCATCAAACAACCATACTCTCTGAACAATCTCAAAATGCTTGTGGCTGATGTGAGAATCATGCCACTCCTTCACTCTCTCCTTATACTGTAGGTTGTTTGAGAAAGCTGTATCTCTAATCTCCTCCAAGGCTGCTAACTCTGCCCTCCTCTGGTCTTCTACACCATCTGGATCCATAAGAATATCAGTAACTGCCCATAGTGACCTGTGCCTCAACTCAACAAGCAAATGGCACGGCTTGCCATATACGAGGCGAAAGGGAGATGTGCCTAATGGTGTCTTGAAAGACGTCCTATATGCCCACAAGACCGAGTCCAAAAGCTGTGACCAATCCTTTCGGTCACGGCGGATGACTTTCTGCAATATCGTCTTGATCTCCCTATTCGACACCTCGGCTAGACCATTCGTCTGTGGATGGTAAGGTGTAGCAACACGATGGTCTATACCGAACTCGCTAGCAAGGGCCTTCACCTGGTCGTTGATGAAATGAGACCCCCCATCAGAAATCAGAACTCAGGGAACCCCGAACCGCGTGATGATGTGCTTCCTCAAAAATCTGCAAACTGTCCTCGTATCAGCGGCTCGGGCGGGGATAGCCTCAACCCAACGACTAACATAATCCATGGCTAACAGAATGTACTCAAATCCCTGACTCTTAGGGAATGGACCCATGAAATCGATGCCCCATGCGTTAAAAACCTCACAGAAGTGAATGGGCTGCATCGACATCATATCACGTTGTCCACAAGTGCCCATCCTTTGACAGTCAGTACACCTCTTCACGAACTCATCAGAGTCCTTGAAGAGTGTAGGCCACCACAAGCCGGATTGGAGCACTTTCTGTGCCGTTCTCCTCCCAGAATGATGTCCTCCTGCCTCAAGCTTGTGGCAGTGTGAGGACGCTATGGTGTTCCTCCCGAGGAATACACCGACGCCAGACGCTATCCCCTCCTTTGTGGTAAAGGATGGGATCCTCCCAGTGGTAGGACATGGCCTTCGCAAGGAAGGTCTCAAGCCTCTGCCTGGGCCCAATCTTGTGGGACTTTCCCAACAACGAGAAAGTTCACAATATCGGCATACCACGGGAGTGAGGCGATAGCAAGGATCACCTCATCTGGGAAGGTCTCACAAATGGGATCTATCTGCTCAGACTCCTCAGGTTGCTCTATACAGGAGAGGTGATCCGCCACCACATTCTTGACTCTAGGCTTATCCTTGATCTCAATGTCAAACTCCTGGAGTAGAAGGATCCATCTAGTAATTCTGGCCTTGGCATCCTTCTTTGCCATGAGGTACCTGATGGCGGTGTGATCTGTGTACAGGGTCACTCTAGATTCAATGATATAAGATCGAAACTTATCTAGGGCGAACACTACGGCTAGCATCTCCTTCTCTGTGACGGTGTAATTCCGCTGCGCGGAATCCAATGTGCGGCTATCGTAGTGAATAGCAAATGGAACTCCATCCCTCCTCTGTCCCAGCACTGGCCCTACGGTAAAATCGGAGGCATCCGTCATGATCTCGAATGGGAGAGACCAATCAGGCGGCTGGAGGACAGGAGCCTCAATCACACACTGCTGGAGAGTCGCAAAGGACGAGAGACACTTGTCATCGACAAGGAACTCGGTGTCTTTCGTCAAGAGGTCAGTCAACGGTCGGGCAATCCTGCTGAAATCATGAATAAATCTCCGATAAAAACCAACGTGCCCCAGGAATGACCGTAGCTGCCTCAAATTGGACGGCGGTACGAGTTTTCTAATGACATCAAACCTTGGCCGGATCGACTTCCATGCCCCTGTTGGAGATGATATGGCCAAGCACCGTCCCTTGAGTCACCATGAAGTGACTCTTCTCCCAAGATAGAACCAAATGGTACTCAATACATCGCTGTAGTACCCGGTCTTGGCAGTCAAGACAAGAGTCGAATCCGTCGCCGTAGACCGAGAAATCGTCCATGAAGACCTCCAAACACTCCCCTACCATGTCCGAAAAGATCGACAGCATGCACCTATGAAAAGTCGCAGGGGCATTGCATAGCCCAAATGGCATGCGTCGAAAGGCATATGTACCGAAGGGACAGGTAAAGGTGGTCTTCTCCTGATCCTCAGGAGCGATGGCCACCTGGTTGTAGCCCGAGTACCCATCCAGGAAGCAATAATGGCTCTTCCCTGCCAGTCTCTCAATGATCTGGTCAATAAAAGGCAGGGGGAAATGGTCCTTCTTGGTGGCCTGGTTGAGTCTCCTGTAGTCAACACAGACCCTCCAAGAGGTGGGTACTCGTGTAGCGATCTCCTCTCCTGACTCACTGATCACAGTCGTGATGCCCGTCTTCTTGGGCACCACATGCAAGGGCTGACCCACTTGGAGTCGGAAATGGGATAAATAAAATCTGCACTCCACCATTTTGATATTTCCTTCATCACGACCTCTCTCAGGTTGGGGTTCAGCCGCCGCTGGAACTCACGCGACGGCTTTGCCCCCTCCTCGAGATAGATATGGTGGGAGCACACTGATGGACTAATCCCATGGAGATCTGTTACGCTCCATCCGATTGCCTTGCGGTTCTTTTCAAGAACCCCCATCAAACGAGATTCTTGCTCTCCAGTCAGATCGGCGGAGATGATGACTGGGTACATCTCAGGTTCGCCCGCAAGGAACCGATACTTCAACGAAGTAGGGAGTGACTTCAGCTCTAGACAGCTGGGTGCTGGCAAATCTGGCCTCGGAAGAAGATGTGTGAATGCTTCTAAATCTGCCAAATCTGCCTGGGAGAAAGGAAGCGAGCTCTCGCAAACTGGATCTGGAGAAGGCTGCTCAACTGTACTGTCTCTAATCTGCTCTGCACCTACCTCCTCCTCATCTGTAGGCTCTGGTGGACTCAGGTCTGGCATCTGATCATCACAATCTGCCCAATCAGACTCTGAATCCGAGGGATCTACATCAAACAAGGTGGCATCAGTACCACCGTCACACCAAGGTGGCCTCAGTATCACCATCACTAGACTTTATGTCGTGATCGGGAACCGGCTCTGCTGCCACTGAAATATCCTGGACCAGGGTTGTGCTCTCCAAGCTCTCCTCTGCTATCATCTCGGCATCAGCGGTGTCTGGAAATGAGAGGATGGCCTGTGCTGAAGGGTCTGCCCATGCTGCCTCATCATCTGTGATCACAAAATCACAGTCCTGGTGGATGTCTAACCTGGCATCTGTCAGCTGCTCTGTATCTGTGCTGGTCTCTGAGCATGCTCTCTCTCTGGCTCTGTAGTCCTCGACCGTCTCTATTTGTACACTCTCTCCCTCGATGCGAAAGTATACCTTCCCGCTATCATGATCACTCACCGCCTTGGCTGTGGCCAAGAACGGACGATCGAGGATGATGGGGGTATCGGCCACTGAATCAGGGATCTCCATGTCCAACACTACGAAGTCCACGGGGAATTTCAGGCCCTGAATAGTGACAATAATGTCTCGCAGCAACCCCTTCAGCCTCTTGACAGATCGATCAGCAAACTGAAGGACTGTCCTGCTCTGTCTAAGAGTGCCCAACTCGAAGCAGTCGAGAAGGGCTGCCGGAAGGAGGTTGATAGACGATCCACTATCCAATAGAGTCCGGTCGAACCTCTGCTCACTAATCTGACATCTGACATACGGGGCTCCTGAATCTGGCCTCTTGGCCGGCAGACGGTTCTGGATCGCGAAGCACGTGGCTTTCGTCAACACATGTATCTCTGAATGATGGTTCCTCCTCCCTCCTCCTGACTGTAGTCCTATCTCTCAACGATCGCTGAAGAAGGGGGATGTGCTGCAAAGCCTCCTGAAGGGTCAGCTGTATATGGAATCGATCAATCATGCTCTGGCTGAACTCCTCCTGCTCTCTCTTTTTTGGATCTTTTTTCTTTTTTCTTCCCCTTCCCCATCTGAAGGGCTCTAGGGAAGGGGATCACAGGGTCCTTCTCAGATGAAGGACTAGGAAAGAGGTCTAGACGGCTCGACGGCCGGATCCGCACATACATCAATCACCACAGTGGGAACAGAAGAAACTAAACCTTTTCCTTTATTCACAACAGTGTTCTGAGATACATCAACAGAAGGAAAAACAACAACTCTCTCAGAATGAACACCGGTGGCCTCAGTACCACCATGGGATAGCTGTGCTAGACGTCTCACAGCCTCAGTACTGCGTGCTGGCTCGGCTATCCTGGTGGCGTCAGTACCACCTCCTCGAACTGGTTAAGCGGCGGCCTCAGCACCGCCGGTGGGATCAGCATCCTTGGTGGCATCAGTACCACCATCATCATCTGGAGCGGCCTCAGTACCGCTCTCCTCCTCCTCCTCATCTGGCGCCCCGGATGTATCCTCGTGGTGTAGCTCAGACGAGGCACCGCCGCCTGCTGGTGTCCTACCGCTCCTAAGTGCAACAAAATCAACATCAAACAGATCCGAAGATGTATCAACAAATGGATCACTAGGAGTGGCGTGCTCAGTGTAAGCTACCTGCTCAGATTTCCGCTTCAGGCTGTTGGGATTCGGCTCTATCTGGGCAGGAATGGCGGCCTTCCCTCTCACAATGTCCCGCATCTCCTGGCGGAACTCGTCCATCTCCCATCTAAAAGTAGCCTGCTGGTCCGTGAGGAGGCGGGCTATGTCGTCCAAGGCGGGGCTCTCGTATGGTGAACCATGGGAGCCTGACGGGTAGCCTCTCTGGTGCTGAGGCTGCTGGAACTGGTGCTACTGGTGAGAGGGGTAAGAAGGGGGGTGCTGCTGCTGGTGTGGCTGGTGAGCCTACTGCTCACGTCTCCAAGACTGTCCCTACTGATGATAGGGACGAGGAACGAAGGACGACTGCTGGTGTGGCTGGTAGGCTGGGGGCTGCTGCTGCTGGTGATCCCTCTGCTGGCTATACTGCCCTCCCTGACCGGATGACTGCTGCTGGGGCTGGGTACCTCCACTCCCCCACCTGAATCCGGGATGGTCTCGTCGGATACCAGGCTGAGGGCGGTCATACCAAATCCCGTTGACATCCATCAACGGCTCTGCATCGAACTGGGCTGGCGGGAGTACTGCCAGAGGCTGATCCGGCTGGTATACCACCATCTGCATGTCTGGAGATGGTGGGGACTGGTAAGAGGGCTGCTACTTCTGGTACGGCTCCGCCTGTACAAGGTGAACCTGTCTAGGCTGCTGAAAGGAGCTGGAGCGCTGGGACGAGCTGCTGCTGCCGGTATCGCCTCGCGACTGAAGACGGGGCTGGGAAGCCGTCTGTGCCTCCTGGAGACACATGAGCTGGGTCTTCATGTCGCTCAGAGTCTGTGCCATCTGCTCCATCTGCGTGATGCCCTGGCACTGCTTCTTCTCAATCAGCTCCATCCAATCCAAGTTCTCGCTAAGGATGCCCATATCCGCAGTGGAGGACTCTGCCTGTGCTGCTGCTATTGTGGATGAACTGGATGGACCGGCATCGACCCGTGCTATCCTCTGGTACTGCACGGGTCCCGGCTGCTGCTGGGGTTGGCCCTGAGTGTACAACCGGGTCTGGGACATCACCATATAGTTCTCGGCCATCTCCTCGTAGATGGTCCAGACCTGGTCGTGATCCTTGGTGAAATAGGACCCGCCACAAGAAGCGTTCACCAAGCCCTGGAGCTCTGGTGTCAGCCCGCTGAAGAAGCTCTGCACAAGGTTCGGCTTCGAGATATCATGGTGCGGGCATCGGTCAGTAAGCTCACGAAACCTCTCCAATGCCTCATGGAATTGCTCGTTGGGGAGCATGGAGAAGTTGCTGATCAGGGCCCTCGCTGCATTGGTCCGCCCGAGTGGATAGTACTTGTTCAAGTACTCGGTGCAGAGCTACTCCCAGGTGTAAACGAACTTCCCCAAATGCTTCAGCCAGGTGGCTGCTCTGTCTGCTAGGGAGAAGGGGAAGGCCATCATCCGAATCGTATCCTGGTCCACATGGCGGTCGTGGACAGTGCTGCAAATCATCAAGAACTCTGGAGGTGGAGATGAGGCTCCTCGGTGGCAAGCCCGTGAAAACGGGGGAGTAACTGCAGGGTGTTCGGGGGGAACTTAAAGTCCCCCACGATAGCCGGCACCACCACCCAATGATGCATCAGTGTAGATCCGGGGTTATGCAACTCCCGCATCGGTCTCGGTGGTCCTCCTACCGCGGCGGCTGCCGCGGCGGCGGCGGCGGCTGCTGCGGCTACTGCGGCTCGTGCCTCCGCATCTGGTCCGTCCTCAGGCTCGCTCTGATCTCTCTCTACTCTGAGTCGCTCCAACTCTCTCCTCATCTCAATCATGAATGCTCCCTGATCACTCAGCTGCTGTTGCACTGTCTCTAACGAGACGATCAGGGTGGAGTTGATCGCTCCCTGGTCCATCACGATGTGCTCTGCTCTGGAGCGATCCTCTGAACTACCGGCCATGACGTCTGCAAAATCAAATGAGCCAAGCTCAGGTGCTGTCAAATCTGCTAATCTCTCCTCTGGCTCGTGTCTCTCAGAACCGAAAGAAAGGGGGTCGAGGGGGAACAGGGCGGAATCGTACTCGGGCTCGGAGAGCTGGTCTCGGCTCTCGCAGGCCAACCTAGATGATCGGGTAGACGTGCCCGAAAGCGGTGCAGCCAGAGGCTGCCTAAGAGAGCGTCTACCCATCATCTTGATCTGGCGAGTAGTGTGGATGAGATCTGGAGAAACTATGATCAGCAACCAAACCCTCGGTTCACCAACGCAACACGAGCTGAAGACCGTAAAAGCTCGGTCAAATTATCTTGTCAATTTTTATTAGGTGAACACACAATATATCAGAGCGCTTACGTGACCTGTTAGGATACCCGATGCTACCCCAATCGACTGGCCCGCACGGAAGAGTCGGTAGTCAGCTGGAAATAGCACCGGAGGGCTCTACCTAGGGTGCGGGTCACTCTCTCGCGCAATCAAACCAAACAATGAGGGGGTTGCTCTCCCCAAGACAAGTTTTTAAGGTGAGTGTCTTTTAGGGTCAATAGTTTTAGCCAGTCCCAATTTTATGGTTTTTCTTTTTAATGTTTTTCAATAAAAATAAAGGCCTAACAAATTTTTCGGTTCTCCTATTTATTTAATCCAAAACAGGGGGGAGAAGATGAAAAAGCCGATGCACGATGAAATCAATGATGCATGCTGAGATAGAAATGTGTACCTTGACTCCAGCACTCTACATGCAAGTGATCCGCGCAGAATTTAAAGACTGAAAATAAACTACCCTAAATGATGCAGCGGTGAAAACCGAGTCCTAGATGAGCAAGTCTACTCGCAGAACCGTCTAACTGGTCAGCGACCTCCAAGCCAAAGGGTCCGGTCTTGGTCTACCCCTCCTCTTCCCGACAAATCGGGGGTAGGAGAAAGCGCTTTACGGGGCAGGCTGTGGCACGTAGGCTACGAAGGAGATGAGTCAGTTATTTTTATTAATTGATTATTAGTAGGTCCAATTAAGCGCACTATAGGAACAGGCAGATAATTAGGTGTGGGGACCCTACTAATTACGGCACAAGCAAGCAGAAAATCCTAAGTCTACGGGCTCGATGAAAAACCGCGTAAACACCGGAAAAGGCAGCTAAAAAGAAAAAGAAAACAAAACCGCGAAAAAGCCGCGAAAAACACCTAAGGGTCCCCCGAGCACACCAGTGCTCGGCGAAACAGACCCGCTAAGCCAATCAAGCAAAGTCCAAGAGTCTCTGAGTATCTGTATTATTACAATAATATTCAAAATAAAAAATAAAAAGTCTAAACTAAACCTCTCCCACTCAACTCTCTCTCACTCTCTTCTGCGGCTCCGTACAGAAGGGAGCCGCCTCGAAGTTCCTCGGTTGCGTCGGCTTCTCGAAATCGACCGCCTCGGTCCTCGGGCCCTCGCAAGAAACAGAGACAAGTGGTCAGACCAAAATAATCAAATAATAATAATAAGAAAAATAAATGAAACTGAAATGAGGGTATATATGCAAAGATGCAAAATAAAATAAAAATTCAAAATAAAACAAAAACAAAAGAAAAGAAAATAAAACAAAATAAAACAAAAATAAAATATAAACAAAAACCGCGAAAAGCCTCGAGCTCTGAAAGAGCCACGAAAAGCTGCGAAAACAAAAATAAAGTAAAAGGAAAACTACTAAGCCGTGTTCCCCGGCAACGGTGCCATTCTGATGACCGTCCAAATGACCAAGGTAAAGGTATCAATCGGTCGTTGCGACCCCAATCACTTGGACTCGATCAATCAAGAAAAATTAGACCACCAATAGAATGAAAATCAATCAAAAACAAGCTAGCGGTCCTGCTATTAATTTAACCTGGTATAGCGACCAGGGTCGAACACAAGGAGCACGGATTGGCCTTGCGGCCTACGAAGAAGTCAAAAAGGAAATAAAATAAAAGAAGAAAATATTTTTTGGTGGTTTTTAATTATTTTGTATTTTTTTTGGATTTTTAGTGAATTAAGAAAATAATAAAAGCTAAGGAACTACACACTTCAACAAATTATTAAATACACTAAAAATCAACCAAAAATTCTAACAAAAATATTTTTATGTGTTTTATAATTTTTAGTGTTTTTGATGAATTTTTGGGATTTTTCTGATGTTTGTTTAATTTTCTAAAAATGAAACAGTGACTGAAACTATAGGTACTGTCCAGCAGAGCTAAAAGGACCTAGATAAAATATCTAAAAGCCCCAAATTAGTATGGAGGTATTTTTCCTGTATAGAGAAGAAACCAAGGAAAAATTAGGCACCTAGATTATTATTTTTGGGTTTTTGGTTTATTTATTAGAATTTTTTATAAGATTTTAAGTGTTTTTCAATTTTTAGGGGTTTTCAGTAATGAAAAATAGCCAAAATTGGCTAGAAAATCAAGCTAGACAAAACATACAGTAGAAAACTTCTTTTTGTAATTTTTAGATACGATTTAGTATTTTTTTGTGATTTGTCTACTTAGACAGTAACAAAAATAGAGGTTTTTGAATTTCTAAAAATAACAAACAGTGTCTAAAATGTCTCCAAATTTTATGGAAAATTTTACAACATGGCAGGAGCTATGTATCCAATTTTCATCAAATTTGGAGGTGATTTGCTATTTTATTCAAAAATAAAGAGGGGGCACTGTGCACAGGGACCTATGTGCAAATACCCGAAGTTCTGGGGGGTTTGGTGCAATTAACCCAGCAAAACACATACGTCGCGCGTGTCAGGGGCACTCAGGGACCCAAATGTAATGAAAATAAGTCCCGAGGGCTATTTCGTAACAGGTACCAAAAGCCCAGGGGCTTATCTTCAAATAACCCAAAAATATCCGCACATGCTCAAATGTTTCACGCACAGGGGTATAAATGCAAATAAACAAAAACTTGCATTCAATTGATAACATTCAGAACTACAAGGGCATAAAATGCAAAACACCCAGACAATCACGTGTCGAAGCACGTGTCCGACCATACACAGGGGCATATCAGCAAATAGAAACAAGCACGGGGTCCTCTATGCAAATATCCCAAAAACTAAACAACTATCTAAACTATTTACAAACTAAATGCTAAATAAAAGAAACAGGAGGGCCTAAGGGTAATTTACCCTTTATTAAGGCGGACCGCAGGATGGGCGCCACGTGGAGCTTCGAACGGTGAAGATCGGGGGTCGCTCCAAAGCTGGGGTCCTCGATGCGATCAGACGGCAGAGGGATCGCCACGTGGGGGATCCAACGGTGACGGGCGTGGGTGGCTAATCCTCTCGTGCAACGGGCAGTCCAGATCACCGCTCCAAGATCTGACGGTGATTGCTCCTCCGGGAATGAACGGCCCAGATGAAAACTGGAGGGCGACGATGATCGGACGGTCGGGGAAGATACCGGAAGAACAGTTGGCCGGCGAAGTTCGCCGGCCTCGTGCGTGCGCTGTTGACCTCCCCTGCTGCTCGTGAAGGTCGGAGAAGCTCCGCGATGACGTCCCGCAGCTGCTGGTGAACTCCGATGATCCAGCCGAGCCTTGGAGGGCTCCGGCGAGGTCGGCGGAGGAAGAGCTCCTGGTCCGAATGACCCAACCCCTCAGACGGGCTTGGAAGCACCTGCAAAGTAGACCAAGAGACTCACGGGTCGAGGGCAAACTGCCTCGACCCGGTTAGGCAGATGGAGGTGGTCTATGGGGCGATATGGACGAGCTCCGGCGAGGGTGGGGACGGATGAGCTCGACTCCCAGCTCCTGTGCGAGCTGGGTTGAATGGGTATGCGGAGAAGATGCGCGGGAGGAAGGCGATGGCGAAGCCTGATGGTCGGATAGTGATCGGATGCGGACGGAATTGATGATGGACGGCAGAGCGGCAATTTGGGGGAAACTACAAATTAAAGAAAAAGAAAGAACGACGGGGCTACCTGGGTGGACGGTGAGACTGGGGATGAGCTTGCACAGCTCTGGGTCGTCACCTCGAGGAGCGTCTCCCTCCGAGGCTCGAGCTCCTGCTGGTGGCGGAGCAAGGCGGCGAAGCTTCGCCGGATCAGTGGTCTCGCTCCCTCTCCTCGCTTCGACACCACGGGGGACAAGCTGTCACTCTCGCCTACGCAATGGAGCTCACAGGAGGTGGAATCGAGTGGCCAAAAATGAGAAATGAGGAGGCGGAGCTGGGCTTAAGTATGCTGGAGGGTCCGGGAAGAAGGGCGCGGGTAGGGCGATGAAGCGCGCGTATCCCGAGGTGAAGGCTCCGGCGAGGGTCTCGGATGCATCATTAAGGAGTCGGACCCGGGGTTTAGGTGGTAGGCGATCGGGTTTAGACGGGAAAAATCCGAGAAACGGGTCACCCGCTAAGGACCCGTGGGAAGTGGTCCTGGGGGGGTAGTTGACCGGGCGGTCAACATCCCCAGGGCCAATAGGGAGCGGCCATGTGGCTGGATTTTGGAAGTGAAAATTAGGGTAGCAAATGGCCGAATTAGGGCAAAGTTAAAACATGAAATATTTTTATTTTATTTTTTCCTATTTTTTAGTGATTTTAATTAATTTTTCGAAATAAAAATAAGGTCTATACATAGTAGGGTTATATATAGGTATATATACACTATATAGGTTTTTAGTTTTGATTTTTAATTGTTATTTTTATACAATTTCATTCCCATTTTATATTTTATTTATTTATATTATAAAATAAGGAATAAAAAGATATTTTTATTTTATTTTTATTATTTATTTACATAGGTGAAATAAATAGGTATGTACATATATATACATGGTATATTTACAATATATTTTTATGTTTTTAATTTTTTACTTTTATTTGGTTTTTGTTTTAATTGTTTTTATTTTATTTATTTACATTATATGATATAGAATATTTACAAAAATTTTGGAAATTAATTTTTTTTCATTTACAAAGCTAAATAAATATGTGGATGGTCTATATACAAGGTGACTATACACTAGTGGTGTTTTTGTTTTCTTTTTAATTTTTATATTTTTATATTAATTTTATATTTAGAAATATCTACAACTATTTACAAACTAATTTGAGTCTATTTTTGTGAGGAAAATACTTTTATTTTATTTACATAAATATCTACACACATGAGCCCCTATCTCCCTCTACTTTGGCTTTTATGCGGTCATGCCCATGCTGAGCCCTCCCTTGGGTTAGGTTGCTCAATATTTATTCTAAATATTTCCCTCTTTTTCTTTTTAATCTTTATTCTTTTATTTTTGCACAAAAACATGCTAATTATAGATTTTTACACAATGCATGCTTTTGGTAATTTATTTCTATTTACAACTATATACATGCATTTGCAAAGGTTTTTGTAGCTAAAATATAAGAATAAAGAGTGATGAATGAGTATTCATCAGTAGCCACTCCATATCATCCTCAGACCAATGGTCTTGCTGAAGTATCGAACAGGGAGATCAAGACTATATTGCAGAAGGTAGTCTGCCCAGACCGAAAGGATTGGTCACAACTTTTGGACTCGGTCTTGTGGGCATACCAGACTTCCTTCAAGACTCCTTTGGGTACATCTCCCTTTTGCCTCGTTTATGGCAAGCCCTTCCATTTACCTGTTGAGATTAGGCAAAAGTCACTTTGGGCTGCCACAGACATATTATTGGATCCACTGAGTGTAGGAGATCAGAGGAAGGTAGAAGTGGCAGCCCTGGAGGAACTTAGAGACACAACCTTTTCGAGCAACCTACAATACAAGGAGAGAGTGAAGGAATGGCATGATTCTCATATCAGCCCTAAGCAGTTCGAGCTAGATCAGAGAGCATGGTTGATTGATGTCAGGCTTAGATTATTTCCAGGGAAATTGCAGAGCAAGTGGAAGGGACCATGCTTGGTCCGAAAGGTGCATGACAACGGGAGTATAGGCATATCTGAGATGTCATCTAAGTCCACCTTTCGTGTTAACGTGCATCGGCTCAAACCATATCTAGATCATGAGCCGCTGGTCGTTGACGTCGCCCCGATTCATTTCGCTTGAGATGTGGTCTTTGACTGACATCAGTTGCATCTCATGCCTGATTATCACTGTCTTCCGCCTTGTATAGATCCAGATGTCCATATCATCTCATTCTTTAGTCCAACACCCCATATGCATCTTGTGATTATGCTACGTTTAGGGTGCACTTTATCTAAGTATAGGGGAGGGTGTCAGACTCTTGATTATTCTTTTAATCCTTTTTACCTATGTTTTGCTGCCTATACTTAGGGATATTTTACCCTAAGTATAGGGGAGGTAGACACTGTACATTCTTTCACTCGGATTTCCCTTTATGTATAGTCTGTTATACTTAGGATTACTTGATCCTAAGTATAGGGAGAAAACACCGAGTCCTCTTCATTCTATTCTTTGATTCTTCACTGTAGTATAGCATTCTTATACTAAGCACGAATTATGTCTTCTTCATCGCTCTTGATCCACTTTGAGGACATCGTTCGAGCTAAGTATAGGGGGATGTCGTATATATTTCATATATACTTTAGCCATAACTCGTACTTTGTGTGAGTGTGTTAATAAATAAAATGGCTAAAATCCTTTATTTAAAAACCATAAAAATTTTAAATTTTTTTTGTACATAAAAGTTTTTCTTGCACATACATAGCTTTTTATTATTTGTGTACCAATGTTTGTAAAAAGGTTTTGATTGTAAAATTAGTGTAATTATTTTGATATAAAAAATTATATATATATATATATATAGTATTTTGTAAAATGTTTGAAAAATAAAAGTTTGCAAAAACCCTTGTGTAAATGTGTATAAGTAGCTTGCAAAATTTCTGCATCCATGCATTCATTCAAACATTTCTAAAAAAAATTGCATGCTTTCAAACATTTGCATAAAAAGATTTTTGTATATACTTGTACAGTTTTCTGAATCATAGATTGAAATTTAAACTAGCCTGGAATTAAATTGGAAAATGGATCTTGGTTAATATCTTAATCCACCTAATTCTAAGAGGAACCTTATAGTGCTTAGGGTTGAGACTTTTCAGGTCCATTGGTGACTTAATTATTTGACTCCACTAGGCTATGATCACATGTCATCTTGATGAGCCTAAGTAGAACACTTAACAACACACACATGACTCTCACAGATAATGGCTTTACTTGCACCAACACCGTAAACATAGCTCTCTACGGATGAGGTGGTGAGGAGGCAGTCTTCTTTGGCTTGGGGTAGCATACGAGGGTAGTACTTCTAGGTGGAACCTCTCATCTTCTTTTAGTGAAGGAAGTATGTCTTAACTTGGTCTGGTAGCATTGAGGTCTAAAGATAGAAGTTTTGGGTTGCAATAATGCTTCAAAAGAGGGATAGTCTACTGGCTCAAGAGGAAAAACCCCTTATGTATATATGTTGCACCATGTAGATATGTTGTACATATGCACATAAAAAAATGTGCAAAAGAAAGAAAAACTCCAAAAAAGGGTGGTGGGTCTGATAGAAAATGAAATACCCCTAGAGTGTATATAGTCAAATAAAGCAATGTTTATGTTACCCATTCTCATCTCATGAAGCTTGTAGCCGGGAGACTTAGCTACACTGGTTGGGCTCCCAATGATACATGGCTACACTGGTCATGGTCCATTCTATTCGTCCTCCTCTTCTTGAGCCGGTTGAACTTGAACTTAGAAGGGAATACCCCGCTCCTCAAGGAAAGAGCTGCCAGACTAGGGCATTAGAGTTACCTTGTTGAGGGGGGCTGTTACTTTGCCATTTTTGAGGCGGGGAGCTACATATCACTTACACAGTACAAGAAAAGATTCATGGTCGTTAGAGTTTGTGTATGTAGACTTGTTCTGATCTGGATTATTGAGGAATCTTGACCATAGATTCGTGGAACTTAGAGGCCGTTGAGTTTGAAACCTAGGTCCAAATAAGGTTCCGACAAACTAATAATCCAAAGGTCTGACTGAGCTCCATACTCCAATTTAATAAAGACAAGTTTAATACTCAACATTGAATCTCCTTCTTTTTCCTTTCTTTCTCTTTTTATTTCTTTTCTAAATAAGTGTTTGCTAAGGGACTAGCAAAAGTAAAGTATAGGGGGGGTGATGAATCATTGTTCATCACTCTTTATTCTTTTATTTTAGGTAATTATCTTGGAAAAGCATCATGTAAATAGGTGTAAATACAATAACTTAGCAATATGCATGCATGTGCTAATATTACATAATTAGCATGTATTTGTGCAAAAATAAAAGAATAAAGAAAAAGGAAAAGGAAGGAGGTATTTAGAATAAATACAGAGTGACCCGAACCCTAAGAGAGGGCCAAGCATTGGTCCGATCGCCAAATAAAATAAGTAGAAAGAGATAGGGCCTACTCTATATTGTACATATCTTGGTATAAATAAATAAAATATTTTTGCTAAAATAAAAAAAATGTTTTTACCTCCTTGTATATAGTTCTAAAAATAAAATAAAAATCCGAAACATAAAATAAAAACAAAGTAAAAATCTCTCTCTCACTTATACATAATACATGTATATATATATTCCCTTCTCTATTTATTTTATTTTTGTAAATAAATAATAAAAATAAAACAAAAATTGTTTTATACTCCAAAAATTATGTTGTACATAAATAAAATATAAAATTGGGGTATTTTGGTAAAAATATTAAATTAAAAATAATTGTACAAAACACATTGGTATAATATACCTGTATATAATACTCTATATTGTATATAGACTAATTTATTTTTCAAAAAAAAATAAAAATCACATAAAAATTCCTTAAAAAATAATGAACATTTTTTATTTTATTCATTTTTTGATTTAAATTCATTTACTATTTTTAATCTATTTATCTTTTATTTTCCTTGATATTTTATCCTGTAGCGGTTTTTGTCCTCTTCCCCCGCCGCTCCTGATTGGTCCACGTCTGCATGTTGACCCGGGTCAACCCCCTCTTCCAGGGCTTGACCCGACCCGACTGCATGGTCGGACCTCTTTCTCTCTATTTTCCCAGGCGGGTCGTGCAACCTCTCACCCTGAATTTTCGCCCACATCTTCCCCATGGATCCAAGACCCTCGATGATCCCTAGGGAGGGCGGATCTTTCTCAGTTCGTGCGCACTCGCCCGTTCTTTCCAGCCACCTGGGAGTGCTATAAAGTATCGCATCCTCTTCCCCAGACCGACACCTCGTGTCTCACTCCCTCTTGATACCCTAGCAAACTCCAGCTGAGTGACAGGTGCTTGGAGCGCCGCCTGGCGATCGACTTGGTGCAACGACACCGTAGCTCAATCACCGTGGTCGAAGTTCCGCTGTGAGCAGCTTCCCCTACCTTCTGCTGCTTGGTCGAGGCCATCACATCGACGACCACCCTCGCCTGAAGCTCAGGAGTCGATCAAACCTTCATGTGAACCTTTGATCCTTCACTTTTGTCAGTTCGGTCCAATCTTCCATTTCCATGCCGTCGCACCTTCGTTTACTTCGACTAGCCAGTCGGAGCTCCATCCCCTTTCCCAACCGCTCCAATATCATCGCACATTCACTCTCTATCTCGCTCTGCATCCTGATCACCATGATACTCGTCAATCTAGCCGAGATTAGGTTCGAGATCTCCTCCATCACCTTCACCGGAGATCGAAGTCCGCCCTCTGCTGCTTCTTTCACTTTTAGTCCAAATAACCAGGACTGGAGCATAGCTCCGAGTCATAGTTGCCCATTGCAGGACCTTGTGCGCGTTGAGAGCCCTCCTTCCATCCATTCCAAAGCTCGTCGGAGTAGCCCCAGTCACTCGTCGTCGTCACACCTATTCAGCTGTTGGAGCCTCCATCCGAGCCGTCCAATAGACGCGAAAGCCCACCATGATCCGTCCAACGCTTCCTGATCGATCATCAGGGCTGAGGATCTCGTCCTTGGCTCCAGTGAAGTCCACCCAGGTGTTGTTCTTCCAAAGTGATCCATCATCGTTGGATCGACCGGGACCCTCCAGATTACATCTTGATCATCCATCCAGCCGCCATGTCAGACTGTTGGATGTCAAATCTGATGGCCACGTGCACCCCATGTCCCCGACCGTCCTAGCACCGTCAGATTTGACACCTGACGCCATCAGAGTCGTACGTCCATGCCTTCTCCAACGACCGACACACATCCACCCCACGCGCGCCTCACGTGCTGCAAGGGTATATATCCCTTTTTACCCTGCATTTGTTTTAGTTTACATTTTAGTCTGTAAAATAAAATTGTAGTTGAACCTTTTTACATTTTAGTCCCTTTTGTTTTTGTTATTTGCATTATAATCCCCCTTGCCTGGAGACACGTACTTCGTCATGTACACTTTGGTATTTTTGCAGTTTTAGTCCTGGACCTGTTTGATGTTATCTGTTGAATGAATATTTTCTAGAATTGCATTTATACTCCTATGAACGTGGATTTGACGCACGTGCCTGAATTGATTGGATAAATTGTAGTTTTTTCCCTGGGCTTTTAAGGCATGTTAATATTCAACCCAGAAACTTAAAATAATTGCATTTAGGTCCTACAACCTATATGTTGAGTTTTAATCAATAAATATCAAAACTACTCGAAAATTCCCAAAAAATTACCAGTAGCTCCTGCTACCGTTTAATATTTTTGGTAATTTTTGAGATGCATTTTGATTTTGTTGTCATTTTCTAAATTTTAAAAACCCAAAAAATTGCCTCTGTCTATCTTATAAAACCCTTAAAAAATAAAAAAATACCCTTAAAAATTCCAAAAAAATAAGGTGTGCTTATTTGGTTGTGTTTTAATTTCTACTTATTTTCATTCCATTATCTTTCATAAAACTCTTAAAAATCTCAAAACCCCTAAAATCTCATAAAAATCATTAAAAATTCTATAAAAAATCAAAAAAATGTGTTTTCAAGTACTATAGTTAGGTTTTATTTTATACTTTTACATAAAATTGCTGCCAGGATTTTTTAGTATTTTAAATAATTTTAAATTGCCTTTTCACCCAGGTTGTACACTATTTGCTAATTTTATCTTTCTTTTATTTTTGAAAAATTATACAAAAATAAAAAAGCCCATAAAATACTCGAAAACACTTGAATATTTTAAAAACCCAAAAATAATTTTATTTTGATTTTTTGAGTATTTTTAGACCTTAAAATAATTGTTTGAGTTTGACTTTCTCCTTTTCTTACCCATTTTCTCATTAGAAAAGAAAATAAAAAAATAAAAAAACCACCAAAATTATTTGTGTTCGACCCTGGTGGCTATACCAGGTTAAATAAATAGCAAGACCGCTTGCCTCAGTTTTCATGCTTGTTTGATTTTGTTGGTGGCCTGATTTTTCTTGCCGAGTCTCGGCTCGAGTGGTTGAGGTCGTAACGACCCTTGCTATCACTCCACCTCTGTCGCTCAGGCCGCTCATCAACATGCTTTTCATCTTTTCAGACATGGTGGGTGACTTTTTAGGGGTCTTCGTGGATGAATTTTCAGTCTATGACGATGGGTTCGATGCTTGTCTTGACTGCCTAGATCATGTACTTCATCACTACATAAAGGTCAAGCTTGTATTATCTTGGGAGAAGAGTCATTTTATGATGACTCAGGGGAGGGTGCTTGGCCATATCATCTCCAACATGGGCATGGAGGTCGATCCTGCCAAGGTAGATATCATCAAGAAACTCAATCCACCGTCCAATTTGCGACAGTTGCGGTCTTTTCTAGGGCATGTCGGTTTCTACCGACGATTCATTCAGGAGTTCAATCGTATTGCCCGCCCACTTACTGATTTGCTGATGAAAGACACTGAGTTCATTGTAGATGATATGTGTCTGCCGTAATTTGAGACTCTCAAGGGACTAATTGTTCAGGCTCCTGTCCTTTAGCCACCCGATTGGTCTCTCCCATTCGAGATCATGATGGATGCTTCTGATTTTGCCATAGTGGTTGTGCTAGGACAGAGGAGGGATGTATTGTCATTTTCCATTCACTACACTAATCGTACTTTGTATGCCGCTCATCGGAATTATACTGTGACTGAGAAGGAGATGCTAGTCGTAGTTTTTTCTTTGGATAAGTTCAGATCGTACGTTCTTGGATCTAGAGTGACCATATTTACAGATCACACCGCCATCCAATACCTAATGGCAAAGAAGGATGTCAAAGCCATATTGACCAGATGGATCCTTCTACTCTAGAAGTTTTATTAAGATTAAGGATAAGCCTGGAGTCAAAAATGTGGTGGCGGGCACCTCTCCCATTTAGAGAACCCTGAGGATTCGGATTAGGTCACACCTATCACAGAGACCTTCCTAGACGAGGAGATTCTTGCTATCACCTCGCTTCCATAGTACGTTGACATTGTGAACTATCTTGTCGCCAAGAAAGTTCCACAAGGTCGGCCCAGACAGCGACTTGAGACCTTCCTTGCGAAGGCCAAGTCGTACCATTAGGAGGGTCCCACCCTTTATCATGAAGGGAGGGATAGTGTTTGGCATCGGTGCATTCCTTCGAAGGAGCACCACAGCATCCTCACTTACTTCCACAAGCTTGAGGCAGGAGGACATCATTCTGGGAGACAGAAAACACAGAAAGTTCTCCAATCCTGCCTATGGTTGCCAACCCTCTTGAAGGATTCTGATGAATTCGTAAAGAGGTGTACTATCTGTTAGAGGATGGGCACTTGTGGACAATGTGATATGATGTCGATGCAACCCATTCACTTGTATGAGGTTTTTTAATGCATGGGGCATCGATTTCATGCGTCCATTCCCAAAGAGTCAGGGATTCAAGTACATTCTGCTTGATGCGGATTATGTGAGTCATTGGGTTGAGGCCATCTGCACCCAAACCATATATGCTAAAACCGTATGCAGAGTTTTGAGGAAAAATATCATTTCACGGTTCGGGGTACCTAGAGTTTTGATATCTGACGGGGGGACTCACTTTATCAATGACAAGGTAAAGGCCCTTGCTAACAAGTTCAGCATTGACCATCGAGTTGCCACTCCATATCATCCTCAGACCAATGGTCTTGCTGAAGTATCGAACATGGAGATCAAGACGATATTGCAGAAGGTTGTCTGCCCAGATCGAAAGGATTGTCACAATTTTTGGACTCGATCTTGTGGGCCTTAGGACTTCGTTCAAGACACCTTTTGGTACATCTCCCTTTCGTCTCATTTATGTCAAGCCATGCCATTTACCTATGGAAATCAAGTACAAGTCACTTTGGGTAGTCACTGAGTTATTATAGATCCCAAGAGTATAGGAGAGTAGAGGAAAGCAGAGTTGGCAGCCATGGAGGAGTTGAGAGATACAACCTTATTGAGTAGCCTACAATACAAGGAGAGAGTGAATATATGGAACGATTCTCATATAAGTCATAAACAATTTGAGCCGAATCAGAGAGTTTGGCTATTTGATGCTAGGTTGAGATTATTTCCAGGGAAATTACAAAGCAAATGGAAGGGACCATACTTAGTCCGAAAGGTGCACAACAACATAAGCATTGATGTATCTGAGTTGTCACCTGATTCCACCTTTCGAGTTAACGGTCGTGCCTGAAGCCATATCTTGATCACGATCTGCTAATCGTTGACGTTGCCCCTATTCACTTTGCATGAGATGTGGTCATCGACTCACATCATTTGCATCTCATGCCTGATTTTCACTTCTCTTTCGCAGTTGTATAGATCCCGTTGTCCATATCATTCATTCTTTTTGTCTAATACCCCATCTTCATCTTATGATTATGCTATACTTAGGGCATGATTTACCCTAAGTATAGGGGGGTATCAGAACTGTGATTATCTATTTGATTTCATTACCTCTGTTTTTATGCCTATACTTAGGGATATTTTACCCTAAGTATAGGGGAGGTAGTCCCCGTACAATCTAACCTTTGGTTTTCCCTTTGTGTACAGTCTTCTATTCTTAGGATCACTTGATCCCAACTATAGGGGGATCACCAACCTCTATCCATTACATTCTTTTATTCATCATTGTAGTATAGCCTTCTTTTAACTTCCCAATACTCAGCTCGAGTTATGTCTTCCTTTCATCGCTCTTTGATCACTCTGAGTACATCGTTCGAGCTAAGTATAGGGGGGTGTCACATATATTTTATATATACTTTATCCATAACTCGTACTTTGTGTGAGTGTGTTAATAAAATAAAATGGCTAAAATCCACTGAATTAAAAATCACAAAAATTTAAATTTTTTCTTGTACACAAATGTTTATAAATAGTTATTATAAAAACTATTTTTGTACAAACTTTTGTAAGAATGTTTTGCTTGTAAAATTTATGTAAATAATTTTGTATCAAAATTATGTATATAGTACAAAATTTTTGAAAAATGTTTGAAAAATAAAAGGTTTGCAAAATTTTGTTTGTAAATGTTTTGCAAAACTTTCTCTTTTTCCTTGCATTCAAAAATGTTCATAAAAACTTGCATATTTTGAAAAATTTTGCACAAAAAGAGTTTGTACATACTTGCTTGTATATTCTTCTGAATCATAGTTGACACAAACTAGTCTGGAATTAAATTAAAAAATGGAGCTTGATTAAGACCTTAATCCACTTAACTGAATTTCTTTATTGATTTTTGCGACCCTATTGAAATTAGACGTTCTTTCAAATATATCGCGAAGGTATTATAAAGGGGTATTTTCTCGGTTTGAGTTGGGGTTGGTTGGCTGGTTCGGGGATCGATGTGTTCACTGCTTGAGAGGCAGGTTGCGTTATGGGTCGGACCTGCCCTGGCTTGTTGTGCTTCGGAATCAAAGAGCGGTACATTGGAGACCAATGCTTCGTAAATCAAACAGACAAGTTCATAGGCCTGTTCACAAGTGTACTTCCGCCTTCAGGCTTTCTTCCTCCCCCACTGCCCAATCATGTCCAGAACTACTGCTTTTACTAAGTGCTTCAGAGGAACCTAATAGGATTTGGGGTTAAGATTTTTCAAGTCCTCAGCAACTTAATATTCGAGTCCACTAGGCTGTGTTCACATGTCATCTTGATGATCCTAAGTAGAACATGTAACAATGCACACATGACTCTCAGAGACAATGGCTAGACTTGGACACACACCTGACACGTAGCTCAACACAGATGAGGTGGTGAGGAGGCAGAAATCTTTGGCTTGGGGTAGCATATGAGGGTAGTACTGCTAGTCGGAATCTCTTGTCTTCTTCTAGGGAGGGACGTGCATCTCAACCAGGTCTAGTGGCAGTGAGGTCTAAATATAGGAGTCTTTGGGTTGCAATAATGCTTCAAAAGAGGGGTCGTCTACTGTCTCAAGAAGAAAAACTCCTTATGTACATGCTACACATGTAAATACGTTGTATATATGCACACAAAAAATGTACAAAATTATGAAAAACTCCAAAAAAGGATACACGACTGACTGAAAATAAAATGCCCGCCGGAGTGTATATAGTGAATAAGCTAAGCTTATGTATTCCACTGTCTCATCTCATGGAAGCTTGCAGCTGGAGACTTAGCTACACTGGTTAAGCTCCAAGGGATACGTGGCTACACTAGTCATGAACCATTCTCTTCCTTCCCCACTTCTTGAGCCGGTTGAACTTGAACTTAGAAGGGAATACCCCGTTCCTCGGGGAAAGAGCTGCTAGACTGGGGAATTAGAGTTACCTTGTTGAGGGAGGATATTTCTTTATCATTTCTGAGGTGGGCATCTACATATCACTTATACAGTACAAGTAAAGATGCATAGTCATTAGAGTTTGTGTATGTAGACTTGTTCTGACCTGGTTATTAAGGAGTCTTGACCATAAAATTGTGGAACTTGAAGGCTGTTGAGTCTTAAACCTATTTCCCAATAAGATTCTGTGAAACTAATAATCCAAAGGTCTGACTGAGCTTCATACTCCAATTTAATGAAGATAAGTTTAATAATCAGCTTTGATTCTTTTTCTTTTTCTTTTCTTGTTTTCAAAGGGACCGGTAAAGGTAAAGTATAGGGGGTGACGAATATGTGATTCTCACTCTTCATTCTTTTATTCTAGCTTTTCTTTTCGGCAAAACCACCTATAAATACATGCAAATACAACAACTTAGCATTTTTCATGTCATTGTTAATATCTCACATTTAGCATTTATTTTGCAAAAATAAAATAATAAAGGGAAAATAAAAAATGATGTATTTAGAATAAATACAGAGTGAACCAAACCTCAAGAGAAGGTCAAGTCTTGACCTGATCGCAAAAATAATAAGTAGCGAGATAAGGGTTCACTATGTATTGTACATATCACTTATACTTGTATATAATATTTATTTAATTATTTTTGAAAAAATAAAATTATTTCATTCTTTTTACACCCGTGTATATAGCATCAGAAATAATATAAAAATAAAATAAAAATCAGACAAATAAAAATAAAAGTAATAAAATATAGTCATCAAACCTTTGTACAAAATACACATACACATACTACATTCACTATTTATTTTACACCCTTAAATAATTGGTAAAAATAAATAAAATTTATTTTATACTCCTAAAAATCATGTTGTAAAGAAATAACATATAAAATAAAAGTATTTTTGTAAAAATAAAAAATAAAAATACTTGTACATAATATATAGGTATATTATACCTGTATATAATATTATATATTGTATGTATACCATTTTTATTTCTTATAAAAATAATTAAAATCACAAAAAATAGTTTATAAATTAACAAACATTTTCTATTTTATACGCTTTTTATTTTTAATGTAAATTCATTTACTATTTTTAATTCTATTTTCTTTTATTTTTGTACATCCTGATTTCTCATTGATCCACATCAGACCGTTAACCCCAGTCAACGGTCTCTTCTAGGACGGGTCGGGTCGCACGTGCTTCGTCGGAGCATTTTCTCCACTTTTTAGCCCCAATCCAGAACTCTGATTGCTTCGATTCTGACGCCCGATTAAAACCCAAACATCCTTGATCCTCGCAGATCCCTAGGCGTACTGATCATTTGGAACCCTCGTGCAGCCTATAAATATTCTCTTCCTCTCCTCCAGCACTTGAGCTCATCCCTCGCACAGCCACAGACCTTTAGCCACCATCACCGAAGTGACAACCGTTGGAGGAGTAGCTTAGGATTCGTCGGAGGCGTCTGGTGATTTGTAACTCGCTTCGTGGCCGGAGAACCGCCACGAGCAGCCTCCCAGCCAGCCGCAGCTAGGTTGAGGCCAGGGCCCCGTCAACCACATTCGCCTGGATCTTAGGAGCTCATCTGAACCTTCATGTATCGTTTTATCTCCCTTATTACCGCTTTTGATACATCTATCCATTTCATCGCCACCGCTAGTTCCCCTGCTTCGACCAACTGGTCGGAGCCCCGCTACGCACTTCCACCTGATCGATCAACATCTTGACTCACCCCACATCTTCCTCCACAACCTGATCATCTAGAGGCTTGCCTGTCGTAGCAAGATTAGGACACAGATCTCCTTCCTTCATCTCCGCCGGAGATCGACTCACATACCACCTCGCTTCCCTTCCTGTTTTGCTTAACCCTTGTCGGAGCCTCATCTTCGAGCATAGGACCCTTTGCAGGTACTAGCACGCACTTGGAGCTTCATTTGGACCCCCGACTGCGCAGGCAGAGCAACTCTAGGAGGGCCTTCACCTTCACCCCCATATGACCGTTGTCACCTTCATCGGAGCCCACCACCGGACGCGCATCACTTCCACGAGCCTGCTGGACTTCTCTGACCCTTCATCGAAGCGTCATATCTCCTCCAATGCTCGATTGAAGTTCGACGGAGCCTTGTTCTTGCAGACCCTCCTTCTGTCATTGGATGAGCACGTTTCTGCCAGATTACATCACAGTCGCCTGACCGTGCAGCTTTTAGACCATTATATCAGAACCCCCTAGCGCATCTGACATGCACATCCACGACAAATTCTGGTCCGTCAGATGTGGTGCAGTGGATGATCAAAGCCATATGTCACCATCGGCCCCTGTGTGTGCCACGTGCCCCTTTGGGCATATTTTACTTTCATCCCTGCATGTTTCACTATTTTGCTTTAGTCTTTTAAATAAAAGTTGTAGTTAAAAATATTTAGAGTTTGGACCTTACACTTTTTCATATTTGCACTTTAGTCCCTCCGTGTTTGAAGCACATGCGTGCTCATGTGTTCTATGGGATATTTGCATGTTCTGCCTTGGACTTTTATGGTGTTATGAATTGAAGGTTGAAGTTTTTATATCTGCATCTATACCCCTGTGCGTGGAACATTGAGCATGTGCGTGAATTAGCTGGGTTATTTACAAAATTGACCCTAAGATTTTATATTGTGTTATCTATTTGGTTCGCAGACTTAAATTATTTACGATTTGATCCCTACGAACTGTGATTAATTGCATGCTTTCTATTGGACTTAATAATTATTAAATTAATTCTAAAAAGTGCCTAAAAATTACAGTTAGCTCCTGCTTGTGTGTAATTTTTATTGTATTTTTTGTGCATTAATTTTATTGCTTTTTCTATTTTTAAAAATTCAAAAACCACAAAAAAGTATCCTATTTAAGTTAGAAAAAACTAAAAATTTGAAAAATTCCTTAAAATTTACATAAAAATTCATGTGCTTTTCTTTTGTTGTGCTTTACCTCCAGTTTTAACTTTGAATAAAAATTCATTATAAAAGCCCTAAAAATCACAAAATAACCAAAAACTTAAAAATCATATAAAATCAATGAAAAATACAAAAATTGCATTTTCAGTTCATGTTTGTAGGTTTTTATTTATATTTTATCATAAACATACTATTCAAGACATTGGGGCATTTTAAATATTTTTACTTTGTAATTTGGTCATGGTTGTGCACTATTTTGAATTTTGAGCACTGTTTGATTTTTATAAAATAAAAAACATTTAAAAAATCTAGAGAAATTATCAAAAACACTTTAACAATCAGAAAATCTAAAAATATTTTTAGTTTTATTTTCTTAGCATTTTTGGTTATTTAGAAAAATCCAGAAAGAGTTTTGTGTGCGTGTTTTACATTTTGTGCTAGTTCTTGTTTTATTAAAAAAAATAAAAAATCTAAAAATTTGAAAAATAAAAAAACCACAAAAAATTATTTCATTTTTGAAATTTAACTACTTCGTATTTTCGTGCTCCTTGTGTTCGACCCTAGTAGCTATACCAAGTAATTAAAATAGCAAACTGGTGATATTTGATTTCCCTTATTTTCGTTAGTGGTTTTATTTTCTCGATTGAGTCGGCTGATTGATTGAAGTTGCAACGACCATTATTTTATTTTGATACTTAACCCTAGTTAGTAGGCCGCTCGTCAGCATCGGTACCCTAAAAAATTACTTATATATCTTTATTACATTTTAAATGAAACTACCTTCATTAGATAGATAATTTCATTTGAAATACAATGAAAGTGAGTTTGATAAATTTAGAGTTCATATGGAGGATATGGAGGATATATTGATCAATGGAGTTTTGTTTACAATTTTTTCATCTGTGTGTACCACGTACAATGTGCGTGATTTTTATTGGCTATTATTATTTTTATTTTTCTATACATTATTACGTACATGTATCATGTTGAAAATATCTTTGTTTGATGTCTGTATGCGTGTGTATAAAATAGTGTAAAAACAAGGTATAGATAGTATGCTGGGCACCTAGGGTTTCTAAGTTTCCATGTCTTTTTGTCTGTATTATTTTACCCTTGTCTCTCTCTACTTTATTCCTTGTTGACCTAGTCAATGTTGACTTGGTCTTGGAGTTTAGGGTCAATCAATATTTACAACACTTCCTTTATTTTTATTTTCTTTTCTTTATTCATTTATTTTGAATTTAAATATAGATATTTATGTTCTATTTATAGACAACAGTTAGTGCATTAATTTGTACAAGTTAGATGCATTTACATGTGTTTGTTAAGAGATTTAAAGACAAAATAAAGGAATAAAAGTGAATAGATGGGTATTCATCACCCCCTGTACTCACCGTTGCTAGTCCCTAGCAAACACTTATTAGGAAAATAAGTGATTAGAAGAGAAAACAAATAAAAGGAAAAATAAAGAAGTTAGAATAATAATGATTTTTAAACTTATCTTCATAAAGGCAAATTTAGAAGCACAGTTAGACCTTTGGATTATTAGTAGGCGGAACCTCTTTGAGAATCAGATTTAAAACTTAACAGTACTCAAGATCCACGATCCTTTGTTCAGTTACCCTTAGGAAACCAAGTCAATTTTTTTCATACACAAAATCTTATGACTATGAATTTACTTGTACGTTGTATGTAAATGTATCTCCCCTCATCTGAAATGACAAAAGTCAGCCTTCCTCAGCTGGTAACCCTAATTCACTAATTCTGCTACTCTTTCCTCAAGGAGCGGGATATTTACTTCTAAGTTCAAGTACAACCGGCTAGAAGAAGAGAGGGTAGAGAAGAGAATGGACTGTGATCAGTGTAATCACGTATCCTATGGATCTTGACCAGTGTATCCAAGTCTCCTAATTATAGGATGACTTATGATTTTGACTTTTGAAGTAAAACCCTTGCTTATTTATACATGAATCTGATGGGATCTGGATGTAGGAAGATCAGATTTGCAAATAAGAAGCACCCCGAGGTTCGATCCATGCTCTAGCTGTTGTTCAGGTACCTACAAGTGCTGATCAAGATCGAAGAGCAAGATCCTTGGCCAAGGTGTTATTCAAAACACGTAAATTGAAGCTGAGTGAGTGGATGGGATTAGTTTTTTACATCAATGGAGGAATCGAACCCAAATGGGCTCAGATCTATTCAGATATGAGATGAAAGGTTGCGATTTGAAGATTGAAGAAGCAAAATAGATGGATGATGAAAACACGATGATCGGATCAGATTCAAATGATTGTGATTGACCTCCAAACGAGTAGATCGAAGGCCCGCTTAATTCATGCTACAGACGTGGAAATCGAACAAAAATTAGTGGAAATGGAAATGAAATTTAAATGGGAATTGAAGCTACTTCTACCTGGATGGTTAGCGATGAATATGGGGGTGATTATCGAGGCGATCTTCACCTCGATGTCATTGCCGGTGGATAGAGCGGCTCGAGCACGGTGGATCTTGGCTCTTCGGCACGTATCATGCTTCAATATCCTCCTTCATGCACTCCAGATCATCGAGGAGATTCTTGTCATGAATCTAACAAGTAGTTGATCGAGAACAGTGGAAATCATGGGTCGAAGATGGATCAGATCGGGCAAAAGCACCTGTAGCTTAATTTATAGGGCGAAGGAGAGGCAAATTTCAAATGGGAATTGAGCCCGATCTGGAAAATTAGGAGATGAAAGGTAGGTTGGTGCTGGAATTGGGTTTAAGAAGAAGATGGTGTTGTTGACCGGGAAATCAACAAACCTGACTTGGACCAATAGGAATTTAGGGAAATTAAATAAAAGAAAATATATACTAAATAAATAATAAATGAGCTTAAATTTAAAAGCCATTTAAATAAAAGTGTTTATGAATTAATAAGCTATTTTATGGAGGTTTTTAATAAATTAAGTAATTAATTTAAATAGTTAAATAATTAAAATACATGTTATTAAAATGTATACATATTACTTATTTTTTTATAATAATATACAACATGTTGTATATTTTATTCATTTAGGGAATAATTTAAAGTTTACAAGTATAAACCACTAAAATACAATATATTCAAAAATATAAACAATAAACAAACAAATAAATAAAATACATGTATACATGTATAATAACACTAAAAAAAGTTGACTTTCACATATTAACTTCAAATTTTATGAATCCACTTTCGTTAAAATGATTATTTTATTTTAAATATAATGAAAGTAATTATCATTCATTTTGAGTTCATATGAAGAAGATATTGAGTTTTCAATTCTAGTTTTATGGATTTTTTAAAGTGATATACCTTGTACTCTGTATATTATTTATTTATGCAATTAATTTAATTATTTAAAATAATTTTATGTGCAGTTTCTATGAAAAATATTTTTATTTGAGTTTGATGTAATGATAAATAATATAGTACAAGATACGCGCAAAGTGAATATGATGAATACATATAATGTGATTTTGATTTTATGAGATTTTTATAAGATAATGATCATATACCCCCTACTTTATTCCTTGTTGATTAGGTTAATATGTGACCTACTCTCGTGGTCAGGATCAATCTATAACTATTGCATATATATACCCTTATATTTCTGTCCTTTTCTTTTCTTCTTTATTCTTTTATTTGGTTAAAATGAGTGATAATTATACAATATTAACAAATGATTCTATATTTTTAATTAATAGGAATTAGTTGTTATTTACATGTGTTTTACTGGAGATTTTAAGCCAAAATGAAAGAATAGAGATGATGAATTGATGATTTATTAAAAACCTATAAATAGAGGTTTTATATTTATTTAAGTTATTTTTATTTGCTTTTTATTTTTTGATATTATTTAACTTATAAAGATAACATAAATAAATTTTGAAAGGAATAAACAAAAAAACAAAGTACAATAAGTAACGAGATAAATGATAAAAATAGTGGTACATAAACATGTAGGAGCCTACAACATAACTTTTGTATATTAATTCCAATTCTGATGAAACCACTTGCATTCGAAATATAATTTTACAACATGACCTTTGGAGGTGAGTGTTGTGCATTTATACTTCATATGGAGTATATATACAACAAATAATATGAGCTTTACATCTACACGATATGAATTCTAGAGGCATTTATTCATTCTGGACTTTAAGACATATTTTTGTTTTTTATTTAGAATTAAATAAGAAAAATTATGTTAAATTGATTTTGTTTATTTTATGTGGAAAATAGTGAGAGTTTGTACAATGTATAAATAGGGCTCTATATGATATTTTATTTAGAGAAGTCGCTTATTTTTGTTGTTATCATGCTTTTTCTTTATCGCTCTCTACTTTATTGTTAATCAATTGAGTTAGTACTTACCCTGACTCTAAATACTGATCATTTTGTACATATTTATAACTTTATTTTACTTTTATTTTCTTTATATTTTGATTATTTTTTAATGTATTTTCTTTATGCATTAAAAACACATGTTTATTAATGAGATGTATTTCGATAATAGATGAGAATTAACAAACAGTTACAAGTATTTTACCTCAGATTTTAGAAAAAAAATGAAAGATTAAAGGAGATGCATATGGGATTCATCAACTTACAACATAAATTTCGAATTAAAATGAGAAATTTTGGAATGTTAAAGTGAAAAATATAGGCATAGGGACTCAAATGGAAACGAAATATAACAAAAGAAATTACATTTAAGTCCAACACTTAAATGAAAATACCTAAAACCTGCATGGGTTTTATTTCTACCTTACTCAACAGAAGTGAGCACAGGTGCAAACTTTAAAATATTGTGTGTATTTCTATTTTATAAAATACAAAAAAATATAAAGATACCCTAAAAATCCCATAAAAATTCATGTGTGTTTGTTTTAGTTTATTTTCACTTCAGTACAATTTTTGTTCCATTATCTTTTATAAAACCCCTAAAAATCAGAAAAGATTAAAAACCTTATAAAAATCATTAAAAATTCTAAAAAAAAGCAAAAGAATGAAATTTCAGTTTTCATAGTTAGATAATTTTATTTGCTTTGGTATAAAATTTCTATCTAGGATATTAAGACATCTTAAGGATATTAAGACATCTTAAGTATTTTTAACTTGTATTTTTGTCATGACTGTGCATTGGTTTCCCTGATTCCATTGCTTTCATTTTTAGAAAAATATCTAAAAAATCTAAAAAATACCTTAAAATCACCAAAAACATTTGCATATTTTAAAAATATAAAAATATTTTTATTTCTAATTTTTGTACATATTTAGTCTTAATAAAAATTGTTGAAGTTTGATTTTCTTTATCTTTTATTTGATTTCTTATTAGAAAATATAAAAAAAATTACAAATAAAAAACCACAAAAGACACCTTTTATTATCTGATTTTCGACTACTTTGTAGGCTTCACTCGTGCCTTGTGTTTGACCCTGATCGCTATATCGGGTTAAAGAAATAGAGGAGACCGCTACATTAGATTTCATGCTTGATTGTTTACTTTGTGGCCTTTATTTTCTTGTTGAGTTCGGCTCGGATGGTTGAGGTCGCAACGACCCTTGATATCACTTAGCCTTGATCACCTGAGCACTCATCACACATATAAAAAGGGGTCCAAATGCTAAAACTCACCTATTTTATTTTAATATTTTTTGATATTTTTAATAAATAATATTTGTTATAAAAGGAAGTTTAAAAACAGGTTTGGTTAATTTGAAGTTTTCTATAAATAGTTATAAACCTAAGAAGTTAGCTTTTATGGAATTTTAGGTTCATTATAATTAATTATTGTACACTAAATATTTTTCTGATATTTTTATATTATATATTATAATAAACAACATCTGTGAAGAAAATATTTTGATTTAAGATGATCTGAATGATAAATAAAATATGTGAACATATGTACAAGGAAGAAATGTGTAAAGGTATTTTTGTGATCTTGATTTTCTAGCATTTTTATAAATTAGGATCCATATCTCCCCCTACTTATTTATTTTGTCGACTACGTCAATATTTACCTGGTCTCGGGGTTAGGATTAGTCTGTATATATGTCATATCTACATCCTTCTTTTATTATATTTTTTCTTTATTATTGTATTTTGAATAAAATAAGTGTTAAATATATAATATTAACAAATGTAATTAGAATGTTAATTAGTGAGAATTAATTAATATTTACATGTATTTTACTAAGGATTTTAGCCAAACTGAAAGAATAAAGACGATGAATCATGGATTCATCAATTATGATATTTTCTTCTATAAGAGAAAGAATATTATATATAAAAATGTTATTTTAAAGTAGGAATTTTTACCCGACAGACCCAATAAACTTTGTCAATTACCTCCATGACCTTTGAAACAACCTAATTCCCCTCTCGACCCCGTAAACTTGCTAACCCTTACCCTACAGACCATGTGGTTAACCACATCCATTTACCTGTTAAAACTAACCAGATTCTGTTATGTGCTTGTACATTATACCCATTTTATTTATCAAATTTTCATTGAGTGCCACTCTCCCTCACCCTCCTCCTCATCTCCCTTTCCCCACCCAGTACCCACCCGCCTCCTCCACATACGCCGCCCTCGCTATCCTCCCAGGTATGCCGCCCACTCCCCCCTCCTCCGCGACCTTCGCCACCTCCTCCAGGTCTGCCGCCCCCACCCCATCCCCCTCCATCACCTCCTTCACACCGCTCCCCTCCTCCCCCACCTCTGCCCACAGCCCCGCTCCCCGAATATCCTTAGATTCCCGACCCCAATCCCATTCCTATCAAAGACTCCTAGTTCCCTTGGCCTCATACATCTTTCCAACCATCAGTACCTCGCGGCCATGGGCAAAGACGACGACAACAACCGAGATGTATTCAAGGCCCTGGACAACCTGGAGGCCTTCAAGCTCCAGGGACGAGACAAGGGCGGCCACAGGATCCTTCGCATCGTGGAGAGGTTCCACCCAACAAAGGCATTGAGGGAGGAGGTTCTAAGGAGGTACCACCAGGAGAGGATCTTACTAGGGTTGCTCGGGAGGTTGTGTGTAGTCTACGTACATACCGCGACTGAGAACTTCTGCGAGGTCTCCGTGCACCGTTCCATCTATGAGAGCATCCCTGGGGAGCTTGAGGCCATCTACTTCCTCCACCCGTGCCTCCAGGCATGCCTCTTCCTCTCCATCCTCGGTTGCTTCCTCTTCGACGCCGGGTATTCCTCTTCTTCATGACACCCTTTTATTGGTATCCCATAGATGCCACTGAATTGGGCTGAGATTAGGGAGCAGGACAAATGAAATTTAATTAAATTTCTCGCAATGTCAAGGGTTTGCAATTCTCATTTCTCGCTCCTATCATGAGCGAAATGGAGGATGGAGGTCACTGGAAAAAAATAGGAAATGGTAGATGATCCAGGAGCTCGTAGCTAGTCTGCTATAAATAGAGGAAGGAGAAGCACGATGGCACGACGGTGGCTGGAAGAATTGGCGATGGAGAGGCAAGGTGTAGAGGAGAGAGGGAAGAAGAGAGAGGTTTGTAGGTTGGGAAGAAGAGAAAGGAGGTGGAAGATCCACCGTTAGTTTTCACCTCTGGTTAGATTAACCCACACTATTGACTCAAGTAAAATTACAACTAACGACAGGGTCTATGGGGTAAGACGGAGCAAGTTTATGGGGTCGAGGGGGGGGGGAATTAGGTTGTTTCATAGGTCTTAGAGGTAATTTAAAAAGTTTATAGGGTCTGTCGGGTAAAAATCCTTATAAAGTATAAAAAAATACAACTGCTCAGTAGGTAGAACTTCGTAATTATTATGAATGTCTTCTCCCTTCACAAAAACTGTAATTTGTTATATATTACGATGAATCTTTTTACGATAAAAGAATACAATATGCAAAATGGACTTATGTTCTAGGAAGTCATTATCATATTTGAAAGTATGAAGAAGTACAACCATGCATTCAAATATAATAGCATATGTTAGCTTAACTTTTCATATTGAATCGAAAAATCTAACATTTTCTAAATACAGAAAAGATGTTTCCTAAAATGCTGGAATGAATGTATTTATTCAAAGAAAAGCTGTAATTATGGGATAACAATCTAACAAATATAAAAACTCATATTTAGTTTAAAAGGAAAACAACCATCAAATAGTTGGTGGTTTTTTAAGCTGATTCAATTAGATCTAATATGTATAAATTGTGAGACACACACACTTGCACACATATATCCACACACATGAACACACACGCATATACACGCACATGCACACACATGTGTGTGTATTAACGTATGTATGTACATAGTATGTATGTATGTATGTATGCATGTATGCACACATATTTGTGTGTATTCATACATATTATATATATAATATTATATCGGGTTAAATGAGCATGATTCCTGGGAGCATATAAGAGAATGTTCTCATCTTTTTTTCACATTTTTTTTTATTTTTTTTTGAAATGAAAATGGGGGAGATTTACTTAGATCAATAAGTGGAATATGTGTTTCAAATTTCATGTAAAATAGATTTCCCCAACACTTCCATCTGGAGGGGCAATTTCAACAATTCTGAGACCGTTAAAATTTGATAGTCTTGATGGGGGGGGGGGGGGGGGTAGATGTCTCGAATTAAGTCGAATTTTGAATGACGTCATGGTGATATATTGTGATCTAAATTCCATTAGGTTTCATTTCAAAAAATAAAAAAAATGCATGGAAAAAGGTGAGAGCATGTAAGTTACATGCTCCTAGGGAGCTTACTCCTTTTTCCCTATTTTAATACATAATAAATTATATAATTTTATATTACACACTTTTAATTTATTTGTATAATTTTTTTAACTTTCCTTCATTGAAATCTCGACTTTTCTCGAAAAAGGAAATTACTAATAAGAATGGCAAATGCCTCCAGCTTACATTCTTTTTTATTCCTAATAAAGAATTCTCGTCAGACAAATTTGACTCGATTACAAACTTGTATTGTATAATTTCAAGAATCTTGTACAACTCTATATAAGAGCATTAGACATACCGAGGTGCTCATCTCTTTACTTTCTTCTCCCTCCCACTCCTTAGAAAGAGTACTAGGGCAAACAACATGTGTTAGTGAACACCACTTTGAGATATTGCCAATTGAATTATTTTGATCATTCATCTCAAAAGTTGCTCTCCCCATCATCAACCTCTACAACCATGATCATGATTATTAGGTAATTTCTCTCTCTCTAGATTTATTTCACATCGTCTTTATAATCCTCTTATTTTGAAAACATTAAATGGCTATATAAGTTTTCAATGATATCGGTACCTTCATAATCTAGAAGACGAACTCTTGAAATATAACTAAATGCATGAAAATGAAAGATTTGGTTCTTGATACCATAGTATTGATTATTGAGTATGACTTTTTTACACACACACATATGTGCGTATACATATATAGTATATATAATATTATATTTGCCTAAATTTATAAAATATTATATATAATATTTTATTTAACATATTTAATTTATTTGAATAACTACATTTTCAACTTTCCTTCATTAAAAAATCATATTTTCTCAAAAAGGAAAATAACTAATAAGAATGGTAAATACCCCAGATTACATTCTTTTTTATTCCTCGTAAAGAATTCTCACCAATCGAAATTGACTCGATTACAAACATGTATTGTATAATTTCAAGAACCTCACAAAAGTCTATATAAGAGTATTAGACATAACCAAGATGCCCATCTCACTACTTTCTTCTCCCCTCCCACTCCTAAAAAAGAGTATCAGACTAAACAACATATTGTTAGTGAAGAATATCACTTTGAGATATTTCAATTAAGTTATTTTGATCATTCATTCCAAGAATTGCTCACCCCATCATCATCCACTGATACCATGACCACGATTATTAGGTAATGTTTTTTTCTTTTCTTTTATACATTTATTGCACATATTTATAATTCTCTTATTTTGCAAACATTAAATGTTCTACATAATTTTTTATGGGAAAAGAACCTATCATATCTCATTTAAGATGGGCCGACCTATTTCTGGGGTTCCATATCTTAGGACTTGATGTTCATAACGACGTCATGCTCATGTTCGGGAAAGAAATCTTCGATGGAACCCATTTTCTCCCAATGGATACAATCCGCACACGGTCAGACTTCATATGGATTCGATGTACTCATATGGACCCCCGAAATCGGAGGGCATCATCTACTAGAGTGAAATCACGTGACCCTGCACCTTGGTCCTGATCCTCTGTAGTTTCGGATCACCAAACAAGGTGATTTACTACACTATTGCATTTGATCATTTTCTCGATCAAATCAGGCCTCAACTGCTTCGACATGATCAGGGTACTCAGATGCATCTGTCTCTCACCTGGTCTCTAATCTCTGACTTCCATCAATGGTTTCAAACTCCGATTTGAACAGAAGGAGTACGCCATGCTAATGTGCCTTGGATGATCCACATTTCCGGGTCAGACGCTGATGAGCACAATGAACTATCCATGTGGCTGAGAGTCCTCACAACCCAGGCACAACGATGCAATTACCTTTGTAATCTAGAAGATCAACTCTTGAAAAATAATTAAGTGCATGAAAATGAAAAATTTAGTTCTTGATCCCATAATATTGATTATTGAGGATGACTTCATTAAATTGGGCACCCTCACATGTGGGATTTGATCCTTATTAAGAACTTTTCTATTATGGTTTAAAATCAAAATAATCGCACTTTTAGAGACTCGTTTAAAAATATCACAAGGAAATATATCCATATGGATCGAATATAAAACTTGTAAAAGCTCATAACATTTTCTTTATACTTTGAATCATTCTTATGTGAACATCTTATACTCACATGTACAATTATTCAAGTTGACACAAGGATTAGAAGGTAAAATTCATTAGGATTTTGAGTTTATTTGTACGTATGTATTTTAATTTTTACCCCAGCCTGTCATCTTATAAGTAATTCGATATAAAATTTCCTATTTTTCCCTACGACCTTGATGAATTGAAAAATACATATGCTTAACTATGGCTGATGTAAAATAATTTGACTACCCAAAGAAACTAACATAAAGTAATTCAAAATTCTGAAAACTTTTTCCTATTGCTTTAATATATTATCCATGAAAAATATTAATGGTATTTTAAGAATTATATTACTTATTTTTCATATTTTAATTTCTTTGTATCTTGTTTATAAATCAGGAAGAAAATCATTAAAATCTCAATAATTTCTACACAAGTACCTAAATCCATTTTAATAATGTTTGCATTTAGATTGAGTTTTAATTCCACTTTTTCCTAGCATTGGCTAAAAGATTCATCTTCTATTTCCTCTCATTGGCTAAAGATTTCATTTGCAATTTCTTTGCATTTTTCAGCCATAACATAGGCAAAATTTTGTATTCTATATGTTTGATCCATATACTTATCATATGCAATTTATAACTTAAAATTAGACAAATCTTTAAGTTAATAAAACTCGAAAAAGCATGATCAACATTTTAATACTAGAATGCTGTATCTATTATTAGATTCAGAAGTCTAATCGATGTTTAGAAGCTCAACAATATATCTATGTTCAATTGATTAAATATTTTAATTAGTTGTTTTAAGTGTAAGAATATATATATATATATATATATATATATAATATTAGAAGAGACTTTAGTGGTGATTGGCCACTATATATAAAAGAAAATTGAGAGAGCATACAATCTTTCAATCTCTCAGAAGAGCCCTTAACGAAAAAAATGTGAATGATAGAGTTTGTCAAGTTAGAAGCAATATCTAATTGACTTTAAATTTCTTAAAAGTGAAGCATATGAATATGATTAACGGATGCGTTCTTCTTTTTTTATATATATTTAGATGCACTACTGAAATGAGGATTTGTTTTGGTGTTGATCGCTTTTATCTAAACCGTTTAAGTTCATTTTAGCTTTTAGCGTCCGTTTTTGTTATTTAAAATATCATAATTAAACAGTTGGTAAATCTTGTGATGACATATTGGCAAAATTTGCTTAGGTTATAATAAATAACTCCATTTCATCATACACGTAATGGAGCTTTGCCAAACTTATTCTGAGTTTGCATTTCATATGGTTTGCTAACTATTGTTCTTGATCTAAAATTTAACTTTTACATGAATTTTATGTTTATCAATGATCATACAATAATTTTTAAATAATTATTAGATCTTTATAACTTTATTGAAATAAAATAATATGGCAATACTTCGGAGCATAATTTAACAAATAAGATTCAATCTTAACAGAATATATAGGATTTCACAATATATTTGAATTCAAATCTAGTATCGAATATGGAATTAGTTTCGGATTAAATTAAAATTTAAATTTTTATAATGAATTAAATTAAATAAAATGAATTCCATGGTATCCAGATTAACACCTACTGTGTCAATAATTATTATTTTTCTTATAGAGAAAATAAGTGGAATAAGATGAGGTAAATATGCTTTGCTTTGAAGCTTTTACCACTCATAAAGGAAAAGATATGGAGAAAAAACTTTCTTATCATGAATTAACTAATTTTCCAATAATAGGTGCTTTCTTTGAAATCATAAAATCAAAAGGAAAAAATTGAGATACCAAAAACGAAGATTATAGGAAAAAAATAGAAACTTTGACGAAACAAATCTAACTTTCTAAATAACCTTAGAAAAAATGAGAAAGACTCCCATTCTTTCCATTCCATATCATCTTATTTTTGTCAAAAGACAAACCTGGAATACAAAAACAAGAAAGAAAAGAAACACCACACTAATACCTAAACTTATACCATAAACAAAATTAACTAGGATAAAAAAGCTACACCCGTAATTCATGCAAAACATATTTTTTAAATTTCATCGTCGCTTCCTCCTCCATTGCCTCCATCGCCGACCACTTCCTCAGCAACATTATCATCATCGTCAGTTAGCACCAATTGTGCCATGGTAATGCACTGCCTCTTATGTCGTAGCCCCCAGTCCATCACCTGGCAACCATTAGAACAGTAGATCACTTCGCCGCAGTCGCACCGCCGAAACTCGTCCCTCCGCATCTCCGGTCGTCCGCACTGAGAGTTCCCGCACAACTCCATCTCCTCGCCCGGGTCCTCAACCAATGCAAACCACTCGCACATGAAGCGGTTCACCGGGTGCATCTTCACTGTTGAGTAATCGTGCTCAACGTCATCGTGTATGCGGTGTTCTAGCTCACGTTGTGCATCCTCATTGCCAAGTGCGGCTGCTTGGGTGGCAAGGAGGAAACCAACCAGGATCCTCTCGCCACCCCTCTCAGTTGCCGAATTATTAAACATTATTATGGCGAGGGAGTACAATGCGGCTGGATGGGAGTTGTGCACTGCCTTCTGTATTAACTCCATGCCGCCTTTGAGGTCCTTCAGGCAGTAGAAGCGTATCTGTGCAACATATTGCAAGCAATTGCTTTGTTAGCAAAGCAGATATATTTCTAAGTAATACATCTCTCAATGATTTCTGTGTGAAACGTGTAAAATATTGACAAAAACTACAACACAATTTACTACACTTTTTAAACAAAAAATCCGTTGCACTTAGTCCATCATTAAGCATTGTTCCTTTTCAGCTATCATATGGGAGAATAGTGTGCGTTTTCTTTATATAAATTGAATTATATCGGTATCTCTTTTTTATCTTTTTAATAAACAAATCATACTTCCTTAAAACAAATCTTGATATAACAGACAGGGGAAATAGATACCATGCCAAGGATGTAGCAAGCATCGAGGTTTCCAGCCTCCACACATCTTATGAGAAAGTTGTGGGCATATTCAGACCAATTGGCAGCTCTTATTGCAAATATATGCAGTGAAGCTTTCTTCAGTACCATCGGATCCAGAGCTAAATCTTTCATTCTCTTGCATCTGGAATACATTTCACGATTTTATCTTCTTGATCATGATGAAGTAATCAATAAGATTGAAAACGTAATGAGACATTTGATGATTGCAAACATACAATATATCTACCAAGGTAAAAGAGAGAATAATATTACGTGATTATCATGCTCATAAAATCTGATGGCGATGCTGCACATGAACTCAACATTGTAAGAATGATTATAAGGACTTCATTCGGCAACCTTCTAAAGTGATCTTCGTCGCCGGTCATCATTTTTCTACACTTGATTTTGGTGTAAGGGAAGAAGAAATGATGGAGATGAGCACAGTAGATCTGGCTAAGACTATTAAATAGTGTTGAGTGAGAATGTCCAAACTGTAAACTACAGGTTTATAATAGGGTCAAACTTTGGGAAGAGAATTCTACATTGAATAAAAACGAGAAGGGCTTAAAGGTACTTGGTATTCTTGTCGCTATTCCTTTTTTAGAAGTAGTTGTTTTTTTAATCATGGAGAAGTAGAAATTGTTGTCATCGACGTAAATAAGTAGCTCGATTTCGCTTGATTATATTTGGTATTACTACTATTATTTTTCATAATAAAAGCGTACCGAGTGTAATTTTAAGTTATGGATACTTTGGAATGACGTGATAGCTAGTGACAACAAAATAAATTTGAGAAAAACAACGAAAGTTGAAATCTAGCTAGTCGAGTAAATGTTATATCTTCATGTATCAAGTCTTCGTAAAGGTGATGCCAATGGTAACTCACTTCGATGTTTTTCATACATTTCAACACATGCATCAAGTGCCGTCAGTTATGATCATTTCAAATATTTATGAACTTACTAAAAGAGTTGCACGAAAATATGTATAGTGTTCCCATGACAAATAATTACCACATCGGAGGAATCAAACATTACAAATGCATTATGTCTGTGAAAAGTACAACCGGTAGATGTCATGACTATCACTTTTTATGTATATGTTTCTCAAATATGATTTACTTTGGGAACAAATCCATTATAATGAGAACGCAAGTGGTATTATTGTATTATGAACTATGGCTACCGAAAGGGTACTAAATTAGGTAAACATATCTATTGTTACATTCTTACATTCTGAGTTTTTGCTGATGTTTGGAAGCTCGATCATTTATGGAAGACTTGTTGATTAAATTATTTTATTGGGTGTTTGATAATAAGAGATTCATTCAACCGTGAATTAAAGCTTAGAGGTCACTTATTTCCATGCATCAAAACGAAGAGAGAACATAATTTAGAGAATATTACTGGAAGAAACAATAGAAAATAAAAGGCAAGATAAGCGGATAGATGTGTTATTTTCATATAGTAGGATCATTACTATTCAAAGATAGGAGAGAGATTCAATCTTCCAATATCCTTAGAGTCCCAAAGAAAAAAATGTGACAGATAAAGATTAAAACGTTAAAAGTGTATGGTTGAATTTATCTAAAGGTAATGAACGTTCAACGATGAAGCTAACATAAATTTCTAAATTGTTGATATAAACAATATGAAAGATTGAACCGCAGCATTCCTAAACAAAACATGGCTCTTAAACAAGAAAGCACCAATTTATGGTTCTTCTTGTCGAGGAACAAGAGGGTTTTCTAATATTTTGAATATTTTTTCTATGCATTTCTGCTAGACCATGGTCGTTTTCTTGAACGAATGCTCATGAAGATTGAGACATTGCAACTGGAAACTTTCCCCTGGCAAGAAAAATTGGAGATTTCTTTCGTTCTTACTTTCCACAAAGTAATTTGGTGAAAGCAAACTTTCCACTTGTAAGAAAAACAAGAGTTTACTTTCTTTCTTTAAATTTTTTCTACAAAGAAAAATCACCCTGGATTTGGTAATAACTAATTTTCTCACAACACAACATTTCCTATAATAGTTACTATAAGTATTTTTTTCCGAAATTGTAATATATACATTAAAAACTACCATAAAATTGGTCAAATCTGTAGAATCAATTTTGAAAAATGTTGCCTAATAAGTACTCTAATTAATTTTTCCAAATGTTATATTTATATAAAATAGTTATTCTTTTCAGAAGTTTAATATATACATGAAAAAAGTACCTTTAAAGAATTGGTAAAATGTATTGACTTGAACGATTTGATCAATGTTTCTTAACATAAAAGAAAAGTCGATATTTTCTATCTCACATTTTCCTTTTTTTATTCTTATCAATATATCATGAAGGCAATTCATTTGTACCTAATGCTATTTGCTCATCTAAATTGATTGTCGTTGTTTCGAAATAGTTTGTTGAAACTATATATACAAAACATTAGAACATCATAAGCAAAAAGGTCATGTACCTGTAAATATAACTGTGATTCAGAATAACAAACAAAGAAGTCTGACCATTGAGTTCAAAAGCAAATTTTAAAATGCCCAAAACTTAACCACATAAAAAATGAAAATAGCTATAATTAGAAGAGAAAAAAACCTCATTTATGTTGGGTTTTAAAAGAAGATCAATTTGCAATCCTATACTACATATTTCTCCTATTAGAATGGATTTTGTTCAAGAATACACTCTTTTAGCAAAGCAAAAGTATCTTTCAAACACTGCAAGAAAATCCAATCTATGTGACTACAATAGTAGATGCATATTAGTTCCAATCTAAGACGAACACATTTAACAGTGTGATGATAAAATGGTCGTAATGTACTCCAATTTTTAAAAAACGCGACCACATTGTACTCATGGTTGCATTATGTCAACACTCAACCAAGAAATTGTGTGATATATGTGACAACAAAGAGATCACAATGGTCCCATTATAGTTGCATTTTAATTTAACATAGAAAAAATTAACAGTAGTTATTGTTATGTTGCTGATGCTATATTGTTGTTGCCGCTACAACCACACAAAAGCTGGGTTCATTCATTCACCTATCTCTTGCATATTAACACATTAGAACACTTCATTCACTTAGCATTTTTGTGTCTACACGTAACAACATATTTCATTTAAAAGAAGTGAGGTGGATGGTGGAGAAGAGTAAAGAGGTCAAGAATAAAATAAAAAATAGAATAAAAAATAGTAGAGAAAGGAATGATATCCTTATAGATGAGGAGGTACAAAAAAATGAGAAAAATCATTCAAAAGATTATGAATTTCCCATCTGGTCATTCTGAATGAAATAATATTGAACAAATTGACTAACCAACAATTAAGGCTTTTAAACATATATATGAAAAGAGAAGTTATTTAACCTAAGAGTCCCCTCACATGGAAGAAGTTTAGTTTGCACTATGATTTACAATGAATTTAAATGACCTCCAAAAGATATATTCTCTTAACTCACCTTGAAAAAAAAATAATCTCTCATTTCACATGGCATACTACAAACTATCGAACAAAGTATTGTTGAGGAAGGATCGACAAGGTTCCTAACGGCTGGTCCTGGAGGGTATGCAATATCCGACAGGTCAGATCCGACAATCGATGTAGCAGCCGCTCTTACAGTACCTAGAACTCAAATAATCCTGTCAGATAAACAATCAACCCATGATATAAATTAAAGAATAGCCGGGTGGAATTTATTATACTCTAAAAATAAATGTGGATGAAAACCAAGTATAGGGGTCGAACCACTGATAGCACCTGGGGTAGGTATAATTATTATCAATTAATAAAAACCAATGATAATTATTTTTATGTTTTTCTGCTATTTTTTTGTTGTGGGTTTTTAATTATATTATTTTTTATGGATTTTTAGTTGTTTTATATTTAGGGAAAAATGGGGCTGCCCCCGGGGGCAGCCAACATGGCTGCCCCCACCCCTTTTTTCGCAATTTTTTTGGAAAAATATCATCATGTATATTCATCACTATATCCCTCCTATATGTCATTCGAATTTCATCAGAAACAGAGACTCCTACGGCTTCCATCCAAACGTCATTTTTTTAACGGTCGCAGGATTTTTTAAATCGACTCTGTCTGGATGGAGGCCGTAGGAGTCTCTGTTTCTGACGAAATTCGAATGGCATATATGAGCGATATAGGGATGAATATACATGGTGATATTTTTCAAAAAAATAAAAAAAATTTACCAAAAAATGGGGGTGGGGGCAACCATGTTGGGGCAACCCCATCAACCCCTTATATTTATTATATTTAAATTATTATTTTTTATATTTTAAAATTTAAAAAAAATAATTCATTTTTTGATTTTTTAAGTATATAATATATATTTATATCTAGTTATAATAATAAGGGGCTGGTGAAGCTGCATCCGAGGGTGTAGCCAACTCGTTGCATCCGACCATTTTTTTCATTAATTTTTGTGTTTTTTAATTGAAACCTAGGAGGATTTAAATCACCATATATCACCATGGTCTCATGCAAATTCAACTAAATTCGATATTCCTGCCATCTCCATCAAGACTATCACATTTTAATGGTCTCAGAATTGTTAAATTGACCATATCTAAATGGACATGTTAGGAATGTTTGTTTTGCATGAAATTTGGAACACATATTCCACTCAATAAACTAAGTAAATCCTGATATGTTTCCTTGAAAAAAATAAAAAAATCAATAAGAAAAATGGCCAGGTGTAGCCAGTTGGCTGCACCCCCCGGTGTACCTTCCTTTTTCCCTAATAATAATAATATATATAGTATAAATAATTTATAGGATAGATAATAAATAATATATATATATATAAAGGAACAATATCTTTTATTTTTTAAGGTGTTAAATATATATATATATATATTATATTTATAAGTTAATGATAATAATAATAAGTAGTGCATAAGCAATATTTAAGTATATGTAGTATATATAAGATTTTATAATTTTAAAAATAGTGAAATATAATCAAAATTTAGTAAATAAAATGTTATTATACTTTTATATTTGTCTCTATTTTTATTTTTTATATATTTTTTGCAAATATTTATGTATTTTTAAAGTATTAAAAAGTGCAAAATAGTGAATATAATATATAGGCTGAAAGTTTTTTGGTATTAAAAATAGAAAATAGGTACAAAATTTCCGAAAACTAATTCTAATGAATAATATATAATATAAATAAAAATATAGAATATAAAAATATTTTTTTGGATTTTAAATAATTTTTACTGTTTTTTATATATTTTTAAGGTTTTGTTATTTTTAGTATTTTCTTTTTACATTTTTTATGATTTTTGGTCTGAAGGTAGAATATATAATAATATACTAAAACTATTTTTTTGCAATTTTTAAAATTAAGTACGTTTTTTTTGTATTTTATAAGTATATAGGGAATAAATAATTTTTATAAGTATATAAGGAATAAATAGCTGCTAATAGAATTTTAGAAAATAGGAAAATGCATTAAATGCCTAAATAAAAAGGTTTGAATGAATAAGCATCAGGTCAAACATCTACCACAATTTTCCCACTAATTAATAATCCCAGGAGCTATTTAATGAAAATAGAAAAGCAAGAAATAAAATATACAACCTGGAAGGGGTATTTCTACAATAAAAATAAAAATCAAGTGTTCACATGCAAATATCCCCAAAAGCTAACACTATATTTATAATTTTTAAGGCTAAACAGAAATATACAAAGCCACAAGGGATTACATGCAAAATGGCCCCTCGCATGAGGTGAGTTGGCCCATGACCAAAGTGGTATATAAGCAATGTTCAGGCGGTCCTTAATAATTTTTACAAAAGTTTTAAATTAAACTTTATCTTTACAGGACCTAGGCTTAAATACAAAAAAGCGGGAGGGCTATTTAAATATTTACCCAAGGGTGCTTCATCTAACGGCTGCTATGGTGCCATGTTTGCTCACTTAAGCGCATTTGACGATGGGAGGTGTGTACCAGTTTTCCCTTATCCGATGGTCAAGATAGATCCTGGAGTAGAGGCATGATCCAATGTCTCTCGAGGGTTTACGAAGAACACCTCAAGAACACACCTTGGGCAGATATCGATCTGTGTTTTCTCCCTCGCCCGGCCTTGGTTGTTCGGTCTGATCATCCCTACTCCTTATGGAAGGATGTTGCATATGTAGGAGGTCCAAATAGGGTCTAGGTCCTAGTGATGGGGACCTGGAGCTTCGTCGAAGCTCAGGCTCCAAGAATATCACGTGAAGGATTGATTCATTCCCATGAGGTGTCCTTAGTGGCTCTGATCTTCAGGGTTAGCTCTAGAAGAAAAATGCGAAGATTCCAGGAGCTTTATTTGATGTATTGGAGCCTCAACTATAAAATATGATGCGTCCATCAAGATCTCAAAAGCAAGAGACCAATTGGGTGGCTGTAGGGCTCGAGCATGCGTGACCAGTTCTTTCAGCTGATAGAATGATCGGAGAACCTTTTGATCAATAATAAACTCAGACCCTGAGTACTCGGTATAACTCACGCATTCGTTGTGCGAACTTCTTTATTGTTGCTGCTACTGCCTTTCGTCCCTTCCTCGTCAAGTGAACTCAGCTGCGTCATAGATGGGGCCTGTTCCCATTGCAAAAGAGTATGACGTCTCTGAACTGCTTTCTTTCGCTCTGGAGGTGGGCGAAGGCTTATCCCAGGGCCAGGATGTGAGTCGTGCGAAAGATGCTTGCTTGTAGCGAAGGCAGGCCCCTCTCGCTTTGCTCGACCCTCACATACACGAAGAGATGAGACCTTCCCCTACCGAAAATGAAAGCTCTGAAAATTTCAAGAAAACTCCCGATCATATTGGCAAACATGGTAAGCATGCATCTCTGGTATGTAGTCGGGGCGTTACACAATCTAAAGGGCATTCTTCGAAAAGTATAAGTGCCTAATGTGTAGGTGAAAGTTGTCTTCTCTTGGTCTTGAGGGGCAATTGCCACTTGGTTGTATTCGGAGTACCCATCTAAAAAGTAGAAGAATTCTTTCCCAGCTAGTCTTTCAAGGACTATATCAACGAATGGAAGTAAGTGTTGGACATGCGAGCCCACGACGAGCCATTATACAATAAATGTTATTGCGAATATCATTCCCTGTTCTGAAATGAAGAATAAATAGTTTGCATAATAGGTCCCTTAGTACAATTAGGGTTATGTACCATGGCCATCTTGATGATCATACAGCTGTTGATTAGAATATTGAATCATAGAGGTTGGTGCTTGGATGAACATCTAATGAGTTAGATTGGGGACTCATCAAGCACCATCAAATAATTGTTAAGAGATGATCTCCAGCCTGAATAGGAGATGGCAATCCTTTCTCAGTTAGGCTGATATCTGACCAACCTCTTGATGCAGGTCCTCTGCATAGGAATAGAGATTCGGAGGTGTCAGATTAGTTAGGTCAAAGAGTTGACTTAACGAGATCGAAATAACCGAAGTCCTATATCGTATGCTGTCATGATATAGGAACGCATCCTCTGACCGGAGATAGATGTGTTACTATATGTCTGAGTATTTACATTTGACAGACCAATAGGTTGATGACCTAATCAAGGTCTATACACCAACGAGCTGGTGTGCATATAAGGGCATATGCGTAATACGATCTCTCAAAGGGATCATACATGTTCATTACTGAACCGGAAGACATGAGCTCACTCATGAGATGTTGGGAAGATCAAATTCCGTGTATGGTCATCTCGCTTTGGAAGCTTGACTGAATTTGTAGGTTATATATATACTTTTGGAAAGTATATGATCAACACCTGGGTATGATATATGCTTTTGGAAAATATATGATCGATACAAACTCCCAATGATCAAATGAGAAACTTAATGATAAATCCCTAAAGTAGACAGTGTAAAATTGATCTTATACTTCGAGATTATTCTAGGTCTTCTAGTATGCACGATGTACAGGTATTGAGAATACCTGAGGGTGATGTGATCATAAACGGTTGTATAACCATGACGCTTCCATTCCTAGGGAGTGATGAAACGGGTCTGGATTTTAGTGACTCCTCTCAGTAGAGAGTAATCTGATCTTAGTCCAAATGTTGGACAGTGATCTGAATGTGATTCAGATTCAATGAGAAGATTAGATTTGCGGTCTTGATTTAATCAAGCATCTATGGGAGGCCTGAGATCTGGATTTGAGATGTGATCTCAATTTCCAAGTCACTATGCGTGGAACAATACAATCGCCATGTCCTTATCTCCAAGTATTCGCGGAGAAAGTGCATTATCCTTGAAAGAGTTCATGAATAATTCTATTGTTGATATATGTATCCGAGCATTGAGAAAATGGATAATTAAATGTGATTTAATTACCATGAATAATATGAATTTGATTCATATTATAAGAAGAGTTATCTTAGATAATTAAATATGATTTGATTATCAAAGATGTGAATAATGTGGATGTGATTCATATTATTTGAGCACATGAGAATAGAGATCCAAGATGATTAAATATGATTTAATTATCATGGATATGAATAATGTGGATAACACTATCCATATTATTTGTATATATTATAAATGTGATTTATAATATATAAGAGAGAGTTATTTGTAATTTACATTTGTTGATTGAATGTTAATGTGAATTGGATTCACATTGAACATTAAATTGAAAATGTAATTTACATTTTATTTTGGGTTGTGAATGTGATTCACTAATTTCCAATGGCATGATTGCAATGTTCACAAAATAGTTATTAATTATTTGTGTGAATAATTTACAACAATAGTTGTTGTAATTAATGGAGATTTTCATAAGATATGAGATCTCATGATTAAGGAAGAGGAGTGTCTCCTTCCTATTAAAGAGGATGGACGGCCTCCCTGAATTGGATTCAAGGTGTGCCGCCACCCCCTTTATGGAAAGGAGGCATGCCTCCTTCCTAAATCTCCTATATTGATTTTATTTAAATTAATTTATATATTGATGATTTATTCAATATATATTAAATTAAATTAAATTAATTATTGTTGATTTTTACCCACACAAATCTTGACCATTGAAAGAAACACAATCAATGAGAGCCATTGGATTTGTGTTGTCCATGGATTGAGATCCATGGATCCCAAAATATTATAAAAGGAGAGGCACCCCTTTGCTCTTCTTTACACCAAGAGAACATAAGTCTCTCTCTCTCTCTTTCTCTCTGCACTCATACTATCTCTCTCCCTCTTATGGCCGTCCACCATGGATGCCCCAGAGAGGTTCTCCATCGCCGCAGCGTCGTCGTTATGCTGCCTGATCGTCTGCTCGTGGATCTCCGTCTCCTTCGGTGCGCCTCGCTCGTGAAGAAGATGTCGGATCTCTTGTGTCGTGATCAGGAGATCCGCCGCTTGGATCATCAACATGGATTGCGAGAAGCACACGATTCATCCCCACGCTCGAAAGCATCTCCTCCGTCGGATCGGACTTGAGACAGGAGGTCTCTTCGTTTGGAGACTCGATCGCAACCACGCTTCAAGAGGTAATCCTATTACTTGGTTGTGTTTTAGACGAAACGATCCTGAGAAGTGTTCTTGGATCATGTGGTTTCATCGCATGAATTTTTTTTTAAATTCCGCTGCATAGAACAACTAGTGCAACTAGTCGTTCCTAGTCGTATTCGATACGACGATCACGCTTCCTTGATGCGCTTGAGGATTATCCCATATCCTTCAAGTGATATCAGAACCTTAGGTCCAAGGTTTTGGATACGATCCATAAAACCGAAGGCGACTTGGGTTCGTTAGGGTTGCGAAAGTTTTATCGCATTTCATTTTCGTATCTCTGTTTAGTGATTATTTTCGGCCCTGTTTAAATTGTTTAAACACAAAAATAAAACTTAGATCCTGTTTCCCATTAAATAAGAAAAACACAGGATCTGAGTTTACATAATTTGGATTCTGTTTGCTCGAGATATGGTTTTTTAATGAACATGTATTTACTGTTGCAGGAACTGCGAATCTTAACATGATTAATGAGTTAATTACTATTTTTATCTGCCTCGAAATGCATGAAATATCACTTAGGTTCTGTCCTAAATCAAATTAGCAATCTTTGAAAATTGATTTTGTCTAATTTGGATTTAATTTGATTGAGATATGTTAATTTTAGTAAGTAGGGGTCACTGCTGAAATTACAGTCCTAATCAAGAACCATGTGATTGTCAATTAGTAAAATTAATTGTTAATTTTATGAAATAATTATGGAAAATATTTGATAAATATTGAATGATGATTATTTTCTTAATTTACTTGGCCTCAACCAATAAATTGATTAGATTTGATCTAGATCAAAATTGGAAACATAATCAACAAACTCCTTGCTTGAATAGGATTGGGAATTTGTCTAGCAAATTTCCTTATAATCAAAAATATTTTTTTTATTACTATATGGTATAGTTTCGGTTGAAGAACCGATGATCATCTCAAGTACAAATTGATTGACTCGGCATTATTTTTTCCCAAGGCAGATATGGTGTCTAGTCGGGGATCGCTAGGGTAGCGGGTTGCACCGGATGCGGTCCGTCCCACTCCCGCCGGTACTGGCCATGACAGCGGGTAGGGAACGAATGATGCCTGAGAGATCATGATGTATTTTCTAATTATTAAAATTCGAATTAATATGTATTTTGAGATAATACCATATATTCAAGTAAAATCTAGTTTGTTGATTGAATTGGATTGATAATTAATGTAATATGATTAAGTTAATTATATCCAATTAAAAACACTCTATTATAATAGATGTGTTATTTCCCTTGGAAGAATTAATTATGTGAATATGATTCATGATAATTAATTAGAATTTGAATATGATATGGAGGATCATATACGTGACATCCATGGTCTACCGTCAAGGCGAAGGGTTCCATCGCCAGGGATTGTATGTAGGAGATACCTGTCCGAAGTGACAGCTCCTATATGCAAGCGCATCTGGATCGGGCTCTTTGCTTCTCTAAAGAGTAAGGCCGTATGCATAGTGACCCCAATATCGGATCCTCATATTATTAGGACGATATTGGATTGCGCATAGCGAGTACTATTCCTGTTGATGGTTGGTTCAATTAATGACGGTTGAACATCACCTTAGGGGTGGTGGGCCCGGGTGTTGAAGACGGAATTGGGAGATGCAAGTTGGACTTGCAAGGTGGAATGTGTTCCCGCTTATTTTTATCTGAGTTGCAGATTTTTATATTATTGGAATGTAACAAAGATAAGGAAAGAGATCCTAGATCTTGTTGAGATATGATGGTAAGTATATCTCTTACATTGAAAGTGATTAAGGGAATGAACTTTCAGTGTTGACAAGGCAAGACAACTTTGATATGAAAATTCCTAAATCAAAGTAAAATATATATGTATATATTTATGCAAATTTCTTATTTCAGATAATCCTTCATTAAACCCACTCAATGTTATACTCAATAATAAACAGTAAATTATCATGGATTGGATCCATGATAAAGATATTGAACATATAATGTATGTGGTTGTAATGTGCAAGTTTCCTCATAATAATGAGGAATGACAATTATAATAGACAATAGGACTTCAACCCTAGGGTTTGTATGACTCTATAGTTCTGATCTCTCATCGAATGTACTTTGAAAGTGACATGTCGATGATGATCGCAATTGTCACTTAATCCTTATAAAATTTAAGAAGATGTTCTAGCATACATATGTGCTCTCGACATCTAATCATGAATGACATGGTGGCTCTATAAGAGATGATGTATTCAAAATATTTGAGTACCTACCTGAACCAATGTTTTAAGAGTTTAGATGGATGTAAATACGATGAGTGTCATCATTCTACTATCTATACTCTAGTCATTCATGAAGCTTCAAAATATTCATATTGTATGAATTGAATGAAGCATGCATAAATGTTAAAATACTCTTATATTGAAATTTTTGATTTTAACATAAGAGATCCTTTGTCTTGAGCAATGGTTGCTTATAGATAAAGGGAGTGCAGTGGAAGCATGGGTTGGACCCAAGAAGTATACTCAAAGAGTTGATTGTACTTCTGTAACTTCCATATGACATCCAAAGAGTTGGATGAATGCCAATACTGCAATAAGTTGATGTGTTGATAGTATGATTATCAAATCTATCTAGAATCCTTAGAGAAGGAACCAGATAATACATCAGAATAATCTACATATAATCATTGAAATCGACTTACTTAATTGATAAGATAAAGTCTAATAATTGTATCTCAAACTTTTAATGACACTTGCAATTGGTTGCATCTGTATTAGAATATTAGAAATTTGACCTTAAGGTTTAATTATCATCCATGTTTGAAATGATGCAATTGTTGCAACAATTTCCATTAGATCAATAGACTTCATATTTTCAGTGTGAGCCCTTAGTCTTGGAGAATGTCTATGTGACCTGGATATTAGAATACACTCATAGTTTATTTCTAAATGTTGGAAATAAACATGAACTCTGGAATAAACCTATCATAGAGAGTTAGGATGTATATATTTCAGATAGTAATCTAACATCTAATGAACTCTGCTAAATTAGAAAATTAATGAATGGTTCATTAAGATTTCTAATACTAAAAATTAAACCTTAAAAGATCAATAGGAGGATAAAGATCATTTGACAATGATCTGGCATCATGTTTTGGACATATGTCTATTGATGAGATCAATGGACAAGTAAGAGGTGAAACTTTAGAATGTCTAAAATTTTAAAAACTTGCATACTTATGAATATTGTATTCAAAGTAAAATGTCCAATACAACTCTCTTTGGGAAAGGTATAAGATGTCAAGGTATTCAGGATCTCATACATATTGATGTATGTGAATCATCTATATCATAGTAAACATTATGGATATGTGATATCTATTGATGATTACGTATGATATGAGATTTCTTCTCTTCACCTAAGAAACCTTTGAAATGTTCAAAGATTTCACAATTTTGGTTTAGAACCAAAATTTGAAGGAAGATTAAATGGATTTGATCTAATCTAGGTAGAAAGTATCTATTAGATGAATTCATGGAATGCTTTATAGAGATATGAATATTATCTCACTCCTCCTAATGAACCTTAACTCAATAGAGTTGTAGGGAGATACAATTGATCATGTGTGACATGATTTGATCAATGATTAATATTAGCATAATTATCTCTTAGTTTCCAGGTGTATATATATATGTGGTAGAGAATACATTATATCCTTATAAGGTTCCATGCTAGAAAGCTGGAATCTAGCACCAGAGAGTGCTACTTCATTAGGAAAATAAAGGGTGGTATTGGATACCTACTTTATGACCTTGAGATTCTTAAAGGATCTCATCTCAGAGAATGTGATTCATAGAGGATGACTTTCTTGAGAATCAAGATGAAAATGAAGTAAAGGAACTCATTGAATCTTGAGAAGATAATGAGGCTCATGATATCAGAAACTAAATATACAATTAAAGATGGAACATTAATACCTCTTCAAATAAGTTTGAAGATGGATTCCATGTGTCAATTGAATCTGACAATGATCTAACTTCATATGATGAAGCTTCTAAAGATCATGACATGAAAAGATGGATATTAGCAATAAAAGTCTAATGTAGACTTCATATACAAGTGTTGTATATGGACCCTCGAGGATCTACCTATAAGGGTCAGACCCATAAGGTGTAAATGGATCTTCAAGAGAAAGAGGGAACCTGATGAGAAGGTAGAGACCTTCAAAGCACAGTTTGTAGCCATGAGCTACACACCGAAGAGAAGACATCGCTTGCGATGAGAGTTGCTCTCCAGTGACCTTGCTTTAACTCATCAGAATATTGCTAACTATAGCTACACAACTTGACTATGACATCTTCATGATGTGAGTCAAGATTGCATTCCTCTATGAATACCTCTCTGAGGATATTCATATGAAGTAGCCCCAGGGCTTCATGGTTGAGAAAACCAAGGTATGTTAGCTAAAGAACTCCATCTTTGGACTCAAATAAGTTTCTTGTAGTTGGAACATAAGATTTGATGAAATTATAAATGTTATGATTTCAGATAAAATCTTGATGAACCATGTGAAGCTTAGTGAGAGTGCCATTGTGTTCATCGTACTAAATGTAGATATTATCCTAATCATTTGGAATGATATAAGGATAATAATAAGTGTTTTAAAATTTGGTTGTTCCATACCTTGAGATATGATCTCAAGGATACCTCCTAGATCTTAGTTCTGAAGTCATTCAGAAGCAAAGAGAAGAGGGTATTGGGACCGTCACATTAGTAGTGCACCTTGGACTTATTCCATTTTATGGAAAATTCCAAGAAAGGCTTCCTTCCCTTAAGATATGGTAGTGACATATCTAAAGGGATAGCACCTCAGATAGTTGAGGAAGTGAATGCTAGAACTGCTTGCACTTGTGCATCAGTTACGAGAAGCTGAGTGTATGCTAGATGTGCAAAAGAGCCAGATGTCTACCATGCAGTGGGAGTAGTAATCTGTTACTAATTCTACTATGGAATAAAACACTTGATTGCAGTAATAACAATATCATCAAAGATGATGAAACATAGAGATAGTGATCTCAAAGTCTTATCTTCAAAAGTTAAGACCTTGTAAATAGTGATCTATAAGGGTCTTAACTGTAGATACCTTAGGAGATAGAGATCTCCAAGAATGAAGGTATTCTAATAAGGATTATGGGAATACTGGTTATGATAATTAATAAGATGTAGTGTCAAGGACAATATAACCGACAAAATTGAGTATTGGTTGCATAAGATGCAACATTCGCATTGGATGCGAGCACTGTTACTAGGGGATATGCAAGTGTCGTAAAAGGACTTGGCATAGTCTCTTGGGAACAGAGTGACTGATCAGCTTACCTAGCTATTTTCTAAATAGCCTATGATTGTCACATGAGTGTGGGTTCAAATGATTAGCACATTAATGGCTCTTTGGGCTAGTGGGAGATTGTTGGACATGCGAGCCCACGGCGAGCCATTATGCAATAAATGTTATTGTGGATATCATTCCCTGATCTGAAATGAAGAATAAATAGTTTGCATAATAGGTCCCTTAGTACAATTAGGGTTATGTACCATGGTCATCTTGATGATCATACAGCTGTTGATTCAAATATTGAATCATAGATGCTGGTGCTTGGATGAACATCTAATGAGTTAGATTGGGGACTCATCAAGCACCATCAAATGATTGTTAAGAGATGATCTCCAGCCTGAATAGGAGATGGCAATCCTTTCTCAGTTAGGCTGATATATGACCGACCTCTTGATGCATGTCCTCTGCATAGGAATAGAGTTTCGAAGGTGTCAGATTAGTTAGGTCAAAGAGTTGACTTAACGAGATCGAGATAACCAAAGTCCTATATCGTATGCTGTCACAATATAGGCACGCATCCTCTGACCGGAGACAGATGTGTTACTATATGTCTGAGTATGTACATTTGGTAGACCAATAGGTTGATGACCTAATCAAGGTCTATACACTGGCGAGCTGGTGTGCATATAAGGGCATATGAGTAATACAATCTCTCAAAGGGATCATACATGTTCATTATTGAACCGGAAGACATGAGCTCACTCATGAGATGTTGGGAAGATCAAATTACGTGCATGGTCGTCTCGCTTTTGAAGCTTGACTGAATTTGTAGGTTTGATATATACTTTTGGAAAGTATATGATCAACACCTGGGTATGATATATGCTTTTGGAAAGTATACGATCGATACCAACTCCCAATGATCAAATGAGAAACTTAATGATAAATATCTAAAGTAGACAATGTAAAATTGATCTTATACTTCGAGATTATTCTAGGTCTTCCAGTATGCAGGATGTACAGGTATTGGGAATACCTGAGGGTGATGTGATCATAAATGGTTGTATAACCATGACGCTTCCATTCCTAAGGAGTGATGAAACGGGTCTGGATTTTAGTGACTCCTCTCAGTAGAGAAAGTAATCTGATCTTAGTGCAAATGTTGGACATTGATCTGAATGTGATTCAGATTCAATGAGAATATTAGATTTGCGGTCTTGATTTAATCAAGCATCTATGGGAGGCCTGAGATCTGGATTTAAGATGTGATCTCAATATCCAAGTCACTATACGTGGAACAATACAATCGCCATGTCCTTATCTCCAAGTATTCGTGGAGAAAGTGCATTATCCTTCAAAGAGTTCATGGATAATTCTATTATTGATATATATATCCGAGCATTGAGAAAATGGATAATTAAATGTGATTTAATTATCATGAATAATATGAATTTGATTCATATTATTCGGAGAGTTATCTTAGATAATTAAATACGATTTGATTATCAAAGATGTGAATAATGTGGATGTGATTCATATTACATGAGCACATGAGAATAGAGATCCAAGATGATTAAATGTGATTTAATTATCATGGATATGAATAATATGGATAACACTATCCATATTGTTTGTATATATTATAAATGTGATTTATAATATATAAGAGAGAGTTATTTGTAATTTACATTTGTTGATTAAATGTTAATGTGAATTGGATTCACATTGAACGTTAAATTGAAAATGTAATTTACATTTTATTTTGGGTTGTGAATGTGATTCACTAATTTCCAATGACATGATTGCAATGTTCACAAAATAATTATGAATTATTTGTGTGAATAATTGACAACAATAGTTGTTGTAATTAATGGAGATTTTCATAAGATATGAGATCTCATGATTAAGGAAGAGGAGTGCCTCCTTCCTATTAAAGAGGATGGACGGCCTCCTTGAATTGGATTCAAGGTGTGACGCCACCCCCTTTATGGAAAGGAGGCATGCCTCCTTCCTAAATCTCCTATATTGATTTGATTTAAATTAATTTATATATTGATGATTTTTCAAAATATATTAAATTAAATTAAATTAATTATTGTTGGTTTTTACCAACACAAATCTTGACCATTGAAAGAAACACAATCGATGAAAGCCATTGGATTTGTGTTGTACATGGATTGAGATCCATGGATCCCAAAATATTATAAAAGGAGAGGCACCCCTTTGCTCTTCTTTACACCAAGAGAACATAAGTCTCTCTCTCTCTCTCTGCACACATATTCTCTCTCTCCATCTCATGGCCGTCCACCTTGGATGCCCTAGAGAGGTTCTCCATCACCGCAACATCGACGTTATGCTGCCCGATAGTCTGCTCGTGGATTTCCGTCTCCTTTGGTGCGCCTCGCTCGTGAAAAATACGTCGTATCTCGTGTGTCGAGATCAGGGGATCCGCCGCTTGGATCATCAACATGGATTGCGAGAAGCACGCGATTCATCCCCGCGCTCGCAAGCGTCTCCTCCGTCGGATCGGACTTGAGACAGGAGGTCTCTTCGTTTAGAGACTCAATCGCAACCACGCTTCAAGAGGTAATCCTATTACTTGGTTGTGGTTTAGACGAAACGATCCTGAGAAGTTTTCTTAGATCATGTGGTTTCATCGCATGAAGTTTTTTTAAATTTCGCTGCATCGAACAATTAGTGCGACTCGTCGTTCCTAGTCGTATTCGATACGACGATCACACTTCCGTGATGCGCTTGAGGATTATCCCATATCCTTTAGTAGGAAATGGTCCTTCTTGGTAGATGAATTCAGGTAGTGGTAGTCAACACACACGCACCAAGATGTTGGTGCTCGGGTGGAGATCTCCTCTCCTTGGTCATTTTTCGCCACAGTGAGCCCTGATTTCTTCAAAACGACATGCATGGGGCTCACCCATTTGGAGTCGTGGATGAGATAAATGAATCCTGCCTCATACCACTTCATGATTTCCTTCATAACTATGTCCGAAGATTAGAGTTTAATTTTCTTTGAAATTATTGGGAAGGTTTGCAGTAATCTTTGATATATATGTTGTGTGATTACAATGCCGGGTTTATCCCTCGGAGATATGATACTTTCTAACCAAGTGCCTTGCGGGTTTTTTTAAAACCTCGAGAAGTTGATATTCCTAATCTAGAGTCAGGCTAGTGCTCATGATAATCAGATACATGTGTTCTTCACCCACAAGGAATGCATACTTCAGACCTGCCGAGAGCTGTTTCAGTTCAGGCAATTGTTGAGTCTACACTACGGACACTTCAGAAATTATGCCGATAGTTAGACGGTCTGTTTGAATCAATGAGATGTTGTCCACCTCTGTTACTGCTGGATATAATATAAACGTACCAACCATATCTACAATGAATTCTTCATGTTCGGTTTGGCATAAATCTTCTTCGAATAAACTAATCAGTAACTCTGATTCTGACTCCCAATCGGCGAGGAAGCATGGAATGACTTTGCTATCTAGTTCCTCTTCTGAAGAGAGGATTTCCCGTGTCAAAATATCATTTAAGGAGATGCATTATTCTCTGATATGCTCAATTCTGTCATAGTATTAAGGTGTTGATTCTGTCTTGCCTCCATCATATGCGGCTTTCGGCTCGGCAATCAAGTCCATTGTGAATTGGTCATTGTAGGAGTGAAATGTAATCTTCCCAGACCTCTAGTCAATGACTGCCTCGGTTGTCCTGAGGAACGGTCGACCACGAATAATTGGAGTATGGAGCAATGGTGCTGGAGAATCCATATCCAAGATCGCAAAGTCTACTGTGAATCTCATGTCTTGCATAGTCATGATAACATCCTTCAACAGACCTCTAGGCTGTTTAATCGATCGATCCACAAACTACAGGATCATTCACGTAGGCTTATGCGGTCCAAGCCCAAATTCTTCAAATAGTGAGGAGGGAATGAGGTTGATTGAAGACCCAGTATCAAGTAGAGTTCGTTCAAAAACTTTATCAAATATCCAACATCTGGTGTTGGGTGCTCCCTTATCTTTCTTTTTTTGAGGGAGGTCACAGATTGCATTTAGTGTGGCCATGGTTAGAATGTATTTCTCTCCTTCGCTGCATTTGTTCTTGTGGCTCTAACTCTTAGAGTTACACACATGTTTCAAACCTTTCATCATAACTGGCATTTATTCCATGGCCTTCATCAATATCATTTTAAAAACAAGATTTTCAATAATTTCAACAATGCCATGGTCAAACAATGCATTTTCAAATTTCTATTTTTTATATTTTTCATGGCCTCTGGAAAAGGAATATTCACAGGAGAAAATGCATTGTTCTTAATTACATAATGATGTACATATGGATGGCCAGAAGAGGGGATGCCATGCAAAATAGGCAAAAATAAATCTGCATAATGTTCAGCTTCATCAGAATGTGCTAGAAGTGTTGCTAGCGTTGGCTCTTTCTAGGCTGGTTCATCTGGGCTTCGTCTCTTCTTTTCTTTTTAGAAATTTTAATTTTGCTGAGTTTTTTTATTTTTCCTATCGGTAGTTGATGATGGTGCTGCTCCTCCATTATCTTCTTCCTCACCCAGCTCTGCTACTGGATCGGTTGATACAGGAGACGTCTAGCAAAAAGTTACTTTATTCTTTCCCTTGGTGGTGGTTAATGGCTGTAATACTATACCACTCATGAGAGTTACAACATTAGATAAAATATAATTTTAAATATCCGACTCTTTGGGACTGGGCTGGATATCACACCGCCCACTCTTTCCTCTTGAAATTATTGCCGTTGGCCAAAACCTACGTTTGAATCGGCATCTTGGTCATAGTGAGGTCATCAATCTTCTAGGACATCTCTGCTAGAACTTTGACGAGTTGGGCCAAGCAGTCTAGGATTGGGTTCACAGGAGTTGCCTCAGATGATTCAACATGCTGACCATATTGAGAGGGATACTGTTGAGGCTGGGAAAACGGTGAATTGTGGTGAGGAGGGAGTTGCTGCTGATGAAATTGAGGAGGAGGAAGCTGATACTGGTGAGCAATTGCGTATTGATGATGCGTTTGGCATTGACGGTACGCAGGATGCAGATAATTCTGACTTTGTCTCTAGTTATTTTGGTAAGTTGGAGACTAATGCTACAGAGGCTGGTTGCTCTGAACAAACCTTCCACCTGAAGGTTAGTGGTATGGCCTTATAGCCGATGAATAGCTCTGCTGGTATCCACCTGGATAGGCCAGTAACACGTCATTGTTCCATATGTTATTGACCTATTGAATCTGTGGTGGTGGTGGTGGAAAATAAGGATCATAAGAAGGGGGTTGGGGCTCGTGCACAAGAAGTTGTTGTTGCAGTGACGGTGGAGTCTACTTAGGAGCCTGCATGTAATATACGTGTTAAACTTTAGGTTTTCCTGATCTTAGCTAAGGGGGTTGTTGTGATTGTGTCTCCTTTGGCTCAGCGGGAGTGATGAATCCATGATTCATCGTCTTTATTCTTTCATTCTGGCTAAAATTCTTTGTAAAATACATGTAAATATTAGCTAACTCATTAATTAACACTTTAACCTCATTTGTTGATATTATATATTTAACACTTATTCTATCCAAAATAAAATAATAAAGAGGAAAAGAAAAATAAAAGACAAGAAGGACATATATATGAAATATGCAGAGACAAATCCTACCAGGTCAATATTTACTTGGTCGATTAACTAAATAAGTAGGGGGATAAGAATCATAATCATAAAAATATTAGAAAATAAAGATCATCAATGTACATAAATACATTTTTCACCTTGTACATATGTTCACTTATTTTATTTATCATTCAGAAAATTTCAAATCAAAAAAATCTTCATGAAAGTTATTTACAATAATATATATATTAATTTATAAAAATATCAGAAAAATTATTTAATGTGAAAATAAATAATTATAATGAACCAAAAAACTTAAAAAGCCAAATTCCAAGGTTGATAACTCTTTATAGAAAATTCCAAATTGACAAAACTCACTTTTAAACTTCTTTTTTTATAACAATACTATTTATTAAAAATACAAAATAATAATAGAATAAAATGTGTGTGTTTTGGCATTTGGACCCCTTTGTAAATATGTACTATTTGTAAATAAATTTTCTTTATTTTTTATTTAATTATTCCTAATCCCGTTTAACTTAATTATTTTTATAACTTATTTATAAAAATCACTAGAAAATATAAAAATATAACTTAAAATTAATTACTAATAAATGCCAATAAATCCTAAAATGAAAAAGTCGCAAAGCCGAACTTCCGAACCTCATATCTCGACCATATGAACTCCGAATTGGGCGTATTCACTTTTAAAGTTAGTTTTGTAAATTTATCTATCAAAGAAAATGTCATCACTAAAATCGGAGTTAATATGTAAAAAGTAGGTTTTAGGATCGTATTGGTATAAATTGTACAATGTATCTTAATTTTATTCTATTTAATTTTTGTTATTTCTTGTATTTTTTATATTTTATTTATGATTTATTAATATTATATTATTGATCTAAAATAAAAATAAAAGTTATTAAAATTTACATTATTTAAATAATTAAATTAATTAATTATATAGGTATAATATACCTGTACAATTTTTATATCTATTTGTTAAACTAATTAAATAATATTATTTATTTAATCAAAATTCATAACTAAATTATTTATAATTTTATTAATTATTTTTTAATTTTATTATTGATTTATTGTAATATTAATTATTATTATTATAATTTTCTTTTCTCACTCTCTTCTCCCCCTTTTTTCCCTTCTTTCCTCTTATCGTCGTCCTTATTCCCTAATACCGCACCCTTCTTCCTTCTATTATCCTTCCTCCTCCAAACGACCCAATGACCAGGCCGTTGGGCCGTTTACCCAACAACCCCTCGCCGTGCTCCCCAAGCCTTCTCCTCGCATATATAAGGAACCTACCCCCCTCGATTCCAGGCAGATCGACCATTTTCCTCCAGCTTCCCTAGAAGCTCCGAGCGAGAGGTCCAGTGAGGGAGTGATAGCCCCTGTCTAATCCGTCATTGAGTGCCATTGAGAGTTGAGGAAGATCCATGCCACTGCCAATGAGGATTCCTTGCACCCAATCGTCGTCGAGCCTCAGTTGTGATCAGCGAGCCACCTAGAGAAATATATGGGGGAACTATACACCTGCATAACCATCTAGAATCTTATCATCACAGGGAGACTGGGCAGCTACATGAACAACGCGAGCACGCATCATCGAGTGCATCACCTGCAGATCCAGGGAGATCATCCCTTGTACCGTAACAAGTTCCGATCTGAAGCACATCTCGAGTCGAATATCGACCACGACAACACCAACTGCCTGGAAGTTTGTAACGCCGGGGCAGCTGCGATCGAGTATTAATAGAGAATCTCCACCTCTATCCGAGCACATCCACGTACGATTTCCTCTATCATCCAGCATATGGTCTCACAAAATCAGAACCTTCGACGAGACTGGAACGAGCATCATCGTCCCTATACACCTTCATCTTGAGATGATAACCGAACATCCATCTAATCGAGGACCGAGTTCTACCGCCTGGCAGCCATGAGCAATTAGGGAAGAATAGTTCGAGCCAGATTCATTTACAACCATTAGATCAAATTGCGATCCAATGTTCCAAAGTCGTTGCTCCAGATCCGAGTTCAATTGCACGATTTGATCATGGCTGATCGATATCCAGTGCCGTCCCTGATATTTCATGGGCCCTAGGCAAAAGAAAAAAAAGAAGCCCTTACAAATTTTTTTAATAAGAGCAAATTGTCCGTAATGTGTTTACCATCAAATATAAAATAAAATATCCTATTTTCGGGGAACAATCGACCCTTATATAATATCATTAAATTTTTTATTTTAGCATCGAGTTATTCCCCAAAAATTCGAATTTATAGTAGGGATAAAAATGGATACGAATATGTCTGAATATCTGCTTACCATATTCGGAAAATTACCGGATACGGATATTTATATCTGACTACTAATCGAATATGGATACTGATTCTAAAATTTTCCGAATACGAATACAGATATGGTAGTGGCTTGAATATCCGGATCTAGATCCGGATATCCGAATACAACATTTAATATTATTTTATATGTTAGTTAATATACTCTACGCCGCTACACCATGATATTATTAGTATTATATATTATATAAAACAATATATTAATGGTATCAATAAACTTCCGTTTGTTTGGGAATGGGCACTAACAAAAGTTACGAAATCATATCCCTCTTTTTGCTTTCGGTCAAGAACATATGTTACTTCGACGCTACCTCTTGTCATGATGCAACTTATTTATATTTCTTTGTCATTTTTTTAAAATTATTTTGAACTTTAACAGAAATTCAATTTGTATTCGTATGTGGTCTTTATTCTATTCGTATTCGGATTCCATGTTTATTGGATCTATATTTGGATTCACTCTTTATTTGATTCATATTTGGATTGGCTCTTTATTCGATCCGCATCCGGATCCGCTCTTTATTTGATCCATACTAGGATTCAAAATTGTATCAGTATTTTTAAGGATATGATTTCTTTAATGCATATCCGAATCATATCTGTATCAGTATTCGATAGAGATAAAATAAATATGGATATGGTAATAGGCATATCCAATCCGTATCCTATATGTTTTCATCCTAATTTATAGGGGACTATTGTTTCACCGACAAATACTATTTTAATCCTAAACTAAAAATAAAATTACATGTAAACCTGAAGCCCTAAAATTAATAAGCCCTGACGATTGCACTTCAAAACAATGGCCGACCCTGTCGATATCCCACCGGCCGATCCATCGACTACCGCGTCCCACTTTGCATCGACTCCAAAAGCCTCAACGAGGCACCGCTTAAGTAACCACATGCGCAACACATGAGATTGCATATTCTTTGGATAAATTGTGAACTTAACCTCGTGCTTTATTGATATTTCTACTCATCCCCCGTTGCTCAAGCCTCATCACATGAAACTCATGCAGACGATAGATATTTTTGGGGCAATTTGCATAAAATCCCCGATACCTTTGTAAATCTCGAACAGATCCTCGTGAGCTGACTCCACGTGCGCCTACAGGTGCAGTGATAGGTGTTTTGCATGTTTGACCCACAATTTATTGCTTTTGCACGCACACCCCTAGCTTCATATTAATTGCAGAAACATCTCTATTATAGTATATTAAATACTCTACATATTATACACAATACTAATAATAAAAATATAATAAAATACAAAGTATACTATATACAATATATTTAGTATTTTGAAAAATATTTTTCCTATTTTTATTAAATACTAGAAATACCAAAAACATACATAAACTTATAAAATAAATAAAAAGAGAAAAATAAATTAAAAAATTCTAAAAATACCTACAATATATTTTCTTATATTGTACATATAAAATAAAAAACAAAATAGAAATTGAATTAAAATCAATAAAAAATTAAAGTACACAAAACTTCAAAAATACATAACTAATTCTATAAAAATCATAAAATGTGTATAATAACTTGTTAGAAAGGTATTTTTTACCTACTTTCCAGTAAAAATAAAATAACAATATTTTCTCCCTGTTTACTACTTTGAAGATAAAAAATACATCCATGTTTTCCATAAAAACTTTATTCTTCTTTAAAAATAATCCAAAATACATAAAAATAAATAAATCACTAAAATACATAAAAATAGGAAATAAAAATAAAAACATAGAAATTACAAAATAAAACCAAATAGAAAAACATAAAACTTAATACTTTATTTCTTTACTTATATGTATATAAAAACAAAAAAAATATAAAATTCATAAAATCAAATAAAAATTCAAAAAAATCTCTAAAAATAAAAAAACACCAAGAAATCCATTTACCTCAGATGCTCTACCTTTTTTACCTTAATTTCCACGGTAGATAGATAAAGCCTTAGGTTTTAGGGTTTCATTTTTTTATTTGTCATTAGTTTCATCTCTTTTTTTGTTACATTTCTCTAGTTTCTTTTCTTTCTTTCTCTCTCATATATTTTTCTTATATCTTTTTATGGCTTTTTGTGTTTACTTTGTATTGTAGGGCCTAGGTATCGAGGTTGGATTCTTCGGGAGCTGAGCAGCTAAGGTACTTGGATATTAGCGTTCTTTGCAAGCTAGTTGTAGAGGAGCACTATGAGGCTGACACGAGAGACATTTGTTTCTGTTTACCTTTTTTATTTTCTTTGGTGAGAGAGGAAGGGCATTTGCCCATTTTTACCTTTGTAGAAGGGGCCCTTAAGGGCATCCTGGCTTGTACCCAACATTTTCTCTTCTTCGGGGTCTGTTTTACCAAGTGTCGGTGCACTTGGGGGACCTCACGCATTTTCTTTGTTTTCCACCATTTTCTATGAGTGGCTAGCTGCTTGATTATGGATTTTTTCCATGTTTGTTCATCGTAGATTAATTAGACTTAAGGTTGCATAACCTAGTAAAATACAATTGGTTCTTCCCCGATAGAACTATTCACTCTTTCTAGGTTACACATTTTATTTTCCGTTCTTGCATTTAGGGTAGATTTATATTTATGCTCGGATCACCATGCATGTAGAATGTTGGACTCAAGTATGCATCTCTATCTCTACATGCATCACTGATTGCCATGCATTGTATTTTCATCTTCTCTCTCTGATTTTCTTCACTTAGGATTAAAGGAAAAAGACTAACGTTAGACGTTTGTTTTCTCAAATAAAAAAGATCAAAAAAGTGATAATCAAAAAATAAAATTGGGACTGCTAATTCCACTTGACTCCTAAAAATAAGCGTAACAGACTTCATTCATTGATTTGGGAAAGCAATGCCCTCATTGTTTGTAAGCACTCTCCAGACAGAGTGAGGCACGTACAAATATGGAATAGAGCCCAAAGATCTGGACTTGTGCCCTAAGCGCTCGAACTTTGACTCTCGGGTCTTGTTATTACTGTAAGAACTTGCGTCAGTCATTAGCAGAAGTAGTTGCGTGAATAGGGAGGTGTATTTCTTTAGATTAATCCTGAGCTCTTGTATGGATAGTTATCTACTTGGGGAATTCATCGACTTATTCACGATCTACGCTAGGAGACTACACTTGTGAACTTGCTAAATAACTGATTGATCACCTAACTCTAAAACTGAAAAGATTAACGATCGAACTTTCATGATAATCACCAAGTTGAGTAGCTGAATATGGGGTTTGCTTTGCATTTGTTTGTGCCTGGTGTTGAGTTTGTCACGATCTTCATTTGAGTTTCAAATAATTGAGTTACCCGTCGTCTGTGTCTTGTCTGTGTCTATTCTTTTCTTGAGTCACGATGATGGGTAGGCAATCGCTTCGATTGACTCTCTCCAATCCCCTCTCTCGCACACCTGCCCATTCATTTAAGTCGGTTTAGGATGTCCCTCTTCTCAAAACAAAGTCCCGTCGTGTCTCCTCTTCCAGGCGTGACTCTGACCCTGGAAGATCTTCTTCCACTCCACCTTCTTCTTCTTCTCCTCCTGCTACAGCTTCAGTTACAGTTCAGGACTTGGTACGTTTACTAGTAGAGCCTGATTCGGAATTTTTTCCTTTCTAGTTCCAGATGCCATGGCTGGAAAAGGACCCCCACAACCGAAGACTACATCCGTAGTGATTGATCAGGCAACAATAAATGGTAGTCTACTTGTTACCCTCGAGTCTATGCAGAATTATATTAGAGAGCATGGTAGATTGATGAATGATGTCTGAGCTGAGTTGACTCAATTGAGAGCTTGGAGATATATTCCAGATACAAAGGATACTGAGATCACAGATGCTAAGGGGGATGATGTACCACATAGAGAGGAGAGACAACCACATGTTCATGTCCGCACCATGAAGGAAGTCTACAACCCTGGAGCTACTACTACTAAGAGGTGGATACGTCTTCTTGCCATTCATGGCAACTTTGAGGTTAGGCCCCAGACCATACAGTTGTTGCCGAAGTTTCATGGGCATTCCACTGAGGAGCCGCACTTGCACCTACAGGAGTTTGAGATGAATTTATAGTACAGTGCATGATTCACATGTGGACGAGGGCACCATAAAGATGATTGCATTTCCATTCTCCCTTGTTGACAGGGTAGCCTACTGACTGAAGCATTTAGGGAGATATGTTTCTACTTGGGAGCAGCTTCATACTGAGTACTCGAATAAGTACTATCCACTCGATCATACGAACGCTGCTAGAGCCATGCTTAGCAATTTCACCATGCTAGGGAACAAGCAATTCCATGAAGCTTTGGAGTGGTAGAGTACCAATAGGTGGAGACTCATCTAAGCATGATATAAATACACCTAATGATACCAGCAAGCTGGTTGAGCATGATGATGATGATGGCGGTGTCGATGCCGCATTTCACTTTGGGGATGATGATGGTGGTGCTGATGCCACCAAGAATGAGGAGAAGCAGCCATAGTCTTTTGCTAATGTAGCTACTTTACCATTCTTTGTATACAGTGAAGATGATAGAAAATCACAAAACAATGTAAAAGAGAAAAACCAAAAAGAAGAATAAAGACAAGATTTCAATTTCTATTAGAGCTCATGATCTTTTTGATGTTGATTCACATCGAGCTAGTCCCAAATTCATAAAAAGATGTTCCATTTCTTCTTATGATCTTCTGGGTGTACATACTAGTGGGGAGGATTGATAAGCATCCCGCACCCTTAGTTAATTAGGTCAAATTAATGTCCAAATTGCTTTTAATCATTCGTTGTAGTCGGATACGAGAGGCTAGTCAAAAACCACTTTGATTTAATGTTAAGCGGTGAATTTTTTTTTACTTGGTGGAGTCCAAGGTCGATCTCAGGGAGGCATCTGTCTCCTTAGGTAAATTTTAAGCAATTATCCAAGTGTGTGATTTTCGGGGAGTAAATTTTTTTGTCTTTTTCAATTTCTATGCAGACTTATGCAAAAATGCAGGCCAATTTAACGTTTAATTCAAAAGGGATATCAAATAAAGTCCAAAAATTCTAAAAATTGGCCAGATGATTAATGATGATGAAAATGACGTACACTAATTTTTTTGGATTTTTCAGACACTAAATGGATTTACTGGAAATTAAATATGCAGACAGGGTGATTTTCAATATTTAATTTTTAATAAATATCAAACCACAATTTTTTCAAGAACTAAAATTATCCTAGATAGCACTAATGATAAAGGACCTAGGAAAATTAACAGATCTTAATTTCACTGTGAGATGAATTAATTAAAATTAAAATAAGAAAATCACTCAATAATTTCTTTAGGCCTCGATATGCGTGCAAATGACATGAAATTTTTGCAGTATGTTAAGAATAATGTCCTTAGGCTACTGCGAATTTTTGATGATTTTTGGAAGCATAGAGAATTAACTACAAATTAAAAGGTGTCACTGGGTAAAATATTTCAAAAATGCACCATATAATTCATTAATAATTCTACTGGAATTACAAAAATGTGACACGTGTACCAATAGACAGAGGACAAAATTCCCAACAACATGCAATTTTTAGATTTGCAAAATGATGTAAAATGCAACCTAGGGATGCGTGCAAACACAGGGGTGTAAATGCAATACAGAAAAATAAAAATACAATAAGCAAATATGCAGACAGGGACTAAAATGCAATTACCTATAATGTTGTGGACTTGAATGCAAATTCTCCACAGGGCACGTGCTCCTCACATGGGCTCAGCTTAATAGGGACCTCTTTGCAAATATGGAAAGCTCCAGGGGCCTATGTGTAAATTACCCATGCCGCACGTGCTCCTCACGTGGGCGACCTAGGCTCGGATGGCTGCGGAGGCTCGGAGCTAGGCTCGGGCGCTTTGGAGGTCTGGAGTGAGGTTCGTGCTACCCGAACCTAGGCTCGGAGAGGAGGCTCGGGCCGAGGCTACGTGGCGTACTAAAGGCCCTTGGATCAAGATGGATCCGAGGGGTGTCGGTGCTGACGCGTGGCGTGACCTCGGGCCTTTGGATCGATGATGATCCAACGGCCTCTGGGCTCGATGAAGACTGCGACGTGGCTCGCTGAGGGCCGCTGGATCAAAGGAGCAATCGACGGTTGGGAGCTGCTGCGGTGAGGGGACTCGTGGCGATGTGAGGGCCGTTCGATCGACGTGATCGAACAACAGCTGTTCGTCTGCTCCGACGGTCCTCCGCCGCCTGCGGAGGAGAAGGCGGGGCTCCAGCGAAGGTGCTGCAACTCCGCCCGTCCTTCCTCGTGTCGCTGATGCTCTCCGACTTGTCGGAGATATCCCAGAAGACGCGTGGCGAGGAGGCGGAGATGCTGGTGGTCTCAGGAGCGTCGGAGAGCGGCCTGACGTCGATGGCGATGAATCTCGAGGGCGTCTCCGACGAGCTTCCGTTCAATGAACAGAGGAGCACCTGCAAGTGTCAAAGATAGAGCCGAAGCTCGTGTGTGCGTTTGTGGAGAGGTGAAGATGGTGGGCGAGGCCTAAGGCGAAAGAAGGTGGTCGGGCGATGGAGCTCCGGCCAAATGGCGGAGCTGGTGATCGGGGCGTTGCGAGGTGCGTCGTTGGATGTCGTAAAAGGTCTCGCGAGGATGGGAGCTTCGACGCAAAGCTCAGCGAGATGGAATGGAAGCGAGAGGGTGACCGGTGGAGGCGAATAAAATCGGAGAAGATAAAGGAAAAATAAGAAAAAGATCGGAGGAGGAATGGAGGGGGTTCACCTGGGGATTGGGCCTCCCTTTTGGGGTCCAGGTCGTCGCTCGAGGGACCGGTGATGTCCCGAGCTCGTGCAGCTACTTGGAGGAGCGGCTGCGACACGACGGAGGCGCCGTGGATCTCGTCGGAGAAGAAGCCCTTCTTCGCTCAAGAAATCGCCGAATTGCTGTCACCAAATGGAGGCTCTGAGCTCAGGGAAGCTCTCTGGAGTGGCGGATGCGGCTGAAGGTTGCCGGTGGTGGAGTATTTAAAGGATGGAGGTGATGGGTTGGCTGGTGACGAGGTGAGGTTTGTGGTCGACGTGGGGCGACTCTGGTGGGAGTCGTGGGAAGCGAGGGAGCTGGCGAGGGTGAGGGAGGAGTGCTCTCCATCGTGGTGGTGTTGGTGGTCGGAGAGGGTGGATGAGGTGCTGCCAAGAATAGGAAGGGGGCGGCTTGTTTCGCAAGGGGAGAGATCGTGGGCGAGTGGCGTCCGGAGGTAGACGACGGAGCTCCACCGTTGGATCTGGTGATCCAACGGTGATGATCGAAGCGGTATGGGACGTGTGGGATTAGATCAAGGCGCGTAGATGATGGGCCGTGATCGCGCCACGTGGCGAGCTGCGGGCGAAGCGCTAGCGAGCGGCTAGGATGGAAAGGCAAGGTTTGATCTGATGGTCTTGGACGCAACGGAAATGTGAGGTGAGGATCGCTCCTTCAAACATTGATCTGATGGCGGGGAAGATGACACGTGGCGTAATCAGAAGAAGGCGGGGACGAGTGGTACGGATTGAGAGCGGGAATGATCCGATGGCTGGGGAAAGTCAGAGGGCGTGGAAAAGGCCTGGTCGTTGGATCTGGAAGAGGATCCAACGGTTGGAGGTGAAGGCGGAAGAAGACAAGAGAAGCGGGCCGCGTGGCGCATCCAGAGGGCGCCACGTGGCCTGCTGTGAGTGGCTGGACGAAGATACACATGTAGAGAGAAGAGGGGGCCGAATTCGGAAATACTCAAAACATGAAAGTTGTAGATCTCGATGAGATCTACAAGTTTCATGTTGACCAAAGACGGAGATGAGGTCAAATATGATACATAAATACAAAGATACAATTATACACCTATGTAGTATACAAAGTGGCCCAAAAACCCAACTTTTTCATACAAGCTCCAAATTCAATGAAATTAGTCTCATTTTAAAGGTCTTTTAATGTGTAGTATTCTAAGAGTAAGTAGACCTAATTCAGAGTTAGTATGAGGGCTTTATGTGCATTTTACTGTACAGGGGTTCTAGGGCTTTATTGACTAATTTACAAGGGGGATTTTTGGCATTCTTCCCTATATTATTAACTAAGGAGTACATATTATAGAGAAGAGGTTATTTTAGTGAATGGGTATTTTACAAGGGATTGTTGGCTTCTTATTTAAATGCAAATGAACGGCTAAAATGTATGAATTAGGAATGTATGCATGAATGCTATTTATGCAATATAAAGGGAAACATGCATCTATTTTCTCGGGAACAAGGCTCTATTTTTGACTTTTGAAGTGATGAATCACAGATTCATCAACCCCCTATACTTAAACCTTGCTCGTCCCCGAGCAACTAAATGAAATGCAATAGTGAAATGATTTTGGGTTCCATACCAAGGTCATGAACAAAAGTTGAAAATGGAGCCTGACTCGACCTTTGGATTAATTATGTGGCGGAACCTTATTTGGACCTGAACCTAAGACCTAACAGACTTCAAGTTCCATAAGTCTTCTATTCAAGACTCCTCAATAGTCAGGTCAGAACAAATCCTCAAACGCAAATTTCTGATGACTATAATTCTTACTTGTACTGTGTAAGTGACATGTAACTCTCCACATCAGAAATGGCTCGGAACCAGCCTCCTCTAACAAGGTAACTCAATAACCCGGTCCAGCAACTCTTTCCTCGAGGAGCGGGGTATTCCCTTCTAAGTTCAAGTGCGACCAACTCAATAGGAGGGGGTAGAGAAGAGAATGGACGGTAGCCAGTGTAGCTACCTATCCCGGGATGCCTGACCAGTGTAGCCAAGTCATCCAGCTGCATTTCTTTACTAGTATACAGTCTCCGACAGGTATTTTATTTTTTCTTGAACCTGTCCGATTTTTTTGGAGTTTTTGCATTTTTTTTTCAAAGTGCAGCATGTACATCAGGAGTTTTTCCTCTTGGGTCAGTAGACTATCCCACTTTTGAAGCATTATTTCAACCCACAGCATCCTGTCCTTAGATGTCAACACCACCAGACTAGGTTGAGATGCACTACCCTCCCTAGAGGAGGACGGATGTTTCCACCCATGTGCTACTCCAAGCTAAAGGATTCTACCTCCTCACCACCTCATCAATGAAGAGCTACGTGCATAGTGCTTGTCCAAGTTAGGTCATTATCTAAAAGAATCCTGCGTATGCACGAGATATTCTACTTAGACTAATCAAGATGTCATGTGAACATAGACATGCGGACTCAAAGAATTAAGTCACTTGACCTGAGAAATCTTAACTCCAGTTCCTATAAGGTTCCTCTGAAATTAGGTGGATTAAGGTCAAATCACGTCCATCCTCAATATCTACTCATAACTTGGTCCAGAACCCACTAGCTTTTCACTTTGCATATGCAAAGTTATGCAGATGAGATGAGATGTCATGCTATGAAAATGCAAGACTCTTTTTCTTTTCTTGGATGCAGAGATGATATGCATGAGTAAATAAGAAGCCTCTTTTCATTTTCATTTTTTTTCGATTTTTACCCACCCGTAATTATTGTAAAATAAATACAAAAATACGCGAAAGTACGAGCTATGGGTAAAGTATATATGTAATATATACACGCCCCCCTATACTTAGCGTGTGCTATGTCCTCAGAGCACAAAGAGCGAGGAAAAGACATAGCTCGTGCTAAGCGTAGGAGAGCCAAAGGAACAAAAAGTATAGAAGTCGTCTCGCCCCCCTATACTTAGGCTCTGGTAGCCTAAGTGTAGAAGAAGATCAGCAATGGGGCGGATGAGGGAAAGATGGGAAGTGGCTGAATATACAATGCGGGCATCGGTCCCCCCTATACTTAGGCTCTGGCAGCCTAAGTATCGGTAGGAAATGAGTATGAGGACCAATGTGATCTGGAGAATGTACAGTAAGCCGACTTAGGTGACCCTTCCCCCCTATACTTAGGATCTGGTTATCCTAAGTATAGTCCAAGATAGTGCTCTGATGAGACGGGGATGGGTTGCTGAAGTCACGGGAGAAAGGGTAGGATGTACAAGAATGATGATATACACAGATGAGTCGGTGTGAATCTTTCAAGATGCTGCTGATGGCTGGAGTTCATTGCTGCAAGGTCTCATACGCGGCTCGATGTGAATCTGCTGTATCTGTCTCGCGCATGAATACAATCTCCTCAACATGGACTAACTGCTCATTGTATTCGACGACGTGCTTCAACAGCTGTCCATTCACTAGGAATGTCAGTGCGTCATCTGCGAGATCTGAGATCTCAACACATCCACTGTCATGCACCGTACGGACGACAAATGGTCCCGTCCACTTAGACTTCAACTTGCCTTGGAAAATCTTCAGCCTAGCATTGAACAACCATACCTTCTGTCTAGGAACAAAGGTCTTTCGTCTGATATATCTATCATGCCAACGCTTCACCTTGTCCTTGTACACCAAACTGTTGTCATATGCGCGGTTTCTGACTTCCACAATCTCATTCAGATCCATGTCTCTCTGTTTCTGACCTAGGTGTGTGTTCCAGTTGACCTTCTTTATTGCCCATTCTGATTTGTGCACTAACTCTGCGGGCAAATGGCACGGCTTTCCGAATACCATTCGGAATGGGGAGGTGCCTAACGGTGTCTTGTAAGCCATCCTATACGCCCAGAGGACTTGATCCAAGATATGAGACCAGTCCTTCCTGTCCGGGCGGACAAGCTTTTGCAATATGGTTTTCACCTCCCTATTTGACACCTCAGCCATACCATTGGTTTGAGGGTGGTAAGGACTCGCGACACGGTGTTCGATGCCGTAGTCCTTCAAGAGTTTCTTCACCTCCCGATTCACAAAGTGGCTACCCCCGTCTGATATCATCATTTTGGGGATCCCGAACCTAGAGATTATATGCTCTTTGATGAATTTACAGACAGTCCTGCTGTCTGCGGCTCGGGTTGGGATAGCCTCCACCCATCTGGACAGATAATCTACCGCAAGGAGGATGTATTCGAACCCGTGGCTGACAGGGAATGGGCCCATGAAATCGATGCCCCAGGCGTCAAAGACATCACAAATGATGACTGGCTGCATTGGCATTTCATCCTTGGAACCAACGGTTCCTCCCATTCTCTGGCAAACTGGGCACGACTTCGCGAAGGCGGTGGCATCGCGAAACAGAGTCCGCCAGTAGAAGCCACACTGAAGTACCTTCCATGCGGTCCTCTTCCCGGAGTGGTGTCCTCCTGCCTCTAAGCTATGGCATAAAGAAAGGACACTCTGGTATTCCTCCTGAGGAATACAACGTCTCCAGACACAATCCGGTCCTTCAAAGAAAAGGATCGGATCCTCCCAATGGTAGTGTCTTGCGTCCGAATTTAGTCAGTCGATTTGGCTCTTGGCCCAATCTTCGGGAACTTTCTTGGAGACAAGATAATTCACGATATTGGCGTACCATGGGAGTGAGTCGATAACAAAAATCGACTCGTCAGGGAAGGAGTCTCGAATCGGTGAAACCTCGGAAGTATTAAGATCTTCGAGACGAGAAAGATGATCGGCTACTACGTTCTTCTTACCAGGTTTATCACGGATGTCCAAATCAAACTCCTGGATAAGTAAAATCCAACGAAGAAGACCGGCCTTCGCGTCCTTCTTCTCCATCAAATACCGTAGTGCCGAATGGTCCGTGAACACAGTTACCTTGGATCCAATTAGATGAGATCTGAATTTGTCCAAGGCAAACACTACCGCAAGCATTTCCTTTTCCGTAACTGTATAGTTACGCTGAGCAGAATCAAGCACTTTGCTTGCGTAGTGAATTGCAAATGGGACGCCATCTCTTCTTTGTCCCAATACAGCCCCAACAGCATAATCAGAGGCGTCCGTCATGATCTCAAAAGGTAGAGACCAATCTGGGGCTTGTAGGATGGGTGCGTCCATGATCATTCCTTGTAAAAGCTTAAAGGCCTCAAGACATCTGTGATCTACAATAAACTCCATGTCTTTGCCTAAAAGCTCAGTTAGCGGTCGGGCAATCTTAGAAAAATCCTTAATAAATCTCCGATAGAATCCAACATGCCCGAGGAACGACCGCAACTGTCTTACGTTGGTTGGTGGCTGGAGTCGTCTGATCACGTCCACCTTGGCAGGGTCAACCTCCATTCCTCTCTTGGAGATGACATGCCCCAACACTATGCCCTCCGTCACCATGAAGTGACTTTTCTCCCAAGAGAGCACCAGATTAACCTCACAACATCTCTTGAGGACTCGGTCCAGATTCCTAAGACAGGAATCGAAAGAATCGCCGTGGACCGAGAAGTCATCCATGAAGACTTCCAAGAATTCGCCGACCATTTCGGCGAATACAGCAATCATGCACCTTTGAAAAGTACCTGGAGCATTGCATAACCCAAAAGGCATGCGCCTGAAAGCATAGGTACCAAAGGGGCATGTAAACGTGGTCTTTTCCTGGTCCTCCAGAGCTATGGCTACTTGATTGTAGCCCGAGAACCCATCTAGGAAGCAGAAGAATTCTTTCCCCGCTAATCTTTCCAAAATCTGATCAATGAACGGTAGGGGAAATGATCCTTCTTCGTCGCGGCATTCAGGCGTCTGTAATCCACACAGACGCGCCACAACGTGGGTACTCTCGTCACGATCTCCTCTCCGTCCTCGTTGGTGGTCGTCTGAATTCCCGACTTCTTCGGGACAACATGGATTGGGGCCACCCACTTAGAGTCGGAGATTGGGTAAATGAAACCCGCGTCGCACCATTTTTCTATCTCTTTTTTCACGACCTCTCGTAAATTTGGATTCAACCAGCGTTGGAATTCACGAGAGGGTTTGGCTTCGTTCTCCAAGTAAATATGGTGCGAACACAGAGCGGGATTTATCCCGTGGAGATCGGAAATGATCCAGCCTATCGCCTTGCGGTTTTTCTCCAGGATCTCTAGCAAGCGAGATTCCTGCTCCTCGGTCAATTGCGAACTGATAATGACCGGAAATTTCTTGTCTTGGCCCGCAAGGAAGGCATATTTCAAGGTTGTGGGTAGGGGTTTGAGCTCAGGAATAGTGTGATCATCTAAGAAATCTGGCTCAATCTGCTCTGGTTCAGTGTTGGAAGTGGCTGGATCGTGTTCTGTGATAGCTGCCACCAAGCGCAGCTCTGGAGTCGGATCGTCAAAAGTTTCCATACAATCGGCAAACGCCTCGTCCGACTCGTCATCCTCATCTTCCGATTGTCCTAAAGATGTAAGGACTGATAGGCCCAACTGGGCCTCTACGTCATCGAAGATGTAGGGCGATGCAGGCTCAGAGCTGTACTCGTTCCTGAGGATCTCGCAGACTGACTCATGCACTGGATCATCTTCGAAGGAGAAGGACACATCGGTGCTGGATGGGTTCTGTCTCCATGGCCCAACTGATTCTACATGCTCGTAGTATGTTCCGGTAGAAGAGTACTCGGTGCTGGATTCGAAATCCGGTCTCTGCCATCTTGTCTGCTTCATTTCAAGTTCCTCATCTCCGCCTGGAGTTTGGAACTGAATCTTCCCATTCTTATAATCAAATAAGGTCCCTGCTGTTCTAAGGAAGGGCCTACCTAGAATGATCTGGGAATCTCTCCAATTACGAGGGGTTTCCATATCCAGGACAGTGAAGTCCACCATGTATTCTTGCCCCTCGACTTTGATCACAATGTTCCTTAACTCTCCTTGGGACCTCTTAGTAGATTTGTCAGCGAACTGTAGAAGAGCTCTAGATTTCCTAAGAGGTCCGAGATTAAGCCGCTCATAGAGGGCTGTGGGCATCAAATTGATCGAGGAACCATTGTCCAGGAGAGTGCGTGCAAACGCGATGTCATCAACATGACTCACTACATAATGTGCACCCATGTCTCTTCGTTTCCGAGGAAACGAGTTCTTTATTGCACAAGTCGTGGCTACTGTTAAAACGTGTTTCTCAACACGGCTTTTGGTCTTCCTGCTAACCCTAGTAGGTGTGCATCTCACCTTAAGGTATTTTTGGAATGCAGGGGTCATTTCCACGAACTTGTCAAAAGGGATTGTGACCTTGATGTGTTTATTGCAAAATTCAGCCATCTCAGGGTCATCTTTTTGGATTTTCTTCGTTTTCTTCTTTCCACCTTTGAGAGCTCGGGGGAAAGGGATTATTGACTCCAACTCAGGTTCGGAAATTGAAATCTTCTCATTAATTTCGGGAACTGAGTTCTTGACATGACTCTGACTCTGATACAGACTCTGACTCTGACTAAAAAGAAAATGCTGAGGCGAAACCGGTGACGCTTCTTCCGCTTCTTCTGGACGATCCTCCTCAGATGGAGGTGCGGGCTCTTTGTCGGTGTCGTCTGACTCTATGCAGATGCGCGAATGCTGCTTCGAGGACTCAGATGTCCTCTTCTTCCGCCGGTGTTGGTGGTGGTGATGCTCCTCCTCTTCTTCCTCCGAGTTCTCCTCAGGTAGAGTCTCTGAGGCTCCTTCCTTCTGTGCCCGTGCCCGATCAGGTATGGTCACGGTCCTTCCGCTCCTGAGGGACATATGATTTACATTATCGTACGAAAGGATCTCATGTTCAGATAAATAATTATCTGAATAATATACCTGATCTCGAGGTCGGTTCTGGCCCTGGTGTAAGCTGTTCGGGTTGGCCTGAACCTGTGCAGGGATTGGAGTCCTTGGCGCCATTTGTTGGTCCTGGTTACGAGAGACCCGATTGATGTCGGTCCTCATGTCCAGGTAGTCATTCTGCATCTGTTGGACCCTATCAGACAGGGTCTGGATCGCCAAGGTAAGGGACTCCAATTCGGTGGGATGGGCTGGCTGCTGTGCAGATGCGGTCCTGTATTGGCCCTGCTGGCCGTGCCGATACTGCTGCTGATGGGACGGTGCTGGCCCCTGCTGGTAGGTGTGCTGCTGCGGCTGGTACCCCTGTTTTGGCCTGGACTGGAAGCGCGGGACGGCGACGGGCCTGGTTTCTTGGTAGACTGGGGATGGGCGGTGTGGCTGATCCTTCCCCATCTCGATTTGCCGGACTATCGGGTCACGGCTATACCAAAGCCCGTTGATCTCGTATACTGGCGGAGGCTCCTCGTATTCCGTTTCCACTTGTGGGGGTGCATGATGGTTCTGTTGGGTATAAGTCTGATCCCAGCTGCTCTGAGACCCCGGTGCCTGTTCCTGTACAAGATGGACTCGATGTACAGGTATAGGTGGTGCAGAAGGGGCAGGTAGCTTGATCTTAGCTACCTTTTCAGAGAGTTCCTCCACTTTCTTTGGAAGGCTCGAAAGAGACTCCATCTCTGCGACTCTCTTGTGGATCTGCTCGACCATGGTAAGCTTGTCGGCAATCATCCCCATGCCGGGGATGAGGTTCTCAGTCAGATCTGCTACAGTCCTTCGAGTTGTCTCATTGGATAGGATTGAGGGAGACAACTGATAGGCCCTTGTGGCCTGTGACCTGCCGGTTTCCGCCATCTGTTCTAGGATCTTCCATACAGCGTGCTCGTTCTTGTTCAGATAGCTTCCTCCACAGGCAGCGCTGACTAACCCCTGCATCTCCGGGGTTAGACCACAGAACAAGGTCTGGACTAAGATCACCTTCGAAATGCCGTGGCATGGGCATTTCTGTACTAAGTCATTGAACCTGTCCCAAGCTTCATGGAAAGGTTCACTGGGTCCTTGAGCGAAGCTGGCGATCTTCGTTCTCATCTGGTTAGTTCTACTGAGAGGGTAGAACTTCTTCAAGAAAAGATACTTGAACTGCATCCAGGTAGTACATACCACCCCTAAGTTTTTCAACCATTGAGCAGCCTTATCTCCTAAGGCAAAAGGGGTGGCCTTCAGTCGGATATAATCTTGGCCAACATTGGGATGGCTAAGATTGTTGCACACCAGTTCGAAGTCACGGAGAAAAGTGTATGGTTCTTCGCTGAGGTTTCCGTTGAACTTCGGAAGCAGACTAAGGAAGTGGGGCTTCAGCTCGAATGCCTGGGCGGGAACTGCAGGTGCTAACCAGTTCTGGATCTCGTTCTTCGCCGGGTTGTAGGTATCGACCATTGGTCGGTCGATACCTCCAGCTACTATTATTTGTCCCATCCGCACCGTGAGATCTGCATTCTTCTGTTCGGCTTCGGCGAGGCGATTAAGAATCTGTCGCATCTGGTCCTCATCAGGTAGCATCCTTGGCGGCATCTTGTCCTCTTATTCTGGGGATTGGAAAATAATATCGGTGTTAGAGGGCAAATCATGGAAGGGATTACCGAGGCGATGGTCTTCCTCGGCAATCTCGGAGGAGATAAAAGGGTTGGTTTGAGAGTAACCACCCTGAGCGTGAGGGAACCAGGACTCAAGAGGGTCATGAGTCCTGGGTGGTCCAAGGTGCGCTCGGACCGATAAAGATGAGTTACTTGGGGGACTCATAGAGAGATCAGTGAATAACGCTTCAAGATCTCCCCAGTCACTCATCTTGATGAAGCGAGAAGAAGATAGGATTTTACTCCTACCTGAAGCAAGCAAAAAGTACAATCCAAGACCCTGGGTTCACACTCAACACAGTGAAGGACTCGAAGTCGAGTCCAATTAATCTTGTAGTTTTTAAGTGTGATATTCAAGCAAAAATAGCAAGGATTACGCGGCCTATAGGGAAGTCGGCTCAGAGCCGGATGCATCTTCCCTGTTTATCCTGTCGCCTAAGATACCGCCGCTCCTTCCTTTCTTCGCTCCTATCCCAAGCTGATGGATTCAGTGACCACGCCCCTATCTACCTCCAAGCAGGCGGAGGCTGACAAGGCCGGAACTTCACCCCGGGGGGTTACTGGCAGCTTGTCGCAAAGTACCGCAATTTCGCCCCTATCTACCTGAGACAGGCGGAGGCTACTTGGTACTAGTCAACGAATCTGAAATTATTCGGCTTGTGATATTTGCTAGGATCAGTTAGAACGTGATATGGAAGACGGGGATTTGGGCTCTACCTTAATGTGTTCACACACACTCAAGTACCCTCACTCAACCTGAATACAAGGTTAGGGATTAATCTCCCGCAAACAATTTTCAAAGTTTATTCCTCCTTTTTTTGTCAATACTGTTTAGCAGTCCCGATTTAAAGTTAGGTTATAACTTATTAAGTCCACCATAAAGCATGCTTATCGGACAGTCCCAATTTCCTGTTTTAATTTAAATGAGAAAATCAGAGGGGGAAATCGAAAAAGCCGATGCACGAAAAATCGATGATGCTATGCTGAGTGGAGAATACTTACAGTGATCCCTTCGCTTTTTATGCAGGATGCAATACAGAATTGAAAGCTTTTTACTCTAAATGCAAATGCAAGCGATGAAAGCCGCTCCCAGACAGGCAGTTCTATTAGCGTGAAGAACAGTTTAATTTGACTAAGTAATGCGGTCTAGGTGCGTCTTTTAAGTGTATTGTGTGGTCCTATTGATTACGAGCACAAACAATTCCTAGATTGGCTCGGGGAGCCGCTAGTGCAAGCTAAGTTACAATTCACCCACATAGCACACAGGACACGGTTCCACTATACTTACACACGCGAGATCCCAAACGGGAACCGTTGGAAATGATGCGAAAAAGAAAAAGAAATAAAATGAAATACAAAGCCTCTCTTGCACTCAATAAAAATGCTAAGTCTTCGAAGCGTCGTCGACTCCTCACGGTCCTCGCACAAAAATAAATTGAGGTCAGAGAGTGACACAAATAATGCAAGAAATAAAGGAGAGAGAAAAATAATTACAAGAACACCGGGGGTCAGACTACCCGGGGAAGGAAAATCAAATACTAAAAAATTTGCTAAAATTTAACCTATGCCGTGCCTCCCCGGCAACGGCGCCATTTTGATAAGCGTCCCGCACCCTTAGTTAATTAGGTCAAATTAATGTCTAAATTTCTTTTAATCGTTCGTTGCAGTCGGATACGAGAGGCTAGTCAAAAACCACTTTGATTTAATGTTAAGCGGTGAATTGTTTTTACTTGGTGGAGTCCAAGGTCGATCTCAGGGAGGCATCTGTCTCCTTAGGTAAATTTTAAGCAATTATCCAAGTGTGTGATTTTCGGGGAGTAATTTTTTTTTGTCTTTTTCAATTTCTATGCAGACTTATGCAAAAATGCAGGCCAATTTAATGTTTAATTCAATTGGGATATCAAATAAAGTCCAAAAATTCTAAAAATTTGCCAGATGATTAATGATGATGAAAAGGACCTACACTAATTTTTTTGGATTTTTCAGACACTAAATGGATTTACTGGAAATTAAATATGCAGACAGGGTGATTTTCAATATTTAATTTTTAATAAATATCAAACCACAATCTTTTCAAGAACTAAAATTATCCTAGATAGCACTAATGATAAAGGACCTAGGAAAATTAACAGATCTTAATTTCACTGTGAGATGAATTAATTAAAATTAAAATAAGAAAATCACTCAACAATTTCTTTAGGCCTCGATATGTGTGCAAATGACATGAAATTTTTAAGGTATGTTAAGAATAATGTCCTTAGGCTACTATGAATTTTTGATGATTTTTGGAAGCACAGAGAATTAACTACAAATTAAAAGGTGTCACTGGGCAAAATATTTCAAAAATGCACCAATTAATTCATTAAAAATTCTACTAGAATTACAAAAATGTGACACGTGTACCAATAGACAGAGGACAAAATTCCCAACAACATGCAATTTTTAGATTTGCAAAATGATGTACAATGCAACCTAGGGATGTGTGCAAACACATGGGTGTAAATGCAATACAGAAAAATAAAAATACAATAAGCAAATATGTAGACAGGGACTAAAATGCAATTACCTATAATGTTGTGGACTTGAATGCAAATTCTCCACAGGGCACGTGCTCCTCACATGGGCTCAGCTTCACAGGGACCTCTTTGCAAATATGGAAAGCTCCAGGGGCCTCTGTGTAAATTACCCAGGCCGCACGTGCTCCTCACGTGGGCGACCTAGGCTCGGATGGCTGCGGAGGCTCGGAGCTAGGCTCGGGCTCTTTGGAGGTCTGGAGTGAGGTTCGTGCGACCCGAACCTAGGCTCGGAGAGGAGGCTCGGGCCGAGGCTACGTGGCGTACTGAAGGCCCTTGGATCAAGATGGATCCGAGGGGTGTCGGTGCTGACACGTGGCGTGACCTTGGGCCTTTGGATCGATGATGATCCAACGGCCTCTGGGCTCGATGAAGACGGCGACGTGGCTCGCTGAGGGCCGCTGGATCAAAGGAGCAATCGACGGTTGGGAGCTGCTGCGGTGAGGGGACTCGTGGCGATGTGAGGGCCGTTCGATCGACGCGATCGAACGGCAGCTGTTCGTCTACTCCGACGGTCCTCCGCCGCCTACGGAGGAGAAGGCGGGGCTCCGGCGAAGGTGCTGCAGCTCCGCCCGTCCTTCCTCGTGTCGCTGACGCTCTCCGACTTGTCGGAGATATCCCAGAAGACGCGTGGCGAGGAGGCAGAGATGCTGGTGGTCTCAGGAGCGTCGGAGAGCGGCCTAACGTCGATGGCGATGAAGCTCGAGGGCGTCTCCGGCGAGCTTCCGTTCAATGAACAGAGGAGCACCTGCAAGTGTCAAAGATAGAGCCGAAGCTCGTGCGTGCGTTTGTGGAGAGGTGAAGATGGTGGGTGAGGCCTAAGGCGAAAGGAGGTGGTCGGGCGATGGAGCTCCGGCCAAATGGCGGAGCTGGTGATCGGGGCGTTGCGACGTGCGTCGTTGGATGTCGTAAAAGGTCTCGCGAGGATGGGAGCTTCGACGCGAAGCTCAGCGAGATGGAATGGAAGCGAGAGAGTGACCGGTGGAGGCGAATAAAATCGGAGAAGATAAAGGAAAAATAAGAAAAAGATCGGAGGAGGAATAGAGGGGGTTCACCTGGGGATTGGGCCTCCCTTTTGGGGTCCAGGTCGTCGCTCGAGGGACCGGTGATGTCCCGAGCTCGTGGAGCTACTCGGAGGAGGGCTGCGACACGGCGGAGGCACCGTGGATCTCACCGGAGAAGAAGCCCTTCTTCGCTCAAGAAATCGCCGAATTGCTGTCACCAAATGGAGGCTCTGAGCTCAGGGAAGCTCTCTGGAGTGGCGGATGCGGCTGAAGGTTGCCGGTGGTGGAGTATTTAAAGGATGGAGGTGATGGGTTGGCTGGTGACGAGGTGAGGTTTGTGGTCGACGTGGGGCGACTCTGGTGGGAGTCGTGGGAAGCGAGGGAGCTGGCGAGGGTGAGGGAGGAGTGCTCTCCATCGTGGTGGTGTTGGTGGTCGGAGAGGGTGGATGAGGTGCTGCCAAGAATAGGAAGGGGACGGCTTGTTTCGCAAGGGGAGAGATCGTGGGCGAGTGGCGTCCGGAGGTAGACAACGGAGCTCCACCGTTGGATCTGGTGATCCAACGGTGATGATCGAAGCGGTATGGGACGTGTGGGATTAGATCAAGGCGCGTAGATGATGGGTCGTGATCGCGCCACGGGGCGAGCTGCGGGCGAAGCGCTAGCGAGCGGCTAGGATGGAAAGGCAAGGTTTGATCTGATGGTCTAGGACGCAGCGGAAATGTGAGGTGATGATCGCTCCTTCAAACATTGATCTGATGGCAGGGAAGATGACACGTGGCGTAATCAGAAGAAGGCGGGGACGAGTGGTGCGGATTGAGAGCGGGAATGATCCGATGGCTGGGGAAAGTCAGAGGGCGTGGAAAAGGCCTGGTCATTGGTTCTGGAAGAGGATCCAACGGTTGGAGGTGAAGGCGGAAGAAGACAAGGGAAGCGGGCCGCGTGGCGCATCCAGAGGGTGCCACGTGGCCTGCTGTGAGTGGCTGGACGAAGATACACGTGTAGAGAGAAGAGGGGGCCGAATTTGGAAAAACTCAAAACATGAAAATTGTAGATCTCGATGAGATCTACAAGTTTCATGTTGACCAAAGACGGAGATGAGGTCAAATATGATACATAAATACAAAGATACAATTATACACCTATGTAGTATACAAAGTGGCCCAAAAACCCAACTTTTTCATACAAGCTGCAAATTCAATGAAATTAGTCTCATTTTAAAGGTCTTTTAATGTGTAGTATTCTAAGGGTAAGTAGACCTAATTCAGAGTTAGTATGAGGGCTTTATGTGCATTTTAGTGTACAGGGGTTCTAGGGCTTTATTGACTAATTTACAAGGGGGATTTTTGGCATTCTTCCCTATATTATTAACTAAGGAGTACATATTATAGAGAAGAGGTTATTTTAGTGAATGGGTATTTTACAAGGGATTGTTGGCTTCTTATTTAAATGCAAATGAACGGCTAAAATGTATGAATTAGGAATGTATGCATGAATGCTATTTATGCAATATAAAGGGAAACATGCATCTATTTTCTCGGGAACAAGGCTCTATTTTTGACTTTTGAAGTGATGAATCACAGATTCATCAAGGATGTACAAATCCTTTTCCTCAAGCACCCCGCTTAGGAAAAGGTGAAAAAAAAGAAAATCCCAAAAAGATTCAGATATTAGACATGTCGAAAGAGATGCTTGATAGATTCACCACCCATCTTACTCTTTCAGAGGACTTGGCAAACATCCCTCTTCTAAAGAAAGGACTCAAGTGAGAACCACAATTCGTAGAAAGAAGAGCCAACGAAACCATTATTCTGAAATCCGTATGTTGACCAAGGAGACTTGCCATGCCATCCAGAACCATCTCCCAGCGAAGCGATCAGACATGGGAGCACCATACATCTGATGTGATATCTTAGAGCAGACATTTGATCATACTCTATTAAATAGAGAATCCTCTATCAATCTCCTTCCTTCTTCCTTACTCAATAAGTTCGAGTTTGGACCTCTTCGACCAAGCAAGACAGTCTTGCAGTTTGTTGATAGATTGGTTAAGAGGCCGAAGGGATTGATTGAGGATGTTATCGTCAACGTTCAGGGTTTGCAATTCCACGTGGTCTTCATCGTGTTGGACATGGCGACCCATTAAATGTTTAGACAATACCTCGATTATATTAGGATGACCTTTTCTGGCGACAACGAAGGTTGTAACTGATTATGGTACTGGGAAGGTGTACTTTCACGTCAAGGGCAAGAATATACATATAGAGACAATCCGTGACCTCAAAGTTAGATCAATTGAGTTAGAGCGAGCATCTGATGATGAGCCAGATAGTCACTAGGACTGTGAGTTTGTGTAGACAGAAGATGAGGCAGTTTGGGATGAGCTGAGTACACAATCTTTCATCACGCTTTCAGGAGAGTCTGGGTTTCAGATATTTGATGATGGGAGATTGGATAGCACAACCTTGGAGCCGATTAGTGATGAGGCTAGTAGAGATGATTCTGGTACCTTTATAATTTGTGATGAGATCCTCCCAGTCAGAAGTGAATATCGATTGGCAGTGTCATGACGAGTTCTTGACTTTCACCGATCCTTTATCCAGCATGGAGGTAGAGATAGACCAGTTCTGTCAATCACTTGATGATCAGACTCCCGTATAGTCGGATTCAGAGGATGTTGGTTGGTAGTGCTTTGATGAGTTTCTATCACTTCAGAATTCTACCACTGAGCCTACAACTAGTTGGGAGATCGAGCGAGTTTAGTATAGTCAATTATCAGATGAGGAGTCTCCAGACCAGTTAAATCCAAAGCAGGATGAGCTTGCACACACATAGACTTAGTAGCCTACAGACATACCCTTACCAGATCAGCTCTCCCCGTTCCTTCTCCCCTAGATCTCAAGTTGTCACCTCATAGTATGAAATATTGATTTCTTGCTGGAGAACCCAAAATGTTTCTGGTCATATTCACGTTCGATTTGATCGAAGATCAAGAATCTCGTCCATAGATATTATTGAAAAGAATCGCAAGGCAATCAAGTGGTCAGTATCATATCTCCATGGGGTTAGTCTGACCCTGTGCTCCCACCATATTTTTCTAGAGGATGATTCCAAACCATCTCATGAGATTCTGCATAGTTTGAACCTGAATCTTTGAGAGGTGGTTATGAAGGAAATATCCAAGTGGTGGAGCGTCGATTTTATCTATCCATCTCCGACTCCAAGTGGGTCAATCCATTACATGTGGTCCCTGGAAGACGGGTATCAGTATAGTGATTAATGAGGATGGAGAGGAGATTGCTACCAGAGTACGAACTTATTGGCGAGTATGCGTGGACCACAGACAATTGAATCAGGCGACCAAGAAGGATCACTTCCCGCTACCATTTATTGATCATATTATCGAGAGATTAGCTGGGAAGAGTTACTATTGCTTTCTTGATGGATCTCGGTGTATAATAAGGTGACCATTGCACCTGAAGACAGAAATGACGACATTCACATGTCCATTTGGAACGTATGATTTTAGACGAACACCCTTTGGATTATGGGCAAACAGACAGCGTCATAGTGTCAGAGTGGATAGATTTTCGTAGTTCATTCCACAAGAGCTAATGGGCACTGCCGGTGTAATTTCCTGGCCATATTCTAGTGGTGCATGTTTTCGATATTTGTAGACATGGTGGGTTACTTTTTAGAGGTCTTTATGGATGATTTTTTGGTCTACGACGATGATTCCGATTCATGTCTTTCTATCCTAAACCGTATCCTTTAGAGGTGTGCTGAGGTTAACCTCATTCTTTCTTGAGAGAAGAGCCATTTCATGATAACTCAGGGTACGGTCCTTGGTCATATAATCTTCAAAAAGGGCATAGAGGTCGATCCAACCAAGGTAGATATCATTAAGAAGCTCAATCCACCGTACAATTTGCAGCAGTTACGATCTTTTCTAGGGCATGTCAGTTTCTACGAATGTTTTATTCGAGACATCAGTAAAATTACCCGATCGTTATTTGATATTCTAGTGAAAGACACCGAGTTTATTGTTAGTGATAAGTGTCTTTTAGCTTTTGAGATTCTCAAGAGCATGGTTTTAGAGGTTCTTGTCCTTCAGCCACCCGATTGGTCTCTCCCATTCGAGATCATGATGGATGCCTCCGATTTTGCTGTTGGGTTGTTTTAGGATAAAGGAGGGATGACCTTCCATGCAAAATATACTATGCTGGCAAGACTTTGGATTCCTCCCATCGGAACTACATCGTTAAAGAGAAAGAGATGGTAGCTGTAGTATTTACCTTAGAAAAATTTAGGTCCCGCATTTAGGATCTAAGATTACCATCTTTACTGATAACATCACCATCAGGTACCTTATAGATAATAAATATTCCAAGCCACGCCTTACCAGATGGATCCTTCTACTCCAAGAGTTTGATATTGAGATTAAGGATAAGCGTGGAGTCAAGAATGTGCTGGCAGATCACTTCCCTCGATTAGAGCTATCCAAAACTTCTGAGTTTGATACACCTATCATTGAGACCTTTCTAGACGAGGCGATTCTTGTTGTCACCTAGCTCCCATTGTACTGTAACATTGTGAACTTTCATGTTGCCAAGAAAGTGCCACAAGGTTGGTCCATGCAGAGACTTGAGACTTTCCTTGCGAAAGCCAAGTCTTACCTTTGGGAGGATCTGATCCTTTATCATGAAGGAGAGGATTGTGTTTGGCATTGATGTATTCCTCAGGAGGAATAACATAGTGTCCTTGATGAGCTAAATTCCTACTGATCCGGATCAGGTAAAAATATCACACTCGGGTTGTTGCGACCCGGATTGATAGAAACCTCGGCTCAATCAAGAGAAAATAAAGAGCAGACCACCAAAAGAGAATAGAAATCAAATAAAAATAATAGCGGTCCTAGCTATTGGATTAGCCTGGTATAGCGACCAAGGTCGGACTCAGGGAGCACGTAATGGCCTTGCGGCCTACGAAGTACTCTAAAAAAGAAATAAAATAAAAGAGAAGGCTTTTTGGTGGATTTTTAATCTTTTTATATTTTTTTGGATTTTTAATTAATTAAGAAAATAAGAAAATCAATAAAAAAGCAACTTAGATGGTTTATTTAAATATTCAAAAATCACCCAAAAATTCAAACAAAAATGTTTTTATGTTTTTTATATTTTTTATGTTTTTGATTAATTTTTGGTATTTTTCTGATTTTTAGGGAATTTTATAAAAATAAAACAAGACTGAAAAAGCAAGGCACTATCCAGTCAGACTTGGAGGGCCAAATTAAAATGCAAAATTGCTTTATCAAGGTCTGAAGGTAATTTTCCTGTAAAATAGAAAATATAGGAAAATTTAGGCACCAGAATTTTTAATTTTTGATTTTTCAATTATTTATTAGAATTTTTATGGGTTTTATGGGGTTTTGTAATTTTTATGGGTTTTATAAATCTAAAGATGACCAAAATTGGTCAGAAAATCAAACACAGTAAAACAAGCATTATATATTGTTTTTGTAATTTTTAAGGGTGTTTTAATATTTTTTTGATTTTTAAAGCTAGACAGTAACAAAAATGTGTGTTTTGAATTTTTAAAAATATCAAAAATAATGAAAAATGTCTCCAAAATTTAGAGAAAAGTTTACACCATGGCAGGAGCCATGTATCCAATTTTCATCAAATTTGGAGTTGATTTGCTATTTTATTAAAAATAAAAACAAAGGTACAGTGCAGAGGGACCTATACACAATTAAAAGAAGTTCAGGGGGTCCGGTGCAATTTCTCCTTGAATTCACGCGCGAGGCGCGTGACCTGGGCACTCAGGGACCTATTTGCAAGAAAACTAAAGTCTGGGCTATTTAGTAACACGTAATAAAAGTCCAGGGGCTTCAGTGTAAATTACCCACTATATAACGCACATGCACAATTAAACCATCCACAAGGGCATTTCTGCAATTATCAAAAATATAACTTCATTCATTAACACCTTAGAACATAATGCCTATACATGCAAATAACCCAAAAAGCACATGTCGAAGCATGTGTTCCACTACGAACCGGGGTATAAAGGCAAATACAAGAAATGACAGGGTCCTATGTGTAAATTACCAAACTAAAATAAAAGGTTTAAAATATTTACAGGACTACAAATTAACAGCTAAAAATCTAAGGGCCTAAGAAGAAATTACCCTATATTTAGTCGAGGGCCAGATGCTCGCCACGTGGAGATCGGACGGTGGAGGAGAGGCACGGCTCAGCATCGGGGTCCTTGGCACTCATCCAACGGCAGGGGACACGCCACGTGTAGATCCGACGGTCGAGGGGCGCTGGGTCACCTTCGCTGGATGGAGGGCTGAGAGGAGGCCACGTGCAGATCCAACGGTGGCTGCGGGCCTCCTCTTAACCCTAATCGGACGGTCCGGGAATGATCTGGAGTTGGAAGGCAATCGGACAGTCCGGGAGGATGCTCAATGAACTGGACGCCGATGAGTTTCGCCGGGCTTGTGTGGGCGCTGGAGACCTCCTCGGAGGTTGCTGAAGATCGGAGAAGGTTCGCCTTGGACTCCCACGTCGAATGGTCCTCTCCGATGGCGCAGCGGAGCTCTGGGGAGCTCAGGCGGCGTCGGCGGAGGCGGAGCTGCTGCTCGAATGGATGAAGCTCTCAGATGGGCTCCTCTGGACCTGCAAAGCGACGCAACACACTCCTGGGTCGAGGGCAAAGTGCCTCGACCCTTAGGGGTGGTGAAGGTGATCGGTGCGGCGGGGCGAGCGAGCTCCGACGGAGCGACGATGATGGAACTCGATACCCAGTTCCTATGCGAACTGGGGTGAATGAGTGGGTGAAGAAGGTGCGCAAGGGAATGGCGAAGGAGGTGGGCGATTCTGATGATCGAAACGAGGTTGAGGATGGTCGGAATCAAAGCTGAACGGCGACGGGTCGATTTGGGCGAAATGCAAAATTAGGGAAATAGAAGAAGAAGGAAGGCTACCTACTGGATGGAGTCGACTGGGGAAGAGTAGGGGATGCTCCAGGTCCTAGCCTCAAGGGCCGTCGGTGCCCGAGGCTCGAGCACCACCTCCAGGCGGCGCACAGCGGCGCGTAGCTGCCGGATCGATGGCTCGTCCACTCCCTCCTCGCTGCGACACGGCCGGAAGCGAGCTGTCACTCTCGCAGAGGCTGTGGAGGTCCCAGGGTGGAATGAAATGATCCAACGATGGAATGAAATGGAGGCGGAGCTAGGACTTTATACAGCAAGGGGTCCGGCTAGATCAGGTCGGACAGGGCACGACGAGGCGCGGATCCCAATGAAATCAACCGGGTGAGGATCTCGGATGCACCAGGAAGAAGTAGCACCCGGGAAGATCGGATTTGGTGATCGGGTCGTGACGCAGTAATTCGGCGAAGTCGGGTCGGGCGTCACTGACCCGTGGGAAGTGATCCAAGGGGGGGAGTTGACCGGGGGGTCAACGTCCCCCGTGGACCAATGGGAGCTAGCCATGTGGAAATGAATTGAAAATTCATTTAAAAATAGAAAATGGCCGATTTAGGAAAAACTTAAAACATAAAAAATGTTTGTTTTTTTTCTATTTTTTATGATTTTTAATTATTTTTTTGAAATAAAAATAGGGTATGTACACTATAGTTCTATACATAGGTATTTACTCAATATTGATTTTTTTTTATTTTTGATTTTTAATTAATTATTTTTGTACATTTTTATTCCCATTTTATATTTTATTTATTTATAGCATAAAATTAGGAATATTTTGATGTTTTTATTTTATTTTTATTATTTAGGTACAAGGGTTAAATAAATAGATATATACATTTATATACATGGTATATATACAATATTCTTTTTAGTTTTTATTTTTGTTCTTTTTATTTGATTTTTGTTTTTATGGTTTTTATTTTATTTATTTACAACATAAAAGATAGAATATATACAAATTTTTAGGGATTTTAATATATATATTTACAAGGTAAAATAAATAGAGGTGTGGGTCTATGCACAAGGTGAATATGTACAAGTAAGGTTATTTTTTTTTCTTTTTAATTTTTCAATTTTTATTTTGATTTTATATTCACAAATATTTTCAAATATATACAAGCCCATTTTATTCTATTTTTGGAGGAAAATATCTTTATTATATTTACAGGTATATTTACACATATGAGCTCCCTATCTCTCTACTTTGGCTTTTATGCGGTCAGGCCCATGATGAGCCCTCCCTTGGGATTAGGTTGCTCAATATTTATTCTAAATATTTTCCTCTTTTTCTTTTAATTCTTTATTCTTTTATTTTTGCACAAAAAATGCTAATTATTAGTTTTTACACGATGCATGTCTTTTGGTAATTATTTGTATTTACAGACATATACATGTATTTGCAAAGGTTTTTGTAGCTAAAATATAAGAATAAAGTGTGATGAATGAGTATTCATCACCCCCATATACTTAACTTTGCTAGTCCCTTAGCAAACACTTATTTGAAAAAGAAGTGCAAAAGAGAAAGAAAAAGAAAAAGAAAAAGAGGAGAATGTACATGGATCAAGGTTGAATATTAAACTTGCCTTCATTAAATTGAAATAGTGAGCTCGATCAGATCTTTGGATTATTAATGTGTCGGAACCTTATTTGGACCTAAGTTTAAAAATCAACAGCCTCTAAGTTCCACCAATCTATAATCAAGACTCCTCAACAATCCAGATCAGAACAAGTCATCAAAAACAAACCCTGAAGACCATGAATCTTTCCTTGTACTGTGAATGTGAAGTATAAGCTCTCCATCTCAGAAATGGCAACTTGACAACCCTCCCCAACAAGGTAACTCTATGACCCCAATCTGGCCACTCTTTCCTCGAGGAGTGGGGTATTCCCTTCTAAGTTGAAGTTCAACCGGCTCAAGAAGAGGGGGAAGAAGAGAATGGACCATGGCCAGTGTAGCCATGTATCCTTGGGAGCTCAACCAGTGTAGCTAAGTCTCCCTGCTACAAGCTACATATGGTGGGACATGAATCTCAAGCTTGGCTTATTGCACTATATACATACTCCGGTGGGATTATCATTTTCTATCAGACCCACCACTTTTTTGGAGTTATTTTCTTTTTGCATTTTTTTTTCAAGTGCATCTGTACAACATATACATGTGCAGCATATATACAAGAAGTTTTTCCTCTTGAGCCAGTAGACTATCCCTCTTTTGAAGCATTATTGCAACCCACAACTCCCGTCGTTAGACCTCATGGCAACCAGACCAAGTTGAGACGCACTTCCTTCACTAAAAGAAGAAGAGAGGTTCTGCCTAGAAGTACTACCCTCATATGCTACCCCAAGTCAAGGAAGACTGCCTCCTCACCACCTCATCCGTAGAGAGCTCGGTGCTAAGTGTGGTGTCCAAGTAAAGCCATTGTATATATGAGTCATGTGTGTGTTGTTAAGTGCTCTACTTAGGCACATTGAGATGACATGTGATCATAGCCTAGTGGACTCAAAGAATTAAGTCACCGTGGACCTGAAAAGCCTTAACCCTAAGCCCTATAAGGTTCCTCTTAGAATTAGGTGGATTAAGATCTTAATCAAGCTCCATTTCCCAATTTGATTCCAGGCTAGTTTAAATGTCCACTATAATCCAGGAAAAACTATATACATATATACAAAGATGCTATTTACACAATGTTTACAAACATGCAAAATTTTTGAAAAATGTTTTGAAATCACGAATGGATGAATGTATGAATGCAAGTTTTGCAAAAGTATTTACACACATTTACACAAGAATTTTGCAAACTTTTGATTTTCAAAACATTTTGGAAAAATTTTATACTATATACATAATTTTGATATGAACATATTTACACAAACTTTACACAAAAAGGTTTTTGAAAATTTTTTTACAAAAATAATTTGTACAATAGCTATGTATATGCAAATAAAAGGATGATTATTTACAGGAAATTTTTTAATTTTTGTGGTTTTTAGGGTTTTTAGCCATTTTATTTATTAACACACTCACACAAAGTACAAGTTATGGCTAAAGTATATATGAAGTATATACACACCCCCTATACTTAGCTCGAACGATGTCCTCAGAGTCAAGAGCGATGAAGAAGACATAACTCGTGCTTAGTATAGGGAAGTGAAAAAGAAGGCTATATACAAAGACGAATGAATGAATAGAAAATCAAGAGAGTCTCGGCTTTTCCCCCTATACTTAGGATCAAATAATCCTAAGTATAGCAGGTTGTACACAAAAGGGAAAACCGAGTGGAGAATGTACAGGGTCTATCCCCCCTATACTTAGGGTAAAATATCCCTAAGTATAGGCAGCAAAACAGGGATAGAAAGAATCAAAAGAAATACCCAAAATTCCTACATCCCCCCTATACTTAGGGTAAAGTACACCTTAAGTATAGCATAATCAAAAGATGAAGAAAGGGATGTGGAACTAAAGAATGTAATGATATGGACATCTGGATCTATACAGGTCGGGAGAACAATGATACTCAGGCGTGAGATGCAATAGATGTGAGTCAAAAAACCACATCTCACGCAAAATGAATCGGGGCAACATCAACGACCCGCGGCTCATGATCTAGAAATGGCTTGAGCCGCTGGCCGTTCACTCGAAAGGTACTCTCAGAAGACAACTCGGATATATCAATGCTACCATTGTCGTGTACCTTTCTCACCAGATAAGGTCCCTTCCATTTGCTCTGTAGCTTCCCTGGAAATAGACGAAGCCTCGTATCAAAAAGCCATACTCTCTGTCCAGGCTCAAAATGCTTGTGGCTGATGTCAGAATCATGCCACTCCTTCACTCTCTCCTTGTATTGTAGGTTGTTTGAGAAGGCGGTATCTCTAAGCTCCTCCAAGGCTACTAACTCTGCCGTCCTCTAGTCTCCTACACTATCTGGATCAACAAGTATCTCAATGACTGCCCAAAGTGACCTGTGTCTCAACTCAACAGGTAAATGGCACGGCTTGCCATATACGAGGCGAAAGGGAGATGTGCCCAATGGTGTCATGAAAGAAGTCCTATATGCCCACAAGACCGAGTCCAAAAGCTGTGACCAATCCTTTCGGTCAGGGCGGTCGACTTTCTGCAGAATAGTCTTGATCTCCCTGTTCGACACCTCGGCTAGACCATTCGTCTGTGGATGGTATGGAGTGACACCTCGATGGTCTATGCCGAACTCGCTAGCAAGGGCCTTCACCTGGTCATTGATGAAATGAGTCCCCCCATCTGAAATCAACACTCGAGGGACCCCGAACCACGTGATGATGTGCTTCCTCAAAAATCTGCAAACTGTCCTGGCATCAGCGGTTTGAGCAGGGATGGCCTCAACCCAACGACTCACATAATCAACGGCTAGAAGAATGTACTCAAATCCCTGACATTTAGGGAATGGACCCATGAAATCGATGCCCCATGTGTCAAAAACCTCACAGAAGTGAATGGGCTGCATCGGCATCATATCACGCTGTCCACAAGTGCCCATCCTCTGACAATCAGTACACCTCTTCACGAACTCATCAGAGTCCTTGAAGAGGGTAGGCCACCACAAGCCGGATTGGAGCACTTTCTGTGTCATTCTCCTCCCAGAGTGATGTCCTCCTGCCTCAAGCTTGTGGCAGTAAGTGAGGATGCTATGGTGCTCCTCCTGAGGAATGCACCTAAGCCAGACGCTATCCCCTCCTTTGTGGTAAAGGATGGGATCCTCCCAGTGGTAGAACTTGGCCTTCGCGAGGAAGGTCTCAAGCCTCTGCCTGGGCCAACCTTGTGGGACTTTCTTAGCAACAAGAAAGTTCACCATATCGGCATACCACGGGAGTGAGGCGATAGCAAGGATCGCCTCATCTGGGAAGGTCTCACAAATGGGATCAATCTGCTTAGAATCCTCAAGGTGCTCTAGTCGGGAGAGATGATCCGCCACCACATTCTTGACTCCAGGCTTATCCTTGATCTCAATGTCGAACTCCTGGAGTAGAAGGATCCATCTAGTCAGTCTGGCCTTGGCATCCTTCTTTGCCATGAGGTACCTGATGGCGGTATGATCAGTAAACAGGGTCACTCTAGATCCAATAATGTACGATATGAACTTATCTAGGGCGAAACACGGCTAGCATCTCCTTCTTTGTGACTGTGTAGTTCCGCTGCACGGAATCCAATGTGCGGCTAGCGTAGTGGATAGCAAATGGGACTCCATCCCTCCTCTGTCCCAGCACGGCCCCCACGGCAAAATTGGAGGCATCCGTCACGATCTCGAAGGGGAGAGACCAATCAGGTGGCTGGAGAACAGGAGCCTAGACAACACACTGCTTGAGAGTCCCGAAGGACGAAAGACACTTGTCATCGACAAGGAACTCGGTGTCTTTCGTCAGCAGGTCAGTCAACGGTCGGGAAATCCTACTGAAATCATGAATGAATCGTCGGTATAAACCGACGTGCCCCAGGAATGATCGTAACTGCTGCAAATTGGACAGCGGTGCGAGTTTTCTAATGACATCTACCTTGGCCGGATCAACCTCCATGCCCCTGTTGGAGATGATATGGCCAAGCACCGTCCCTTGAGTCACCATGAAGTGACTCTTCTCCCAAGATAGCACCAAGTGAACCTCTATACATCGCTGAAGGACTCGGTCTAGGCAGTCAAGACAGGAGTCGAATCTGTCGCCGTAAACCGAGAAATCATCCATGAAGACCTCCAAGCACTCCCCTACCATGTCCGAAAAGATCGACAGCATGCATCTCTGAAAGGTCGCAGGGGCATTGCATAGCCCAAATGGCATGCGTCGGAAAGCGTTTGTAACGAAGGGACAGGTAAAGGTGGTCTTGTCCTGGTCCTCGGGAGCGATGGCCACCTGGTTGTAGCCCGAGTAACCATCCAGAAAACAATAATGGATCTTCTCTGCCAGTCTCTCAATGATCTGATCTATAAAGGGCAGGGGGAAATGATCCTTCTTGGTGGCATGGTTGAGTCTCCTGTAGTCAATGGAGACCCGCCAAGAAGTGGGTACCCGTGTAGCAATATCCTCTCCAGACTCCCTAACCACTGTAGTGATGCCTGTCTTCTTGGGCACCACATGCAAAGGGCTGACCCACTTGAAGTCGGAGATGGGGTAGATAAAATCGGTGCTCCACCATTTCGAAATCTCCTTCATGACAACCTCTCTCAGATTTGGGTTCAGCCACCGTTGGAACTCACGCGACGGCTTCGCCTCATCCTCGAGATAGATATGGTGGGAGCACAGGATCGGACTTATCCCCTAGAGATCTGCTACGCTCCATCCAATCGCCTTGCGGTTCTTTTCAAGAACCCCCATCAGACGGGATTCTTGCTCTCCAGTCAAATCAGCAGAGATAATGATTGGGTACATCTCAGGCTCATCCGCAAGGAATCTATACTTTAGCGAAGTAGGAAGAGGCTTCAGCTCTGGACAACTGGGTGCTGGTGGATCTGGCCTCTAAAAAGTCTGTGTGAATGCTGCCAAATTTGCATGGGAGAACTTAAACTCTCTGTCACTCTCAAGAACTGGAGAAGGTTGCCCTGCTGGACTGTCTCTGCTCTGCTCGGCATCTACCTCCTCTCTATCTGCAGGCTTAGTGGAAGTCAGGTCTGGCATGTAATCATCACAATCTGCCCAATCGGACTCCGACTCCGAGGAATCTATATCATCCAAGGTGGCATCAGTACCACCATCAACACACAAATCTGTCTCACAGTCGAGAACCGGCTCTGCTGCCTCTGAAGTATCCTGGACCAGGAATGTGCTCTCCAAGCTCTCCTCTGCTATCGTCTCTGCATCAGCGGAATCTGAAAATGAGAGGATGGCCTGTGCTGCTGGGTCTGCCCAAACTGCCTCATCGTCTGTGATCACAAAGTCACAGTCCTGGTGGATGTCTAGCCCGGCATCTGTCATCTGCTCTGTGTCCGAAGTGGTCTCTGAGCATGCTCTCTCTCTGGCTCTGCTATCCTCGCCCGTCTCTATTTGTACACTTTCGTCCTCGACACGAAAGTATATCTTCCCGCTATCATGGTCAGTCACCGCCTTGGCTGCGGCCAAGAACGGGCGACTGAGAATGATGGGGGTATCGGTCACTGAATCAAGGATCTCCATGTCCAACACTACGAAGTCCACGGGGAATTGCAAGCCCTGAATCGTAACGACAACGTCTCGCAACAACCCCTTCGGCCTCTTGACAGATCGATCAACAAACTGAAGGACTGTCCTGCTTTGTCTAAGAGTGCCCAACTCGAAGCGGTCGAGAAGGGCTGCCGGAAGGAAGTTGATCGACGATCAACTATATAATAGAGTACGGTCGAACCTCTGCTCTCTGATGTGGCATCTGACATATGGGGCTCCTGAATCTGGCCTCTTGGCCGGCAGACGGTTCTGGATCGCGAAATAAGTGGCTTTCGTCAGCACATGAATCTCTGAGTGGTGGTTCCTCCTCTTCCTCTTGACTGTAGTCCTGTCTCTAAGGGAACGCTGAAGAAGAGGGATGTGCTGCAAAGCCTCCTGAAGAGTCAGCTGTATGTGGAAACGATCTATCATCTGCTGGCTGAACTCTTCCTGCTCTCTCTTTTTGGGATTTTCTTTTTTCTTCCCCCTCCCCATCTGAAGGGCTCTAGGGAAGGGGATCACAGGGTCCTTCTCAGATGAAGGACTAGGAAAGGGTCTAGACGGTTCGACGACCGGATCCACACATACATCATGCACCACAGTGGGACCAGAAGAAAATAAACCCTTTGCCTTATTCACAGAAATGTTCCGAGATACATCAGAAGTAGGTAAAACAACAGGTATCTCAGAATGAACACGGGTGGCCTCAGTACCACCATCGGCTGGAAGTCTTGCGGCCTTAGTACCGCGCTCTGGCTTGGCATCAGGGGTGGCCTCAGTACCACCTCCTCCAACTGGTGAAACGGCGGACTCAGTATCGCCGGTGGGATCAGCATCCATGGTGGCATCAGTACCACCGTCATCATCTCTAGCAGCCTTAGTACCGCTCTCCTCCTCCTTGTCGGGCGCTCTAGGTGTGTCCTCATGGTGTTGCTCAGACGAGGCACCGCCTGCTGGCATCCTACAGCTCCTAAGTGTGACAAAATCAGTATCAAAAAGATATGCAGACATCACCAAATGCATCACTAGGAGTGGCATACTCAGTACAAGCTACCTGCTTAGATTTCCTCTTCAGATTGTTGGGGTTCGGCTCAATCTGGGCAGGGATGGCGGCCTTCCCTCTCACGATGTCCCGCATCTCCTAGCGGAACTCATCCATCTCCCGTCAAAAAGTAGCCTGCTGATCTGTGAGAAGGCAGGCTATATCATCCAAGGCGGGGGTCTCATGGAGCCCGACGGGTAGCCTCTCTAGTAGTGAGGCTGCTGGAACTGCTGCTGTGGCTGAGAGGGGTAAGTGTATGGATGATGCTGCGGCTGGTGAGGCTGATCACGCCTCCAAGATTGTCGCTGCTGATAGGGACAAGGACCATACTGTGACTGCTGCTCCTGTGGCTGTGGGTACACTGGGGGCTGCTGCTGGTGGTGCTCTCTCTGATGGCCGTACTGGCCACCCTGTCCTGACGGCTGCTGCTGGGGCTGGGTACCTCCTGTCCCCCAACGGAATCCGGGATGGTCTCGTCGGATACCGGGCTGGGGGCGGTCATACCAAATCCCGTTGACATCCATCAATGGCTCTGCATCGTACTGGGGTGGCGGGAGCACTGCCTGAGGCTGATCCGGATGGTATGCCACCATCTGCATGTCTGGAGTGGTGGTGACTGGTAGGTGGGCTGTGGCTGCTGGTACGGCTCCGCCTGTACAAGGTAAACCTGTCTAGGCTGCTGGTTGGAGCTGGAGCGCTGGGACTGGCTGCCGGAGCTACTCGGATCGCCTCGTGCCTGAAGACGAGGCTGTGAAGCCGTCTGTGCCTCCTGGAGACACATGAGCTGTGTCTTCAGGTCACTCAGAGTCTTTGCCATATGCTCTATCTGCGTGATGCCCTGGCACTGCTTCTTCTCTATAATCTCCATCCGGTCCAGCTTCTCGCTGATGATCCCCATGTCCGCGGTGGATGACTCGGCCTGTGCTGCTGCTACCGCGGACGAACTGAAAGGACCGGCATCGACCCGTGCTATCCTCTGGTACTTCACGGTCTGAGGCTGCTGGGGTCTGCCCTGAGTGTACAACTGGGTCCGGGACATCACCATATAGTTCTCAGCCATCTCCTCGTAGATGGCTCAGACCCGGTTGTGATCCCTGGCGAAGTAAGACCCGCCACAAGAAGTGTTCACCAAGCCCTGAAGCTCTGGTGTCAGCCCGCTGAAAAAGCTCTAAACAAGGTTCGACATGGAAATGTCGTGGTGCGGGCATCTGTCTGTCAGCTCTCTGAACCTCTCCCATGCCTCGTGAAACTGCTCGTTGGGGAGCTTGGAGAAGTTGTTGATCAGGGATCTAGCGACATTGGTCCGCCCGAGTGGGTAGTACTTGTGCAAGTACTCGGTGCGGAGCTGCTCTTAAGTGTAGACAAACTTCCCCAGATGTTTCAGCCAGGTGGCTGCTCTGTCAGCTAAGGAAAAGGGGAAGGCAATCATCCTGATGGTGTCCTGGTCCACCTGACGGTCGTGGACGGTGCTGAAGATCATCAGAAACTCCTGGAGGTGGAGATGGGGCTCCTCTGTGGCGAGCCCATGGAAACGGGGGAGAAGCTACAAGGTGTTCGGGGGGAACTTGAAGTCCCCCACGATGGCTGGTAAAACAACCCAGTGATGCATCAGCGTCGATCTGGGGTTGTGCAACTCCCGCATCAGTCTCGGCTGCTCTGCTCCTGCCGCGGCGGCTGCGGCTGCGGCTGCTACCTCATTTGGGACCCTCGGCCCGTCTCTACGCTGCTCTCGCTCTGCTCTCATCTCCTCCATCTCACGCCTCATATCTAACATGAACGCTCCCTGATCCCTCAACTGTTGTTGTACTATCTTGAGGGAGGCGATCAGGGTGGAGTTGATCGCACCCTGGTCTAGAACGAAGTGCTCAGGCTGTGAACCTATAGTGCGATCATCGGAACTGGAGGCCATAGTCTCTACAAAATCAAATGATCCAAACTCAGGTGCCGATAAATCTGATAGTCTCTCCTCTGGCACTGGTCTCTCGAAACCGAAAGAAAGGGGGTCGAGGGGGAACATGGTGGAATCATACTCAGGTTCGGAGAGCGGGTCTCGGCTCTCGCGAACCAACCTAGATGAGCGGGTAGACGCGCCCGAAAGCGGTGCAGCCAGAGGCTGCCTAAGAGATCGTCTGCCCATCATCTTGATGTGGCGAGTAAGGCAGATGAGATCTGGAAAAACTATGATCACAAGCAAACCCCCAGTTCACCAACGCAACGCAAGCTGAAGACCATGAAGGCTCGGTCAATTATCTTGTTAATTTTATTTTGGTGAACAATCAAGATATCAGAGCGATTACGTGACCTGTTGGGATACCCGATACTTTCCCAACCGACTGTCCCGCACAGAAGAGTCGGTAATCAGTCGAGAAGAGTACCGGAGGGCTCTACCTAGTGTTCGGGGTCACTCTCTCGCACAATCAAACCAAACAATGAGGGGGTTGCTCTCCCCAAGACAAGTTTTTAAGTCGTGTCTTTTAGGGTCAATAGTTTTAGCAGTCCCAATTTTATGATCTTTCTTTTTAGATTTTTTTCAATCAAAACAAAAATGCCTAATGAATTTTTCGGTTCTCCTGGTTATTAAGTCAAAAACAGGGGGGGAAGACGAAAAAGCCGATGCGCGATGAAATCAATGAAGCATGTAGAGAAAGGGATGCGTACCTGACTCCAGCAGTCTACATGCAATATGAACCGCGCAGAATTGAAAGACAGGAAATAAACTACCTAAATGGTGCAGCGGGAAAAACCGAGTCCCTAAATAGCAACTTCTACACGAAAGAACCGTCTAGCTGGTCACCAGCCTCCGATCCAAAGAGTCCGGTCTCGGTCTACCCCTCCTCCTCCCGACAAATCGGGTTCAGGAGCAGCGGTTGGCAGGGTAGGCTGCGACACGTAGAATCAAAGGAAGTGAGTCAGCTATTTTTATTAATCTTTTATTAATAGGTCCAATTACCAAACTATAGGCACAAACAGATAATTAGATGTTTGGATCCTACTAATTACGGCACAATCAACAGAAATTCCTAAGGCTAGGGGCTCGATAAAAACCGCGTGAAACTGGAAAAGGCAGTAAAAAACAAAAAGCCACGTAAAAAGCCGCGAAAAACCTAAGGGTCCCCCGAGCACACCGGTGCTTGGCAAAACAGACCCGAAAAAGTCTCAAGTCATGTTGAGTGTCCCAGTATTATTACAATAGTTCAAATGTTACTAAAATAAAACCTAACTACTCCTCTCCCACTCAGCTGCTCCTCACGCTCTCCTACGACTCCATGCAGAAGGGAGCCGCCTCCGAATCTCGCAGTTGCACCGGCTACTCGAGAGTCGCCGCCTCGGTCCTCGGGCCCTCGCAAGAAACAAACAAAGTGTCAAATATCCAATAAAATAATCAAATAAAGACAAGAAAAGTAAATGAAATAAAACAGGGGTATATGTGCAAAAATAGCAGGAAAATAAGCAAGCAAAAACAAAAATAAAAAGAAAAGAAAATAAAATAAAACCAAAATAAATGGAAAATAAAAAAAGTTAAAAGCCGCGGACTCAGCAAGAGCCGCAAAAAAGAAAAGAAAATAAAAATGAAAAATAAGACGACTACTAAGCCGTGCTCCCCGACAACGGCGCCATTCTTATGAGCCAAATTCCTACTGATCCGGATCAGGTAAAAATATCACACTCGGGTCGTTGCGACCCGGATCGAAAGAAACCTCGGCTCAATCAACAGAAAATAAAGAGCATACCACCAAAAGAGAATAGAAATCAAATAATAATAATAGCAGTCCTGGCTATTGGATTAGCCTGGTATAGCGACTAGGGTTGGACTCAGGGAGCACGTAATGGCCTTGCGGCCGACGAAGTAGTCTAAAAAAGAAATAAAATAAAAGAGAAGGCTTTTTGGTGGATTTTTAATCTTTTTATATTTTTTTGGATTTTTAAGTAATTAAGAAAATAAGAAAATCAATAAACAAGCAATTTAGATGGTTTATTTAATTACTCAAAAATCACCCAAAAATTCAAACAAAAATGTTTTCATGTTTTTTATATTTTTTATGTTTTTGGTTAATTTTTGGTATTTTTCTGATTTTTAGGGAATTTTATAAAAATAAAACAAGACTGAAAAAGCAAGGCACTGTCCAGTCAGACTAGGAGGGCCAAATTAAAATGCAAAATGGCCCTATCAAGGTCTGAAGGTAATTTTCCTGTAAAATAGAAAATATAAGGAAAATTTAAGCACCAGAATTATTAATTTTTGATTTTTCAATTATTTATTAGAATTTTTATGGGTTTTATAGGGTTTTGTAATTTTTATGGGTTTTATAAATCTAAAGATGACCAAAATTGGTCAGCAAATCAAACATAGTAAAGCAAACACTATATAATTTTTTTGTAGTTTTTAAAGGTTTTTAATATTTTTTTATGATTTTTAAAGCTAGACAGTAACAAAAATGTGTGTTTTTGAATTTATAAAAATATCAAACATAATCAAAAATGTCTCCAAAATTTATAGAAAATTTTACACCATGGCAGGAGCTATGTATCTAATTTTCATCAAATTTGGAGTCGATTTCTATTTTATTAAAAATAAAAACAAAGGTACAGTGCCAAGGTACCTGTACGCAATTAAAAGAAGTTCTAGGGGGTCCGGTGCAATTTCTCCATGAATTCACGTGCGAGGCACGTGACCTGGCACTCAGGGACCTATTTGCAAGAAAACTAAAGTCCCTGGGCTATTTAGTAACACGTACTAAAAGTCCAGGGGCTTTAGTGTAAATTGCCCACTATATAACGCACATGCACAATTAAACCATCCACAGGGGCATTTCTGCAATTATCAAAAATATAACTTCATTCATTAACACCCTAGAACATAAATCCTATACATGCAAATAACCCAAAAAGCACGTGTCGAAGCATGTGTTCCACTACAAACAGGGGTATAAAGGCAAATACAAGAAATGACAGGGTCCTATGTGCATATTACCAAACTAAAATAAAAGGTTTAAAATATTTACAGGACTACAAATTAACATCTAAAAATCTAATGGCCTAAGAAGAAATTACCCTTTATTTAGTCGAGGGCCAAATGCTCGCCACGTGGAGATCGGATGGAGGAGGAGAGGTGCGGCTCAGCAACAGGGTCCTCGGCGCTCATCCAACGACAGGGGACACGCCACGTGTAGATCCGACGATCGAGGGGCGCTGGGTCACCTTCGCTGGATGGAGGGCTGAGAGGAGGCCACGTGGAGATCCAATGGTGGCTGCGGGCCTCCTGTTAACCCTGATCAGACGGTCCGGGAATGATCTGGAGCTGGAAGGCAATCGGACGGTCGGGGAGGATGCTCGATGAACTGGACGTCGGCGAGTTTCGTCGGGCTCGTGTGGGCGCTGGAGACCTCCTCGGAGGCTGCTGAAGATCAGAGAAGGTTCGCCTTGGCCTCCCGCGTCGAATGGTCCTCTCCGATGGCGCAACGGAGCTCTGGGGAGCTCAGGCGGTGTCGGCGGAGGCGGAGCTGCTGCTCGAATGGACGAAGCCCTCAGATGGGCTCCTCTAGACTTGCAAAGAGACGCAACACACTCCTGGGTCGAGGGCAAAGTGCCTCGACCCGGTTAGGGGTGGTGAAGGTGATCGGTGCGGCGGGGCGAGCGAGCTCCGGCGGAGCGACGGCGATGGAACTCGATACCCAGTTCCTGTGCGAACTGGGGTGAATGAGTGGGCGAAGAAGGTGCGCGAGGGAACGACGAAGGAGGTGGGCGATTCTGATGATCGAAACAAGGGTGAGGGTGGTCGGAATCAAAGCTGAACGGCGACGGGTCGATTTAGGCGAAATGCAAAATTAGGGAAATAGAAGAAGAAGGAAGGCTACCTACTGGATGGAGTCGACTGGGGAAGAGCAGGGGATGCTCCAGGTCCTAGCCTCAGGGGCCGTTGGTGCCCGAGGCTCGAGCACCACCTCCAGGCGGCGCACGGCGGCGCGTAGCTGCCGGATCGATGGCTCGTCCACTCCCTCCTCGCTGCGACACGACCGGAAGCGAGCTGTCACTCTCGCGGAGGTTGTGGAGGTCCCAGGGTGGAATGAAATGATCCAAGGATGGAATGAAATGGAGGTGGAGCTAGGACTTTATACGGCAAGGGGTCCGGCTAGATCAGGTCGGGCAGGGCACGGCGAGGCGCGGATCCCAATGAAATCAATCGGGCGAGGATCTCGGATGCACCAGGAAGAAGTAGCGCCCGGGAAGATCAGATTTGGTGATCGGGTCGTGACGCAGTAATTCGGCGAAGTCGGGTCGGGCGTCACTGACCTGTGGGAAGTGGTCCAAGGGGGGAGTTGACCGGGGAGTCAACGTCCCCCGTGGACCAATGGGAGCTGGCCATGTGGAAATGATTTGAAAATTCATTTAAAAATAGAAAATGGCCGATTTAGGAAAAACTTAAAACATGAAAAATGTTTGTTTTATTTTTTTCTATTTTTTTATTTTTAATTATTTTTTTGAAATAAAAATAGGGTATGTACACTATAGTGCTATACATAGGTATTTACACAATATTGATTTTTTTTATTTTTAATTAATTATTTTTGTACATTTTTATTCCCATTTTATATTTTATTTATTTATAGCATAAAATTAGGAATATTTTGATGTTTTTATTTTAATTTTTTTTATTTAGGTACAAGTGTTAAATAAATAGATATATACATTAATATACATGGTATATATACAATATTCTTTTTAGTTTTTATTTTTGTTCTTTTTATTTTATTTTTGTTTTTATGGTTTTTATTTTAATTATTTACAATATAAAAGATAAAATATATACAAATTTTTAGGGATTTTCATATATATATTTACAAGGTAAAATAAATAGAGGTGTGGGTGTATGCACAAGGTGAATATGTACAAGTAAGGTTATTGTTATTTTCTTTTTAATTTTTCAATTTTTATTTTGATTTTATATTCACAAATATTTACAAATATATACAAGCCCATTTTATTCTATTTTTGGAGGAAAATATCTTTATTATATTTACATGTATATTTACAAATATGAGCTCCCTATCTCTCTCTACTTTGCCTTTATGCGGTCAGGCCCATGCTGAGCCCTCCCTTGGGATTAGGTTGCTCAATATTTATTCTAAATATTTCCCTCTTTTTCTTTTAATTCTTTATTCTTTTATTTTTGCACAAAAACATGCTAATTATTAGTTTTTACACAATGCATGTCTTTTGGTAATTATTTGTATTTACAGACATATACATGTATTTGCAAAGGTTTTTGTAGCTAAAATATAAGAATAAAGAGTGATGAATGAGTATTCATCAGTCCTCATGTATTGTCATAAATTAGAAGCTAGAGTACACCTTTCTGGGAAGAGGATCCCATCCCATAGAAGGTGCTTTAATCTGGTCTTTGGTGTCCTACTCTCATTGTGGATGCTCATGCATTCGTGAAGAGATGTTTAGACTGTCAGAGGAGGGGCACTTGTGCACATATGATGCTGATGCAATCAATTCACTTCAGTGAGGTTTTTAATGCATGGGACATCGACTTTATGGGCTCGTTCCCTAAGATTCAGGGATTCAAGTATATTCTGTTGGTTGTAGATTATGTGAGTCATTCGGTTGAGGCTATTCCTGCCCGAGCTGCTGATGCAAACATGGTTGCAAGTTCATAAGGAAGCATATCATTTAGTAGATTAGGGTCCCTTGAGTTCTCATTTCAGACGGGGTAGCCACTTCATTAATGACAAGGTAAGAGCACTTGCTAGCAAGTTCAATATCGACCATCGGGTTGCTACTCCATATCATCCTCAGACGAATGGTCTAGCTGAGGTTTTGAATAGGGAGGTTAAGACGATCTTGTAGAATGTTGTTTGCCCAGATTGAAAGGATTGGTCATAGCTTTTGGACTCGACTCTTTGGGCCTATTGAACATCCTTCAAGAGACCATCTCCCTTTCAGTTCGTTTATGGAATGCCAAGCCACTCACCTGTTGAGATCAAGCACAGTTCATGGTAGGGAATGAAATAAGTGATTTTTGATTTAGAGTGCGGGAGATCAAAGGCAGACAGAGTTGGAAGCCCTGGAGGATTTGAGAGATGAGGCTTTCACGAGTAGCCTTCATTATAAGGAGTGGATGAAAGAATGGCATGATATACACATCATCCACAAGCAGTTTGAGCCTGATCAGAGAGTTTGTCTATTCGATGAGAGACTCAAGTTATTTTTAGGGAAATTTTAGAGCAAGTGGAAAGGCACTTACATTGTGTGAAAGGTGTATGACAACGGTAGCATTGACATATCCGGGTTGTCTTCTGAGTCCACCTTTTGAGTTAATGGTCAACTTTTAAATCATTTCTTGATTACGAGCCACCGACCGTTGAGGTTGATCCCATTCATTTTGTATGAGATGTGTTCTTCATTCTTTACATTCTGCATCTCATACCCTGAGTTTCACTTTGATTTGTTCATTCTTTTTCACCTTGTAGATACATGTTTTTTATTTTATTCATTATTTATTTCATTTGTTTTACACCCTAGGTCTTGCTTAGGATTTTTGCTTTACTTAGGATTTACTTTATCTTAAGTATAGAGGTGTAGACATTGTGTTGTTCATATCCTTCTGTTCTATTACCCTTGTTGTTGCTTATACTTAGGTTGTGCTTTACCCTAAGTATAAGGGGGGAATATCGCTTGTTTACGTCTTTGATTGTTTTCATTTTTTCTATCATCTTCTCTCTCGCTTGCCCCTCAATTGTTGATATTCTTCTCTATACTTAGGGATGTTTGACCCTAAGTATAAGGGGACAAGCCAAGTCGTTGATTGTGTACATTCTTTTTACCTCGATCATCTTCGTTTTTTAGTCTCCTATACTTAGGATTAGTTGATCCTAAGTACAGAGGGGAAGATTGACTTCTACTCCTTTATTCGTTATTCTTTTGATTCATTGTAGTATAGTATTCATTTCATCAGTCTATACTTAGCCTGAGTTATGTCTTCCTTTGTCCCTTCTTTGGTCACTATAAGGACATGGTTCACGCTAAGTATGGGGGTGTTGTATATATATTCTATATATACTTTAGAAGCCATAACTTGTACTTTATTATATTTTTTTATAATATGGTTGTAAAAGTATGAGTTTATATTTTTTGTTTCTTTAAGATGGTAGAAAACTGTAAATATGAGTTTAAAAAGAGCTTTTAAAAAAATCTATATAAAATTTATTGTAAAATACTTGTACAAAATTCTTAATTATATAAAATTTGTAAATAAAATTCTTTTGTAAATATTTTATAAGATTTGTATAAAGTTGTATATAAAATGTGTATAAAATTCTTTGTAAAATGTACATATTCTTGTTAATTAATCTAATTCAGTAACTCTTTTTAAAAATCCAAAAAATAGAAGTTTTAAAATTCAGTAAAAATTTGCAAAGTTCTTTAAAAATTACCTAAAAAGTTTAAATTAAAAAAATCGCTTCATAAAAAATGTTGCATTCATTAGTATTTTCAAAACAAGTTTGATTCTTGAACTGAATGGAGCTAAGTCTGAATGATGGAGCTTGGTTTAGGCCTTAATCCACTTAATTTTAAAGGGACTTTATTAGAAACTACAATTAAGACTCTTCAGGTCTTTTGATTTAATTCTTTAGGTTCCATAAAATCGTGTTCGGAATTTAACTTAAACTTCTCTAAGTACGATACCTTGTGTCATTCGTTTAAGTCTTCATCATTTGAACTAATTTTGAACTCATGCACACTGCACTTAGCTCGACTTGCATGGGGTTGCGAAGGGTAGTCTATTTTAGTAGTGCATTTTCATCCTTATTAAGTGGCACCGATGTCTAAAGACGGGAGTGTGGGGTTGGAATAAAGATTCGGATGAGGGAAGGATCTGCTGGCACAATTTTTCCAGGACTCCAAAAAATGGCCAAAAAAAATCTATAACTGTTAGGGTGCAAAAGACCAATGCGGTGCAACAATCACTTTCTACCAAAAAGAAGACAAATACCAAATACATACATGACAAGAATGGTCCGAGCTTCAGAGAGCCTGCATATCTTAGTGGAGACTTGGCTAAACTGGTCAAGCATCACAAGAAGATGTGACTACACTGGTCACACTCCAATTCTCTTCTCGTTCTTCTACTTCTCTCTCTATTCTATTGTGGACATAGCAGAGATGTTTAAAGACATGAGAGTGTGGGTAGTAATAATGCTTCAAAAGAGGGATAGTCTACTGGCACAAAAGAAAAACTCAAGGCAATCGGGTGGTCAGTAGCAGATCTTCATGGGATTAGTCCGCCCCTGTGCTCACACTATATTTTTCTAGAGGATGACACCAAACCATCTCGTGAGTTTCTACGTAGGTTGAACCCACATCTTTGAGAGGGGGTTATGAAGGAAATATCCAAGTGGTGTAGCATCAGTTTTATCTATCCCATCTTTGATTCCAAGTGGATCAGTCCATTACTTGCGATTTCCAAGAAGACGTGTATCACTATAGTGATTAATGAGGATGGAGAGGAGATTGCTACCAAAGTACCAACTTCTTGGTGAGTCTGCGTGGACTACAGACAATTGAATCAGGTAACCAAGAAGGATCACTTCCCCCTACCAATTATTGATCATATTATCGAGAGATTAGATGGGAAGATTTATTAGTGCTTTCTTGATGGATCTTGGGGTATTATCAGGTGGCCATTACACCTGAAGACTAGAAAACAATGACGTTCACATGTCCATTCGGAACGTATGCTTTTATTTGGATGCCCCTTTGGATTATGTAATGCCCTAGCTACATTCTAGAAGTGCATGCTTTCGATCTTTGCGGACATGGTGGACAACTTTCTAGAGGTCTTTATGGATGATTTTTTGATCTACGGTGATGATTTCGGTTCATGTCTTTCTAGCTTAGACTGTGTCCTTTAGAGGTGTGTTAAGGTTAACCTCATTCTTTCTTTGGAGAAGAGTCATTACATGATGACTCATGATACGATCCTTGGCCATATCATCTCCAACAGGGGCATGGAGGTTGATCCATCCAAGGTGGATATCACCAAGACATTCAATCCACCATCCAATTTGAAGTAGTTACGATCTTTTTTGGGGCATGTTGGTTTCTACCAACATTTTATTTGAGACTTCAGTAAAATAGTCTGACTGTTATATGATCTTCTAGCAAAAGAGACTGAGTTTATTTTAAATGATAAGTGTCTTTTAGCTTTTGAGACTCTCAAGAGCATGGTTGTAGAGGCTCTTGTCCTTCAGCCACTCGATTGGTCTCTCCCATTTGAGAGCATGACGGATGCCTCCGAATTTGTTGTTGGGGTTATTTTAGGATAGAGGAGGGATGACCCTAAACCCTAAAATCCAACTCGTCCAGTAGCAGAGACGTCTAAAGATAGGAGAGTGTGGGTTGTAATAATGCTTCAAAAGAGGGATAGTCTACTGGCTCAAAAGAAAAAACTCTTTATGTAAATTCTATTGTATATAGTATTTCAAAAAAAAAACTCCAAAAAATGGACAGGCCTGATTAAAAATAAAAATTCTTGCCTGAGTGTAGATATTTGTATAGTCAAAAAGTAAGCTTGATATTCAAAGTCATATCATGTAAGCCTGCAGCTGGATGACTTGGCTACACAGGTCGAGCATCCTAGGATAGATAACTACACTGGCTACCGTCTATTCTTCTCTTTACCCATCCTTTTGAGCTGGTTTTCACTTGAACATAGAAGGGAATACCCACTCCTTGAAGGAGTTGCTGGATTGGGGAATCATTAGGTTGACATACTGGAGAAGATAGTCTCTTTGGCATTTCTGTTGAGGGGAACCACTATCACATACATTGTACTAGTCAGATTCATAGTAATAAGGGTTTGCATATGAGTTGAAGTATTTTGACTTGGCTATTGAGGAGGCTTGAGAAGAGTTTTTGGATTCTCGAAAGTTGTTGTATTTTAAATCTGATTCCCAATAAGGTTCTGACCGCACCTAAAAACCAAAGGTTCAACTTGAGCTCCAAACTTTGATTTTATGAAGACAAGTTCGAGAATTAAATTCAATCCACTTTTATTGTTTTTCTTTTGTTTTTATTTTTCTGCTCTTATTGCATTAGTGTTTGCTAGGGACTAGCAAAGGCAAGTACGTGGGGGGAGTACTATCATTGTCGTATAATATGTGAGCCCGACCGCCACCACTCTTGTTGAGCAGAAGGAACCATCACCTCCACATCAGCCTCGACCGAGTATAGGATAGCCTCAGGTCCAACATGTATATTACGTGGAGGCTCCTGATTAGTAGTCTCTGCCATCTCAATAGATTTTCCTTTACTAATCAAAACTCTAGCCCCCTTCTTACGATCCATTCTCAACACCACCACCTATCATCTAAGAGGTGAACGACATCTGGAATAATGACGCCCAATTGTCCCATGCAGGTGGACAACGGCATGGTAAATCTTCAACCATCCAGCCATATAACTAGCATCAAGGTGGGAGATTTGTCCAGCCAAACTAGCCTCTACAGCACCGGCCTCCGCAATACCAAAATAACTAGAAGCAGAATCAATAATACCAGCATCCCACATATTGCTAGTACCAACCATATCAACAGTACATGGGTGCTTGTCATAATCATTATTCTCCTCACCCTTCGTAATTTCATTAACAACAACTCACTCATCCTCATCACAAACAACAGTATTGTTGGACATGCAATCCCATGGCGAGCCATTATGCCATAAATGTTATTGTAAATATCATTCCCTAATCTAAAGTGAAGAATAATTAATTTGCATAATAGGTCCCTTAGTACAATTAGGATTATGTACCATGGCCATCTTAATGATCAAACAACTGTTGACTCAATTGTTGAATCATAGAGGTTGGTGCTTGGATGAATATTTAAAGAGTTAGATTGAGGACTCATCAAGCACCATCAAATGATTGTTAAGAGAGAATCTCCAGTCTGAGAAGGAAATAGCGATCCTTTCTCTAAAGGTTGACATCTAACCGACCTCTTGATGCATGTCATCTACATAGGAACAGAGATTCGGAGGTTTTAGATAAGTTAGGTCAAAGAGTTGACTTAACGAGATCAAGATAACCAAAGACCTATGTCGTATGCTATCACGATATAGGCACACATCCTCTGACTGGATACATATGTGTCACTATGTGTTTGAGTATGTACATTTGGCAGACCAATAGGTTGATGACCTAATCAAGGTCTATACATCGGCGCGCTGGTGTGCATACAAGGGAATATGAGTAATACGATCTCTCAAAGGGATCATACAAGTTCATTTACTGAACTGGAAGACATGATCTCACTCATGAGATATTGGGATCAAATTCCTCCACGGTCGTCTCGCTTTGGAAGCTTGACTGAATTTCTAAGGTTTGATATATGCTTTTGGAAAGTATATGATCAATACCTAGGTACGATAGATGCTTTTGGAAAGTATATGATAGATACCGACTCCCAATGATCAAATGAGAAACTTAATGATGAAAACCTGAAGGAAACCATCTAAATGAGATCTAAAACTCCGGGTTTATTCTAGGTCTTCTAGTATGCAGGATGTACATGTATTGGAAATACCTGAGGGTGATGTGATCATAAACGATTGTATAACCATGACGCTTCCATCCCTAGGGAGTGATGAAACGGGCTTGGATTTTAGTGACTCCTCTCAGTAGAGAAGTAATCATCTTGGTCCAATGTTGGACAGTTATCTGAATGTGATTCAGATGCAATGAAAAGATTAGATTTATGGTTTGGTTTAATGAAACATCTACGAGAGGTCCCCAAGATCTGTATTTGAGATATGATCTCAATATCCAAGTCACTATATGTGGAACTTAGAATCGCCATGTCCTTATCTCCAAGTATTTGCGGAGAAAGCGTGTTATTCTTGAAAGAGTTCAAGGATAATTTCATTGTTGATATATGTATACTAGCATTGAGAAATGGATGATTAATTGTGATTTAATTATCATGAATAATATGAATTTGATACATATTATAAGGAGAGTTATCTAAGTTAATTAAATGTGATTTAATTATCTAAGATGTGAATAATTGGAATGTGGTTCATATTATTTGGGCACATGAGAATGAAGATCCAAGATGATGAAATATGATTTAATTATCATGGATATGAATAATGTGGATAGCACTATCCTTATTAATCATATATATATTGTAAATGTGATTTGTAATATATTAAAGAGAGCCTATTGTAATTCATATATGTTGATTAATTATTGATGTGAATTGGATTCACACTGGAGAATTATTTGAAAATATAATTTACATTTTATTTTGGGTTGTGAATGTGATTCACAAATTTACAATGACATGATCACAATGATCATGAGATAATTGTGAATTATTATTGTGGATAATGTTGGAAATTTTCTTGAGATAATATAATCTCATGAAATTAAAGAAGATTGCTTTCCACCAACAAAGGTGGGTGGACGACAACCAAGTCCTACCAGGATTGGGTGCCCGTCCCCCTTTATTATGGTATGATGATTATCTCATTCTCAATTATCTCCAAGGATAATTGATTTAATTTGAATTAAATTTATACTGATTATACTATATATTTATATATATTTATTTTAATTTAATTAATTGTTGTTATGTTTTTACAACAAGATCATGACCATTGAAAGAAACACAAATCAATCTCATACATTGATTTTGTGTTGTCCACAGATTGAGATTCATAGACTCCCAAAATAATATATAAGAAGAGGCAACCCTTGCTCTTCAAAGACACAAAAACTAAGGCTCTCTCCGTCTCTCTACACGCCAAGTCTCTCTCTCTCTCCCTCTCTCCCTCTCATTGTGGTCATCCACTATGGAGCCCTAGAGAGAGTCGTCATCATCCCTGCATCGTCATTATGATGCCGGATCATTTTCTCGTGGATCTTCGTCTCCTTTGGTGCACCTCGCTCGTGAAGAATACGTCGGATTTGGTAAGATGAAATCATGAGATTCGTCGCTTGGATCATCAACATGGATTGCGAGGAGCACACATTTCATCAACACGCTCGCAAGCATCTCCTCGTTGGATCGAACTTGAGACAGGAGGTCAACCATGGTTCAAGAGGTAAACCTAATACTTGTTTGTGGTTTAGATGAAATGATCCGAGAAGTGTTCTTGGATCATGTAGTTTCATCATTCAATTTTTTTGAATTCTGCTGCCCGGAGCAACTAGTGCGACTAATCGCTCCCGATTGCATACGATGCGATCCTCACTCTTCCGTGATGCGCTTAAGGATTTCCCATATCCTTAAAGTGGTATCAACTATAGGTTATAGTTTTAGGATATGATCCTTAAACCAAAGATGTCTTGGGCATTTTTTGGTTGTGCGAACTTTCATCGCATTTTGTTCACATATCCTGATTATGTGTGATTTTTGCCTTGTTTGAATGTGTTTAAACATTAAATTATCATTTAATTATGTTCCCCATTAAATAAGGAAATCATTTGCTGACGTTATGATCATTTTAGTGAACACGTATCCACTGTTTTGGGGATGGTGAATCCTGATATAGTGAAAGAGTTAATTACGGTTTTAAAACACCTAAAAATGCGTTATGAATCAAATTAGAAAATATTGGAAACTTATTTTGCATAATCTGGATCTAAATTTATTGAGATATGCTAATTTTAGTAAGTGAGGGTCACTACTGAACATTACTTTCCTAATCAAGAACCTTGCGATCGTCATTTAATCAATTAATGGAAATTAATTGTTAATTTCCTAAAATAATTGTTGATAAATATTTGTCAGATATTTATGATGATTATTTCCTTAAAATATATTGCAATAACCAATATGATAAGATAATGATATTGATCGATTTGGTTATAACGAACTTTCCAACAAACATGGTAGCTTGAAAAGGATTGGGGATTTATTTAGCAAATCTCCTTATAATATTAATAAAAATAGTTTTGATAAATATTATATCGTATAACTTTGTTTGAAAGACCGATTATCATCTCAAATACAAAATGATCAAATTGTATTATCCTGACCTGAGGCAGATATGGTGTCTTGTCGGGGAGCGTTGGGGTAGCTGGTTGCTCCATGAGCGGTCTGTCCCACTCTCGTCGATACTAGCCATGACAACGAATAGGGAAGGATAATGCTCGAAGCGATCATGATGTATTTTTCTAATTATTAAACTTTGAATAATGCGTATTTTGAGATTATATCATCCTTCATGTAATAATCAAAATTGTTTGTTGGTTGATAAATTGGATTGATAATTGATTTAATATGATTGAATTAATTATATCTAATTAAAACACTCTATTATGAATAGAGTTGTTATTTACCTTGGAATAATTAATTATGTGAATATGATTCATAATAATTAAATCTAATTTAAACATGATATGGAGGATCACATAAGTGACATCCACGATCTTCCGTCAAGGTGAAGGGTTCTGTCGCAAGGGATTGTATGTAGGAGATGTATGTCCTATGTGACAACTCCTGCATACAAACACATCTGGATTGGGATCTTTGCTTCTCGAAAGAGTAAGGCGGCATGTATAGTGACCCTAATATCGAGTACTCATATTATTGGGGTGATATTGGATTGCGCACAACGAGTTATAATCCTATTGATGGATGGTTCAATTAATGACGGGTCAACATCATGTTAGGGGTGGTAGGCTCAGGTATTAAAGATCGAATTGGAAATGCAAGTTGGACTTGCGATGTGTTCTCGCTTATTTTTTTCCTAGTTGCAAGTTCTCATATTATTGAAATGTAACAAAGATAAGAAAAGAGATTTCAGATCTTGCTTGACATATAATGGTAAGTATATCTCTTACATTGAAAGTGATTAAGGGAATGAACTTTCAGTGTTGACAAGGCAAGACAACTTTGATATAAAAATTCCTAAAATAAAAGTAAAATGTGTGTGTGTGTATATATACATTTATTTATGCAAATTTCATATTTCAGATAATCCTCATTAAATCCACTCAATACAATACTCAATAATAACCTGTAAATTCTCATGAATTGGATTCATGATTAAGATATTGTACTTGCAGTTGGGCACATAATGTATGTGGTTGCTATGTGAAAGTTTCCTCATAATATTGAGGAATGGCAATTAAATATATAATAGGACAACAACCTAGGGTTTGTGTGTCTCTATAGTCTTGATCTCTCATCAAATGTGCTTTGGAAGTATCATGTCCATGATGATCGTAATTGTTAAATAATCCTTATAAAATCTAAGAAGATGTTTGACATACATATATGATCTCAACATTTAATCATGAATGCATGGTTCACTGCATTATGCAGAATGATGGCTAGATAAGAGATGATGTACTCAAAATGTTCAAGTACCTACCTGAACCAAAGTTTTTGAGTTAAGATGGATGCAGATATGATGAATGTCATTGTTCTACTATCTATACTTTAGTCATTCATAACGATTCATAAAATTCATATTGTATGAAGCATGTATAAATGTTTAAAGACTTTTATATTGAAATATTTTGAGTTCAATATAAGAGATCCTTTGTCTTAAGCAATGGTTGTTTATAGATAAAGGGAGCGCAGTGGAAGCATGGGTCGGACCCAAGTTGGAAGGAAAGTCATAGTACTTCCATGGTTTCCATACATAAGACATCCAAAGAGTTGGATGAATGGCAATACTGCAACAAGCTGATGTGTTGATAGTATGACTATCAAGACTATCTAAAATCCTTTGAAAAGGACTCGTATAGTGTATCAGAATAATCTACATCTACATAAAATCATTAAAATTGACTGTTTATTAGATAAGATCAAAGTCTAATAATTGTATCTTATTCTTCTAATATACATGCAATTGTTGCATCTGCTTTAGAAGACTAGAAAATTTGATCTTAAGGTTTAATATTCATATATATGGGAATTGATGCGGTTGTTGCAACAATCTTCATTGGATAGATAGACTAATTTTTAGTGGGAGAGCCCTTAGTCTTAGAGAATGTCTCTATGACCTAGATATTAGAATACATTAACATGTATTATAGAATAGACTTATCATAAAGAGTTATGATAGTAATCTAACATCTAGTAGACTCTACTAAATTAGAACATTAATGAATAGTTCATTAATATTTCTAAATACTGAAAATTAAACCTTAAAAGATCAATAGGAGGATGAAGATCATTTGACAATGATGTGGCATCAAGCCTTGGACATAAGTCTGTTGATGAGATAAATAGACAAGTAAGAGAAGAAACTTTAGAGTGTTTGAAATTTTAAATCTCACATACTTGTGAATATTGTATTCAAAGTAGAAAATTTTAATGCACCCTTCTCTAGGAATGGTGTAAGATGCGAAGGTATTAAAGATCTCATACTTATTGATGTATGTGGATCCTTTATATCATAATAAACATTGATGATATGTGATATCATTTGATGATTTTTATGATATGAGATTTCTTCCCTTCACCTTAGAAATCTTTGAAATGTTAAAAGATTTCACAATTTTGGTCTAGAACCACAGTCTGATGGAAGATGAAATGAATTTTATCTAACCTAGGTATCATGTACCTATTAGATGAATTCAACGAATACCTTATGGAGAAAGGAATATCATTCCTATCTCACTCCTCCCAGTACACCTTAACTCAATAGAGTTGTAGTGAGATACAATTGGATCATGTGTGACATATTTTGATAAATGATGAATCTTTGCATAATTACCTCTTAGTTTCCATGTATATATATGTAGTAGAGGCTGCAATATATATCCTTAATAAGATTCCATGCAAATATAAACCTGAACATCCTCGTAAGCTATGGTTTGGACCCTATCCTAGTGTTGGACACGTGATCAATGATGAATCTTAACATAATTACCACTTAGTTTCCAGATATATATGTAGTAGAGACTACAATATATATCCTTAATAAGATTCCATGCAAATACAAACCCGAACATCCTCGTAAGCTATGGTTTGGACCCTATCCTAGTGTTGGACACTTGATTATTTAGGGTTGCTTGGTCCATAAATTTGTCATGGATGCAAGTAAGCTGGAATCTAGCACCAGAGAGTGTTGGTTCATTGGAAAAATAAAGATGGTATTGGATACCTACTTTATGACCTTGAGATTCTTAAAAGATATCATCTTTAAGGATATGATTCTTAGAGGATGATTCTCTTGAGAATCAAGATGAAAATGAAGTTAATGATCTTATTGAATCTTGAGAAGATAATGAGGCTCTTGAAATCGGAAACTAAAAGGACAATTAAAGATGAAATACTCATTCATTTTCAAATTAGTTTGAGAGCGGATTCCATGTCTCAGTTAACTCTGACAATGATAAGACTTCATATGATGAAGCTTTTAAATATCATGGCATAGAAAGATGGATGTTAGAAATAAATTTTAAAGTAGACTTCATATACAAGTGTTGTACATGGATCCTCTAGGATCCACCTATAAGGGTAAGACCCAATAGGTGTAGATGGATCTTCAAGAGAAAGAGGGAACTTGATGAGAAGGTAGAGACCTTCAAAGCACAACTCATAGCCATGAGCTACACACCGAAGATAAGATATTGCTTGCGACGAGACTTGCTCTTCGGTGACCATGCTTAAAGTCATCAAAATATTACTTACTATAGCTACACAACTTGACTATGACATCTTCGAGACAGAAGTCAATATTGCATTCCTCTATGAATACCTCTCTGAGGATATTTACATAAAGTAGCCCCAGGGATTCATGGTTGAGGAAAGCAACGTGTGCAAGCTGAATAACTCCATCTATGGACTCATATAAGCTTCTTGTAGTTGGAATACTGGATTTGATGAAATTATGAATGTTATGATTTCAGATAGAATATTGATGAACAATGTTAACCTTAGTAAGCTTCTTGTGTTCATCGTGCTAAATATAGATAATATCCTAATCACTTGAAATGATATAAGGATAATAATAAGTGTTTTATATTCTATCTATTTCATACCTTGAGATATGGTCTCAAGGATACCTCTTAGATCTTAGTTCTGAAGATGTTCAACGGCATAGAGAAGAGGGTATTGGGACCGTAACATTAAATGGTACACCTTGGACATGTTCCATTCTTGGAAAACACCAAGGAAGGCTTCTTCCCTTAAATTATGGTATTGATCTATCAGAAGGGATAACACCTCAATAAGTTGAGGAAGTGAATTCTAAAACTGCCCGCCCTTGTACATCAGGTATGAGAACCCGGGTGTATGCTAGCTGTGTACAAAAGTCAGATGTCTGCCATGTAGTGGGAGTAGTAAACTATTACTATTCCTACTATTTAAATAATGCACTTGATTATAGTAATAACAATATATTCAAATATGACAAGACATTTGTGATAGTGATCTCTAAGTCTCATCTTCAAGAACATAAGACTTTACAGATAGTGATCTAAAAGGTATTAACTATAGATACCTTAGGAGATAGAGATCTCCGGGAATAAGGGTATTCTGATCAGGATAATTGAAATGACATATTGGTTTTGATGATTATTGAGTTCTAGTGTCAACGGCACTAGAACTGCTTCAAAATTGATTAATGGTTGCAGAAGATGCAACATTCGCATTGGATGCGAGCATTGTTACTAGGGGATATGCAAGTGTCGTAAAAGGACATGGTGTAGTCTCTCGAGAATAGAGTGACTGATCAGCTTACCTCGCTATATTAAATAACTTATGATTGTCACATGAGTGTGAGATTAAAGATTATCCCATTAATGGATCTTTGGGCTAGTGGGAGATTGTTGGACATGCGAGCCCACAGTGAGCCATTATGCAATAAATGTTATTGCAAATATCATTCCCTAATCTGAAATGAAGAATAATTAATTTGCATAATATATCCTTAGTACAATTAGGGTTATGTACCATAGTCAACTTAATGGTAATACAACTGTTGATTCAATTGTTGAATCATAGAGACTGGTTCTTGAATGAATATCTAAAAAGTTAAACTGAGGACTGATGAGCGCTCTCGCAGTCAAGGATAAGTGATATCGAAGGTCATTGCGACCTCAACCACCCGAGCCGGACTCAACAAGAAAATAAAGACCACGAAATTAACAATCAATGTCAAAAATCTAATGTAGTGGTCTCCGCTATTTATTTAACCTGGTATAGAGACCAGGGTCGAACACAAGGAGCATGAGCGAAGACTACGAAGTAGTCGAGAATCAAAAAATGAAAAGCATCTCTTGTGGTTTTTAATTTGCAATTTTTTAATATTTTCTAATAAGAAAAAAATAAAAAGATGAAGAGGATCAAACTTCAACTATTTTTATTAAAGCTAAAAAATGGCTCAAAATTAGAAATAAAAATATTTTTATATTTTTAAAAATATGTAAGAATTTTTGGTGATTTTATGGTATTTTAAGATTTTTATATATTTTACTAAAAATAAAATAAATACAAAACAGAAACTCAATGTACAACCCTGACCAAAAGTGAAAATTAAAATGTGAAAATTGCCCACAAGTCCTGGTTGCAACTTTTATGATAATGTAAATAAAATTACCTACAGAAACTAAAATCTCAATTTTTTGTTTTTTTAGAAATTTTAATGATTTCTATAAGTTTTTTGGTCTTTTGTGATTTTTAGGGGTTTTATAAAAGATAATGGAACAAAAATCGTGCTAGAGTGAAAAGAAACCAAAACAAACATACATGAATTTTTATAGAATTTCGGGCGGTATTCTTATACTTTTTTGGTATTTTATAAAATAGATAGATACGGTTTTAGGGGTTTTTGATTTTTAGAAAATATCAAATAAAATCAATTTGAGTAACAAAATTACCAAACATATTACACATTAGCAAGAGTGAATGGTAATATTGAGGAATTTACGGAGAAGATTTGTAATTTATTTGATTAAAAACAAAACACATAGCTGACAGGGACCTAGATGCAATTATTAAAAAGTTATAGTCCAATCAGGAACATAATAAAAACCCAGGTCTAATATTTCAAAAATCCCAGATAGACACACACTCCACATGTGATCTCGGTTAACAGAGATACAACTGTAAATATCATAAACTTTCAATCAATCCATAAAAGTTAAAAAGTTTAGGATAATACATGCAAATAACCCAACACGTCACGTGAGACAACACGTGCTTCAGATTTGGAGGAACTAAATTCAAATATTAAAAATGGGAGGTCCAAACTACAAAATGTTCAAAATAAAAATAACTATGACAATATTTACAGGACTAAAAAGTAAATGCAAAATAAGAAAGATCCTAAGTGTTATTTACCCTTTATTATTAGCTATCCAGCGGTCGAGAGTGTCTACGTAACGGATGGACGGTTGAGATCTGATGGTACCGCTTCGACGATGGACGGCTGCTGGAAGATCCTCGGATGGATCTGACGGCCGAAGGCTTCCCGAAGATGGATGGCATGGATTAGAACTGGGGGACGAGCCTGATCGAACGGCTGGGATGACTCCTGGAAGAACGCCGAAGAACACGCCTTCGGTGAGCTTTGAACGGCCAATACGTGCTGCAAGTACGTCCTCACAAGCTGCTCTGGTGGGGAAAAGGTTGACGGTGATGATCTGCAGCTATTGAGATGCTTAGAAGATCCCAGGACCTCAGGAGCAGTCCCGACGAGATGGGGAAAGCTGGAGCTACTGTGCTTGCACAAGTCGACCTCCACATGAGGTCCTTTGACATTCCTTCCTGCACATATGAACCACAGGGTCGAGGGCAAAGTGCCTCGACCCGTTAAGTCTCAAAATGGGTGGCTGATGGAGCGTGGCGTGGCCCTTCAGCAAAGCGACGACGAAGGAGGGCCGAGAGCTCGTTCCTTGGAAGAACGAGGTGAACGGATGGGCGTATAAGGTGAAGGGAAGCCTCGTGAAGGTGGTCGGGCTCTCGAAATAGCAAGGGAATGCTCCGGCCAAGGTGACCAAAGCTTGGCGATGAAGGTCGGCTAGGATTCTAAAATTTGAATCAAATGCAAAGAAAGACTAGACCTAAGCTACCTGATGAATGTCGTCGTCTAGGCTGGAGAGCAGGGACCTCCGGGGGTCATGGCCTCGTTGGGTCAACGGGCCTAGAGGCTTGGCTCACCTCGCGGTGGAGCACGACGGAATATACGTCGGATCAGAGGCACACGACTCCAAAACCTCACTGCACATTCCTCTCTCACGCGCTGTCACTCACAGGAGTTGGACGGAGCTCCTCGGATAAGGAGTGGCGGCCAAAGATGCCACAGAAGATGGAGCTCCAGGAGGTTATATAGTCTGCAGGGTCCGAGAACGATGGAGCAAGGACACGCGAACCGAGGGTTGGATCCCTAGGAATGTCATCGGGTGTGGATCATGGATCTTCCCTCTCTAATCGGAGCAGCTACTCGAAGATAAACTCGATCTGATCGGGTCCAGAAAATTCGGCAAAAATCGAAGTGAACCAGGTCCGAGCGAAAAAGGAGTCCATGGGGACCCGTTGACTGAAGTCAACAATCCCCGATGGACCAAACAGGAGCGGGCTAGAATAGGACAAAATACAATACATGACAAAACTGCTAGAAAAGTAAAGAAAAATGATTTAAAAATAATAAATGAATTTAAATTAAAGAATGAATAAAATGAAAAATGTTTATTATTTTTCAAGGAATTTTTCTATGATTTTTAATTTTTTTAAGAAAACAAAATTAGTCTCTATACAATATACTGTATTATTTATAGGTATAATATACTTATGTATTTTGTACAATTATTTTTATTTTGTTATTTTACACAAATACCCCTATTTTAATATTTTATTTATTTATAATATAATTTTTGGAGTATAAAATAATTTTTTTGTTTTTATTATTTATTTACAGGTATACAATAAATAGAGAGTGAAGCATATATACATGTATTTTTTACAAGTGGGAGAAACTTTTGTTTTAATTTTTATTTTATCGATTTCTGTTTTATTTCTAGGACTATATACAAAGAGGTAAAAAGATCATTTTTATTTTTATTTTGTCAAGAATAATTACTTATTTACATAAATAATATGTACAATATAGAGTCGTCCCTATCTCTCTCTACTTATTTTTATTTGGCAATCTGGTCAATGCTTGTACTTCTCTTGGGGTTCGAGGCACTCTATATTTATTCTAAATACCTCCTTCCTTTTTCTTTTCCTTTGTTCTTTTAGTTTTGCATAAATACATGCTAATTATGCAATATTAACAAATGCATTCATAATGCTAACTTATTGTATTTACATCTATTTATATGTTGCTTTTCCAAGATAAATAGCTAAAATAAAAGAATAAAGAGTGAGAATCAGGGATTCATCACCTCCTATACTTTACCTTTGTTAGTCCCTTAGCAAACACTTATTTGAAAAAGAAGTGAAAAGAGAAAGAAAAGAAAAACAAGGAGAATCAAGGTTGATTATTAAACTTGTCTTCATTAACTTGGAGTATGGAGCTCAGTTAGACCTTTGGATTATTAATTTGTCGGAACCTTATTTGGACCTAGGTTTAAGACTCAACAACCTCTAAGTTCCACTAATCTATGGTCAAGACTCCTCAATAATCCAGATCAAAATAAGTCTACATACAAAAACTCTAATGATCATGAATCTTTTCTTGTACTGTGTAAGTGATATGTAGCTCCCCACCTCAGAAATGACAAGGCAATAGCCTCCCTCAACAAGGTAACTCTAATACCCTAGTCTGGCAGCTCTTTCCACGAGGAGCGGGGTATTCCCTTCTATGTTTAAGTTCAACTGGCTCAAGAAGAGCGGAAAAAAGAGAATGGTCCGTGGCCAGTTTAGCCATGTATCCTTGGGAACCCAACCAATGTAGATAAGTCTCTCGCTGCAAGCTTCATGAGATGAGAATGGGTATCATATGCTTTGCTTTATTTGGCTATATATACTCTGGTAGGTATTTCATTTTCTATCAGACCCGCCACTTTTTTGGAGTTTTTCTTTCTTTTGCACATTTTTTTCGATGTGCATATGTACAATATATCTACATTAGGCATCATATATACATAAGGACTTTTCCTCTTAAGCCAGTAGACTATCCCTCTTTTGAAGCATTATTACAACCCACAACTCCTGTCTTTAGACCTCAACATCGCCAGACCAAGTTGAGGTGCACTTCCTTCCCTAAAAGAAGACGAGAGGTTCCCCCTAGAAGTACTGCCCTCGTATGGTACCACAAGCCAAAGGAAACTGCCTCCTCACCACCTCATCCGTAGAGAGCTATGTGTAAGGTGCTGGTGCAAGTAAAGCCATTATCTGTGAGAGTCATGTGTGTGTTGTTAAATGCTCTACTTAGTCTCATCAAGAAGACATGTGATCATAGCCTAGTGGACTCAAAGAATTAAGTCACTAATGGACCTGAAAAGTCTCAACCCTAAATCCTATAAGGGTCCTCTTAGAATTAAGTGGATTAAGGTCTAAACCAAGCTCCATTTTCCAATTTAATTCCAGGCTAGTTAAATGTCAACTATGATTTAGAAGAATATACAAGTATATACAAAAATATTTTTATGAAAATTTTTGAAAATGTGCAAAATTTTTGAAAATGTTTGAATGTATGCATGGATGCAGAAGTTTTTAAAACTATTTACAAAAATTTACACAAGCGTTTTTGCAAACTTTTATTTTTCAAACATTTTACAAAAATTTTGTACGATATACATAGTTTTGATACCAAAAATATTTAGAAACTTTTCACAAATAAAATATTTTTACAAACATTTGTACAAAAAGGATTTTTATAAATAGCTGTATATGTGCAAGAAAGAATTTTATGTACATGAAAAATTTTAAAATTTTTACGATTTTTAATAAATGATTTTTAGCCATTTTATTTATTAACATACTCACATAAAGTACGAGTTATGGCTAAAGTATATATGTATTATATACGACACCCCCCTATACTTAGCTCGAACGATGTCCTCAGAGTGAATAAAGAGCGATGAAGAAGAAGACATAACTCGTGCTTAGTATAGGGAAGCGAAAAGGAAAGCTATACTACAACAACGAATCAAAGAATAGAATGAAGAGGGCTCGATGTTTCCCCCTATACTTAGGATCAAGTAATCCTAAGTATAGCAGATTGTGTACAAAGGGAAAATCGAGTGATAGAATGTCCCCCACCTATACTTAGGGTAAAAGGGCCCTAAGTATAGAAAGGAATATGAACAGTGTGAAGGACAAGGGAGGAAATAACAGAAATGAAGACAAATATATACAAGATGAAATGAACTACATCACTCCCTCTATACTTAAGGTAAAGGATCCTTAAGTATAGGCAACGACAGGAGTAATGGAACAGAATCAGAATGAACAACTCGGTGTTTACACCCCCCTATACTTAGGATAAGGTACATCCTAAGTACAACAAGAATAATCCTACATGAGATTTGGGGTGTGAAACAAAAAACAGAAGAAGCAAGGAACAAATCATGACGAAACACGTATATACAAAGTAGACAATGTTGAGGTGCCTCTCAACAAGCGCTAGATTTTATGCCCCTAGCTAGGCACAAAGGGTAGGACAACACCGTATCAAGGTTCAGGACGACATCTGTGAGGCGAATGCCATACTGTCGTCGTAGTCTTGATAGAAGAACAACGATGAGGTCAATAGTGTAGAGGATGACACCCAAATAAACAATCATGCAGGTGTCTGCTACTAGGTGAGGATATGAGAAAATGAAATCGTGCTCCGGTAGTAGAAAAGAACTTATCAGCTCAAGATCATAATGGAGTGGAAGGGTAGAGCCGAAGAAGTCAAATGTGGAGAAGGAAGGATCGGTCTTGGAGTCCTCCACGTTAATCACAGTCTCAAAAAGGTATGGAAGTTCATGATTTGCAGACGCACTAAGAGAACTAATATCTGATGCATATAATGGGAAAATATCAGCAATATCATCGAATGTCTCAAAGATCAGCTCATCCTCATCAGGGTCTTCGAGGTGAGAGAACTTAGACTCAGTATGATCGGAAGTATCAGACGACTCAGTCTCGTGATCCGACAGATCGGATATACTCTCAGAAGAGTACACAGTATATGTAGCATCTTCCCGCAGATAACCCTCGGGGAGTGATGATAAATCATTATTGAGGAAAGGAGGATTAGAATCTAACTAGGAATCTGTGCCACTGTCAAGCACCCACTCGTCGCACACAAATGTCCCATCAGCCAGAAACGGCCTCTGAATAATCTGGAAACAAGAAAGGGTACTGGTTAACAGCGTAGAAATTGTAGAAGTGTCTGCAACTGATCCTCGAGGTGTGGCAATGTTGGCTATCATAAGATCCTCAAGGAATGTATCAATCTCATCGACGTGGAGGACCCAAGGCTCAAATATGGGACTGTCTGTATCTGTCATCTCAAAATGGTGTCCCTCATCGAGCTCTAGCTGTTAGGCTAGGTCAAGATATCCATTTGAATCAGAGAAGTACCTCTGCAGAGTATAAGCTGAATGATCTGGGAATGGAAATTGAAATGGTTTGACTGATGCCTGAAACATCGTGGGCTCCTCCTCCCTATCTTGGAATATCAGAAGATCCGATATCCAAGACTCCTGAACGGAAAAGTATGGTACTGACTCGAACTCTGGCCGGAAGATCAATGAAAACTCGATCAATCTCTGGGTTTGAAAATCCACAGTGGCAGTCATCGCGTCCATAGTCTATACTGTAGTTGAATCCATGTACTTTAGCTCGTGTGTAGTAGCTTTGTCCTCATGAAATGTAGCAAACTCGACTGGTAATGCATCATCCTCGTGTGTTGTCCCAACTAAAGCATCTCGTGAATATGGGATGTCTGAAAGTGCTCTCGATATGGTCGTCGGTAAATCAATGTTGGAATTGTGGTATGAACCACCACACGAGGTAACTACCAGTGCAATTTGCTTAGCGGTCATCCTCCTCATGGATATCTCAAAAAGCTCGATCGTCGAATGTCCATGATCTGGAAATCTCTTCAAGAGGTCAAGAAACCTCAGACATGAATCATGCAATGGCCCCTGGGGGTCTACTGAAAAATCCGTGATGAAAGACCGCATCATATCTGCTCTACGTCGGGGGTAAAATCTCTATATAAAATCTAAGTGTAAGCCTCTCCACGTAGCGAATTTCCTTCTCAATCGTATGTGCCATCTCATGGCTCTACCCTGGAGTGAAAATGGAAAGGTCTTCAACATCAGCTCCTCAGAAGTGATATCCGAGTATACATGGGTCACACAGAACTCCTAAAACTCAGAAAGATGAAGATATGGCTCCTCGTTCACTTTCCCTGAAAACTTTGGCAGTCTCTGAATGAACTCCAAATCCAGAATGAAGGGACTTAATATAGAAGATGATTGTGTGTCCTGATCTGTGTGCTCATCCATTATCCTAGCATAGGAGTTATTTGAAACTCGCATCTGCTCTATGTGATCGCCTATGGAATGCATTCTCATCCCAGCAACGAAATCGCCTGGGTCACGCATCTGGTCAGTCTGATCTCTGCGAGCATCAAGCATAGCATGCCCAGAAGAAAGAGGGGATATAGAAGGAGAAGATGGAAGGTCGGTTGGAGTTCCGACTTCCCACGAGAGTGGACGGGAATGATGGGAATAAGATGAAGAAGCTGCGAGATCCGGCAAGAATGGAGGGCGACCCATCATCCAGGGATAGAAAAGGAGAAAGAGAATGAAGGGAGAGAGGGAGGGATAAAGAGAGAGACGGAGTGAAGACAAGAAAGGGAGTAGAAGTGCGGATGAGACCTGAAAACAAACAAGATCAGCTGTCAAACCCCCAATTCACCTATGCAACGCGGAGCTGATGATCGTGAAGGTTCGGTCTTTTATCTTATCAATTTTATTAGGTGATAATTCAGTCTAGCAGGGCGATTAAGCGAGTTTGTAGGAACCCGATACTCCCAGGAGACTGTCCCAATCTCAAAGCTAGATATTTCTCAGACAGTAATAGTTGCGGACCTTTTACCAGCTACCCGATTAACTCGCTCTGTTAAAGATATCACGGCCCGCTTTAGCGGAGACCGGAGTGATTTTCACTGAAGAACGACTAACTCCAAGACCAATAGTCTGATGAGAGTTCAGGTATGGCTCTAGCCTAGTGTGTGGGACACTCTCTCGCACAAGCAAACCTAACAATGAGGGGATTACTCTCCCAAGACAGATTTTTAAGTCTAGTGTCTTTTATGGTCGAGTTTGTTTAGCAGTCCCAATTTTATGATTATCACTTTTTTAGGTATTTTTCAATAAGCAACCAACGCCTAACAAATTTTTCGATCTCCTGATTATTTAAGGTCTAAAATAGGGGGAGAAGTCAAAAAAGCCGATGCACGATCAAACACGATGATGCATGCAAAGTAAGAGATGCGTACCTATCGCTAGCACTCTACATGTAGGATGATCCACGCATAAATTTAAATACCGAAATAAATCTAACCTAAATGATGTAAGAAGAAAACAACCTTAGATGAGCAATTTCTAATCGTAAAGAATTGTACTTAACTGGTCAAAGAGAGAGATCGGAGTCCGGTCTCTGATGCCGATCGGTGTCCGCCACAATGGATCCTGCATGCGCTATATACGACCTCTAGCGGCACGTGACCTCTCAAGCGACCAAGTCAACTTTTTATTATGATAGATTAAATAGGTCCAATTACGAACTATAGGTGCAGGCAAATAGTTAAGGATTGGGCCTTAATCAGTTACCTCACAATCAAGGAAATTCCTAAATATAAGGGACAAATTCTTTGAGAATAAAAGAAAAGAAAAGGCCAGAAAATCAAAACCGGTGAAAACCGCAGTGAGGTCCCCCGAGCACACCAGTGCTTGACGAAATAGACCCCGATATATGCCAAGTTTTCACAATGTCCAAAGTCCCTGTATTATTATTATAATAATAAGGCTGAAAAGAAACTAACTACTCTATCCTATATAACTAAGCTCCTCCTATCCCCCTGCTCCTCTTCGGGTGCGGGTCCTTCAACCGAAAGCCACAGAGTCCTCGGGCGGTCCCTCGCACAGAAAGTGAAACAGAAATAAGTCAGAAAACATTTATAACAGATAGAGGATAAAAATGAATAAAAGTAAAGCAAATAGAAAAAGAAAGGAAAACTGAAAACCGACTACTAAGCCGTGCTCCCTGGCAACGACGCCATTCTGATGAGCGATCTGATGGTCAAGGCTAAGTGATGTCAAAGGTCTTTGTGACCTCAACTACCTAAGCCAGACTCATCAAGAAAATAAAGACAATGAAATAAACACTCAAGCTAAAAAATCTAATGTAGCGGTCTCCACTATTTATTTAACCTGGTATAGCGACTAGGGTCGAACACAGGGAGCACGAGCGAAGCCTATGAAGTAGTCGAGAATAAGAAAAAGAAAAGCATCTTTTTGTGGTTTTTAATTTGTAATTTTTTAATATTTTCTAACAAGAAAATAAATAAAAAGATAAAGAAGATCAAACTTCAACAATTTTTACTAAAGCTAAAAAAATGGCTCAAAAATCAGAAAAAAATATTTTCATATTTTTAAAAATATGCATGTATTTTTGGCGATTTTATGGTATTTTCAGATTTTTATATATTTTTCTAAAAATAAAACAAATACAAAATAGAAACTCAATGTACAACCCCGACCAAAAGGCAAAATTATAATGCTAAAATTGCCTAAAAGTCCTGGTTGCAATTTTTATGATAAAGTAAATAAAATTACCTACCTACATAAACTAAAATCTCAATTTTTTTAGATTTTTTAATGATTTTATAATATTTCTGATCTTTTGTGATTTTTAGGGGTTTTATAAAAGATAATGGAACAAAAATGATATTAGAGTGAAAAGAAACTAAAACACACAGGAAGTTTTATATAATTTTTAGAGTATTTTTATATTTTTTTGGTATTTTATAAAATAGACAGACATGTTTTAAGGGCTTTTAATTTTTTTGAAAATATCGAATAAAATCAATCGAGTCACAAAAATTATCAAAAATATTACACATTAGCAGGAGCTAATGGTAATATTTGGGGAATTTTTGGAGTAGATTTGATAATTTATTTGATTAAAAAAAAAACATACAGCAGACAGGATCCTAGACGCAATTATTAAAAAGTTATAGGCTAATCAGGAATAAAATAAAAACCCATGACTAATATTGTAAAAATCCCATATAGATAGGCACTCCACACGTGATCTCGGTTCACAAGGATACAACTGTAAATATCATAAACTTTCAATCAATCCATAAAATCTAAAAAGTCTAGGATAATACATGCAAATAGCCCAACACATCACGTGAGACAACAGGTGCTTCATATTTGGAGGGACTAAAATGCAAATATTAAAAATGGGAGGTCCAAACTGCAAAATGCCAAAAATAAAAAATAGCTACGACCAATATCTACAGGACTAAAAAGTAAATGCAAAACAAGAAAGGGCTAAGTGTAATTTACTCTTTATTATTAGTTATCCAACAGTCGAGAGTGTCCACTTAATGGATGGATAGTTGAGATCAGATGGTACCGCTTCGACGATGGATGGCTGCTGGAAGATCCTCGGATGGATCTGATGGCCGAAGGCTCCCTGTAGATGGATGGCGTGGATTGGAACTGGGGGACGAGCTTGATCGGACGGATGGGACCACTACTGGAAGTACGCCGAAGAACTCACCTTCGGCGAGATTTGATCGGCCAATACGTGCTGCAGCTATGTCCTCACGAGCTTCTCTGGTGGGGAAAAGGTTGACAGCGACGGTCTGCAGCTATGGAGATTCTCAAAAGATCCCAGGACCTCAGGAGCGATCTCGGCGAGATGGGGAAAGCTGGAGCTACTGTGCTTGCACAAGTCGACCTCCAGATGAGGTCCTTTGACAGTCCTTCCTGCACAGATGAACCATATGGTCGACTCGACCCATTAAATCTTGAAATGAGTGGCTGATGGAGCGTGGCGTGGCCTTCCGGCGAAGCGACGATGGAGGAGGGCCGAGAGCTCATTTTTGGGAAGAACGAGGTGAACGGATGGGCGTAGAGGGTGAAGGGAAGTCTCGCGAAGGTGGTCGGGCTCTCGAAACAACAAGGGAATGCTCCAGCCAAGGTGACCGGAGCTTGGAGATGAAGGTCGACTAGGATTCAAAAACTCGAATCAAATGCGAAGAAAGACTAGACCTAAGCTACCTGATGAATGATGTCATCTAGACTGGAGGGAAGGGATCTCCGGGGGTAACGGCCTCGATGGGTCGACAAGCCCAGAGGCTTGGCAAACCTCGCGGCGGAGCACGACAGAGTATATGCAGGATCAGTGGCACATGAATCTAAAGCCTCGCTGCACGTTCCTCTCTCACGCGCTATCACTCACGGGAGATGGACGGAGCTCCTCGGACAAGGAGTGGCGACCAAAGATGCCGCAGAAGATGGAGCTCCAAGAGATTATATAGTCTGTAGAGTCCGAGAACGATGGAGCAAGGGCACGCGAACCGAGGGCCGGATCCCTAGGAATGTCATCGAGCGTGGATCATGGATCTTCCCTCTCTATTCGGAGCAGCTGCTCGAAGATAAACTCGATCGGATCGGGTCCAGAAAATTCGGTAAAAATCGAAGTGAACCGGGTCCGAGCGAAAAAAGGAGTCCGGGTGGACCAGTTGACTGAAGTCAACAATCCCCACTGGACCAATCTGGAGCGGACTAGAATAGGACAAAATACACTACACGACAAAACTGTTAGAAAAGTAAAGAAAATTGATTTAAAAATAATAAATGAATTTAAATTAAAGAATGAATTAAATGAAAAATGTTTATTGTTTTTCAAGGAATTTTTCTGTGATTTTTAATTATTTTTAAGAAAAATAAATTATTCTCTATGAATTGTTTTTTTGTTTTTTTTACATAAATACCCCCATTTTTTGAATTTTTTTAATTTATAACATAATTTTTGGAGTATAAAATAACTTTTATTTTTTTAGTATTTATTTACAAGTATACAATAATTAGAGAGTGAATCATATATACATGTATTTTGTACAAGTGGGAGAAACTTTTGTTTTATTTTTTCTTTAATTTTATTAATTTTTGTTTTATTTCTAGGACTATATACAAAGAGGTGAAAAGATCATTTTTATTTTTATTTTGTCAAGAATAATTACTTATTTACACAAATAATATGTACAATATAGAGCCGGCCCTATCTCTCTCTACTTATTTTTATTTAGCGATCACGTTAATGCTTGACCTTCTCTTGGGGTTTGGAGCACTCTGTATTTATTCTAAATACCTCCTTCCTTTTTCTTTTCCTTTATTCTTTTATTTTTGCAAAAATACATGCTAAATATGCAAGATTAACAAATGCATTCATAATGCTAACTTATTGTATTTACATCTATTTACATGATGCTTTGCCAAGATAAATAGCTAAAATAAAATAATAAAGAGTGAGGATCACCGATTCATCAAGGACTCATCAAGCATCGCCAAATGATTGTTAAGAGAGGATCTCCGGCCAGAGAAGGAGATGGCAATTCTTTATCTAAAGGCTGATATCTAATCGATCTCTTGATGCAAGTCCTCTACATAGGAATAGAGATTCGGAGGTGTTAGATAAGTTAGGTCAAAGAGTTAACTTAATGAGATTGAGATAACCAAATACCTATGTCGTATGCTATCACGATTTAGGCAAACATCCTTTGACCATAGAAAAATGTATTAATATAATTGAGTTTGTACATTTGACAGATCGATTGGTTGATGGCCTAATCAAGGTCTATACAACGGCACGCTGGTGTGCATACAAGGGCATATGATTAATACGATCTCTCAAAGGGACCATACAAGTTCATTTACTGAACCAGAATACATGAGCTTACTCATGAGATATTGGAATAAAATTCGGTGCACGATCGTCTCACTTTGGAAGCTTGAATGAATTTGTAAGGTTTGATACATGCTTTTGGAAAGTATATGATCAACACCTAGGTATGATATATGGTTTTGGAAAGTATATGATCGATACCGACTCCCAATGATCAAATGAGAAACTTAATGATGAAACCACGAAGAAGACAGTCTAAATGACATCTAAAACTTCGGGTTTATTTTAGATCTTCTAGTATGCAAGATATATAGGCGTTGGGAATACATGAGGGTGATGTGATCATAAATGATTATATAACCATGATGCTTCCATTCCTAAGGAGTCATGAAACGGGTTTGGATTTTAGTGACTCCTCTCAGTAGAGAAGTGAGCTTATCTTGGTCCAATGTTGGACAGTGATCTGAATGTGATTCAGATGTAATGAAAAGATTAGATCTGCGGTTTTGATCTAATCAAAAATCTATAGGAGGTTCGCAAGATCTAGATTTGAGATATGATCTCAATACCCAAGTCACTATATGTGGAACGTAGAATCACCCTTTCCTTATCTCCAAGTATACACGGAGAAAGTGCATTGTCCTTGAAAGATTTCAGGGATAATTTCACTGTTGATATATGTATCCAGGCATTGAGAAATGGATAGTTAAATGTGATTTAATTGTCATGAATAATATGAATTTAATTCGTATTATAAGGAGAGTCATCTAATATAATTAAATGTGATTTAATTATCAAAGATGTGAATAGTGCGAATGTGATTCATATTATTTGGGCACATGAGAATGGAGATTCAAGATGATTAAACATAATTTAATTATCATGGATATGAATAATGTGGATAGCACTATCCATATTAATCATATATATTGTAAATTTTATTTATAATATATTAGAGAGAGCCTATTGTAGTTTACATTTGTTGATTAAATATTTATGTGAATTGGATTCACATTGGATAATAAATTAAAATATAATTCACTTTTATTTTGGGTTGTGAATGTGATTCACAATTTCCAATGGCATGATTGCGATGATCACAAGATAATTGTGAATTATTATGAGATAATGTTGGAGTTTTTCATGAGATAATCTAATCTCATGAAATTGAAGAAGCTTGCCATCCACCGACAAAGGTGGTGGACAGCCACCAAGTCCTACTTGGATTGGGTGGACGTCCCCTGTATTATGGTAGGATGATTATCTCCTTCCCAATTATCTCCAAGGATAATTGATTTAATTTGAAATTAATTTATATTCATTATTTCATATATATATATATTATTAAATTAAGTGTTATTGTGTTTTTACAACAAGATTATGGCCATTGAAAGAAACACAGATCAATCTCATCCATTGATTTTGTGTTGTCCATGGATTGAGATCCATGGACTCCCAAAATACCATATAAGAAGAGGCAACTCTTACTCTTCAAAGACCCAAAAACTATGGTTTTCTCCCTCTCTCTCTACACACCAAGTCTCTCTCTTTCTCCCCCTTTCATTGCGGTCGTCCACTATGGATCCCTAAAGAGAATCATCATCGTCTCCGCATCATCATTATGCTACCGGATCATTTGCTCGTGGATCTCTAGCTCCTTCAGTGTGCCTCTCTCATGAAGAAGACGTTGGATCTCGTAAGACGAGGTCCGAAGATTCATCGCTTGGATCATCAACATGGATTGTGAGGAGCACGCATTTCATCAACAGACTCGCAAGCGTCTCCTTCGTCGGATCGGACTTGAGACAGGAGGTCTCTTTGTTTAGAGACTCGATTGCAACCATAATTGAAGAGGAAAACCTATTACTTTTTTGTGGTTTAGGTGAAATGATCTGAAAAGTGCTTTTAGATCATGTAGTTTCATCATTCAATTGTTTTTAAATTCCGCTACCCCTAGCAACTAATGCGAGTAGTCACTCCTGATCTCATATGATGCGATCCTCATGCTTCCATGATGTGTTTAAGGATTTTCCCATATCCTTCAAATATTCCCTCCACAGCCTTAGCAGTACCATTCTTATCGTGTATATCATGTTGAATGATCTAAGGCCGCTCCTGTGAACCCAACGCTTGACCGCTTGGCCCAACTCACTAAGGGCCTAGCAGAGATGTACCAGAATCTCAACGACCTCACTACCACCAAAACTCCGATCCCGACATTGGTTGAGGCGAACCCCAATAATTTCAAGTGCAAAGAGCATGTAGTTTGTGATTTCCCCACCGATCAAACCTAGTCATGTATCTTAGATTATATGTTGTCTAATGTTGTGACTCTCGGGAGTGGTAGAACATTGCAGCCATCAGCCACCTCTAAGGGGAAAAATATGGCATCTTCTGAAGAGTCATTTTCTGCATCAACCGGCCAAGCAGCAGAGTTAGGTAAGGAAGAAGATGATGGAGGAGTAGCAACAACCACTGTCTACCACCACCATTAAGAGAAAAATATATTAAAAAATTAGCAAAAAGAACATTTACAAAGAAATGAAGAGCCGGAGCCCAGAAGGAGAAGCAATGGAGGAGCCAACATCAACAACTGATCCAGAGCGACCCGACGAAGCCTAAGATCATGTTGATAAATTTTTGTCTGTTTTAAATGACAACCTGTCTTTTGTCCAGCCATCTATACATAAATTTGTAATTAAGAACACTAAATTTTCTTCTGTGATTCCGTTTTCTGAAGCTATGAAGGATACCAAAAAAATTAAAATACGAAAACTACTCATAAAGGCCATGAAATACATGCTAGCTATCAAGAAAGGATAAAAAGAGGCATGTACCTCCAAATCGAACCGCAAGAACATGCACAAAAGAGGAGAAAAACACATCTTGACCATGTCCACAGTCAATGCAATCAATGACCTCCTGTAGAAAAGATGGACAAGGGAGCACCCAATATTAGATGCCAGAGTTTTGACTAAGATTTTGAGTAGACTCTTCTTAATAGCAGGTCTTCAATGAACCTCATGCCTTCCTCATTACTGCAAGAATTTTGATTTGGACTACTAAAGCAGACAAGAATGATCCTACAGTTCGTAGATTGATTTATGAAGTAGCCTAGAGGTATGTTGGAGGATGTTATCATAACTATGCAGGACATGAAATTTCTAGTTGACTTTGTAGTCCTATACATGGTCTCACCTACATTGTTACTCCTGACCCCCATCATTCTAGGTCGACCGTTCCTTCGCACAACCAAGACGGTTGTTGACTATGGGTATGGGAATGTCACCTTCAGTTCATGCACTGATAAAGTTACCATTGACATGGTCAGTGAGCCAAAAGCCACATCTGATATAGGGATATCAGAATCAACAGACTAGATATTGTTGATGTCAGCGATCAACAACTTTCTCGAAACAACATTGTCACACAGGAAATCCTCTCTTTTGAGGAGGACTTGGATAGCATAGTTAGTCCATGCTTCTTTGCCAACTAGGAGGCCGAGTCAAAATCTGAGTCACTGATCTGAATATTCGAAGAAGATTCAAGCCAAACCAAACACGAAGAATTCATTGCAGATATGTTCGACACATTTATTTCAGAACCAGGAGAGATAAAGGTGGACATCACCTCATTTAATCAAGCAAATCAGCCATCTATTAGCACCGTTTTTGAAGTGACTGCAGAGAAAGCTCAACAATTACCAGAACTCAAATCCTCCCAATAGGTCAAAGGTACACATTCCTTGTAGGTAAAGAACATATGTATCTGATCATCAACAATAGTAGGCTGGCCCCTAATCAAAAATCTTGACTTCTCGAGGTTCTAGAAAAGAACCGCAAGACAGTTGGTTGAAAAGTCTTAGATCTTCGAGGGATAAACTCAAGTATGTGTTCACACCACATCTATCTTGAAGATGATTGCAAGCCATCCCGAGAATTCTAAAGAAGATTGAACCCTAATCTTCAGGATGTTGTTATGAAGGAAATCACGAAATTGTGCAAAGCATGCTTCTTTATCCCATCTCCGACTCCAAATGGGTATAATCACATTGCATGTAGTTTCCGAAAATTCAGGGCTCATCGTGGTGAAGAATGACCAAGGTGAGGTGATTTCTAACCGTGTAATGACATCTTGGCAGGTGTGTGTTGACTACCACCGTCTGAATTCAACAAGAAAGAAGGACCATTTCCCTCGGCCATTCATTGATCAAGTTCTTAAGCGACTTGTAGGGAAAGAATACTTCTGCTTTTTAGATGGGTATTTCCGGTATAACCAAGTGACAATCACCTATGAAGACCTAGAGAGACCAACTTTCACATGTGCGTTCGGCACCTATGCTTTCAGAAGGATGTACTTTGGACTTTGCAATGGTCCAGCAACTTTCCAAAGGTGCATGCTTGCCATCTTTGTTGACATGGTTGGGAGTTTTCTTGAGGTCTTCATTGATGATTTCTTCATCTATAGTGACAGCTTTGATGCTTATCTTCAGCATCTAGACAGAGTACTCAATAAATGTCGTGAAGTCAATCTTGCACTATTATGGGAGAAGACCATTTCATGGTTACGAAAGGATTGTGTTGGTCCATGTCATCTACAAGAGTGGCATGGAGGTCGTTCCGGCAAAGGTGTATGTAACTTCTAACCTCAAGCCACCTCTGAACATGAAGAACGTGAGGTCATTTTTAGGGCATGTTAGCTTCTATCACCGATTCATCAAGGACATCAGCAAGCTTGCCTGACCTCTCACTGAGCTTCTTTGCATGGAGACCAAGTTCATTGTATATCAATAGGTTCTCTAATCATTTTATTAGTTGAAAGAACTGCTCATTCATGCGCTAGTCCTATATCCACCTGATTGGTCTCTTCAATTCATGATCATGACGGATGCGTCAGATTTTGCAGTTGGGGCTATACTAGAACAAAGAAGGTATGAGCCTCCCAATGCTATTCACTACATCATCAAGACACTCTATGAAGCACAAAGAAATTATATAATCACATAAAAAGAGCTGTTGGTTGCTTTGGATAAGTTCAGATCCTACCTTCTTGGATCTAAATTGATTGTTTTCACTGACCACTCTTCAATCGGATACTTACAACAGAAGAAGGATGCTAAATCACATCTACTCAGATGGATCCTTCTCCTCCAAGAATTTGACTTGGAAATCAAAGACAAGCATGAAGTTCAGAATGTGGTGGCAGATCATCTCTAAAATTGAATGCCAAGAAACTCATCTGAGCAGTACACCAATCACAAACACCTTCCCATGTGAATCTGTCCTCAACATTGGGTCTCTTCCATGGTATGTCGATATTGTGAACTACCTCATCTCTAGGGTAGTTACACGAGATTGGATGAAGATCAAGAATGACAAGTTCTTGTCTGATCTTCAGTTTTACAAATGGGAAGACCCATACTTGTTCAGGGAAGGTGCAGATTGTATTTGGAGTCGGTGGATTCCTCAGGAGGAGTACACAATTGTCCTTGAGCACTACCATAAGCTCGCATTTGGTGGACACCATTCTAGGAGAAAAACAACAACAAAGATACTGTATGTGCCCTCTGGTCACCCACACTCTCCAAGAAAGCGAATGATATGTGAAATCTTGCACTGACTACCAGAAAATAGGAAAAAACCCTTGGTGTTAAAGGTAGTGTGACCCTCAAATTTATCCAGGTCTATGATGTGTTTGATGCATGGGGCATCGACTTTAGTATGGGGGGGAGGCACAAGCCGAGTATACCGATTTCGTACATTATGGATCCTCGATCATCCCTAGTTTATATACAGTCAGCTATACTTTAGATTAATTGATCCTAAGTATGGGGGGGAGGTGATTGACTTCTCATTCTTTACTTTAGTCATTGTAGTATAGGCTTTCTTATACTTAGAACGAGTTATGTCTTCCTTTTTCTCTCTGACCTATGAGGACATATCTCAAGCTAAGTATAGGGGGTTACATATATGTTGTATATACTTCAACCATAACTAGTACTTGCATATTTTTAATAATATGGCTAATATACTATATAGAAATACATAATTAATCAATAGTAAATAAAACACTGAGAATATGTGTAAATTGTTCATAAAGTCTTTGTAAATATGATTGATAAATCAATTTAAAATAGTTTTGCAAAATGTTTTGATTTTTTTGGAAAATTTCTTGAAAAACCTTTTGAAAACCTTTTGGAATTTTTTTGTAAAATGTTCTCAAATCTTTGTAAAAATCATTTTCAAATATTTGGAAAAAAATATTCCATTTGTTTGAATAAATTTTTGAAAATCCAGTATGCAAATGGTTTGAAAAATGGTTGTAAAAATATTTTAAAATATGTATATTCTGTTTGAAAAATCTTTGCAAAATGATTTTCAAATTTTGTAAATGATTGCAATATTTATTTGTAAGGATTATTTGAAAAATGATATTTTGAAAAATGTTTGTTAGAATATTTTTAAATTATTTTTTAGAACCGTGTACATAACTGTAAGTAATAATATTCAGAACACGATATTGTAAATATAGATACAAGTGAAAGTTCTAGTGTAAATTCTTTATATAATTCTTGTGAATAATAAATACACTCCCGTGTAAATATCTGCTCATATTCCTTTCACTAAACCTTATGCAAAAGTCCATAAAATTTTCAAAATCTTTAAAATCACAAAAAATTGCAAAAATATTTTTAAAATTGCTTAAAAATTGGCAAAACTTTTTCCAAAAAATCCATAAAAATTTCAAAATCAGAAAGTTGATTACGAAAAGATTTTCTTGCATTATACATAGCATTTGCATTTTTCAGAATGATCAAGATAATTAAATAAGTCTGAATTAAAGTCTGAATATTGGAGTTTGGTATAGACCTAAATACACTTAATTTCAAAGGAACCCATTAAGGATTGGAATTGGAATACTTCAGTTTACCTTGACTTAATTCTTTAAATTCCATTAGACTACATTCATGAGTCGATTCAATGTGTCTAACTAGAACCCTTCATATCATCCGTACGACTCTTGATATAGTGGCTTGATTAGAAACCTCGCACTTAACATTTAGCTCAACTTTGATAGATTGTTGAAAAATTATGGAGTCTAATTCGAGACAATGTTAGGTTGCTTCATCAAGGGTGGATCAGGAATCTTTCTAGGGGATTATAGAAATCGGTACTCTAGCCCACTTCTTCTAGTAACCATGATATCTAATGACTAGAGGCTGGATTGAGATAATGCTTCGGATGAGGAACAGTCTGTTGGAGCAATTTTTCCAAGACTCCAAAATATGGGCGGACCAAAAGACTCTATATCCATCGAGGAACAAACAAGAATTCATTGTAATGTAAAGTCAAAGAAAATATCCAAAAGAATCCTACACCAAAAATTCCATAAAAATATTGAGCTTCCATAAAAAGCCTGCTTCTTAATGAAGATTCGGTTACACTGGCTGAGCTTCACAAGAGAATGAAGACTACACTGGTCCATTCCCACTTCTTTTCCCATTCTTCTAGCCTCTCCCTTTATCACTTGTAAAGACTGGCGATACCTATCCTTAGAAGGAAATATATGTCTCCACGAGGATGAGTTACCAGAGGAGCAGACTCTTTTATAGTTCAGTGATTTGTCTGGAAAGAACTTAAAATATCACACACATGGTTCTATCATTTCAAAGTTGCGAGAGTATGTGACTGAGACAATGGTTGCAACCAGGCTGTGAATTATACCGGATAATAAGGTTATGGAACCTAAGGATTGTTGTGTTACATTTCCTAACCTCAATGAGGCTCCGAACAAACCAAGAGTCCAAAGAAACTGAGCTCCACACTTTGATTTTAAATAAGACAAGTTCAAAAGTCAAAAAATTTGTTCCAAGTTATTTCCTGTTCTTTTCTTTGTTTTTTTCTACACTTATTGCGTAAGTGTTTGCTAGAGACTAGCAAGGGCAAGTATAGGGAGATGATGAATCTTCATTTCATCACCTTTATTCTTTCATTTTGGCCTTAAATCACTAGCATGTATATGTCATTAATTTGTGAAAATAAACACTCAATAATTCACAATTAATACTGCATAAAATCCTGTATATAATACTATATTTATTATCAAAATAAAAGAATAAAGAAAAGAAAAGAAAAATAAAATGAATGAAGTGTCAAAGACACTGAGTGACCCTAGCCTCTGAGACATAGTCATCATGATGACTTGTCGACAAGGAATAAAGTAGGGGAGATAGGGTGACCAATTGTATAGAAAATACAACACAGATACCCTAAATTTATAGGCCAATAATCATAGTTACGGGACCTATTTTATTTTCCCATTTTACCCCTCAAATTAATAAACTTTGAACATTAATATTATGATAAAAATAAAAAGAAAATTTAAAATTGATTTCACTGAGAAATAATGCACAGCATGCCCCGGACACACAAAATAAAAAGCAATACATAAAATTTTGCAGACATATATCTTCTCCATAAAAATTCAAAATTCACCAAACTCACATTTATTGTTCATAACATAAAATTTGTTATTTAATGAAGGTAGTTTTGTTCAATTTGGATTCTCACTTTATTATATTTTTATAAATTTGTAAATATTATTTAAAACATATGTATATAGTAAAATTAAAATAAAACCATCAAAAGATATCAAAATAAATAAGGTATTTTCATAAATAGATGAATTGTACCTATATATACATATATAATATATTTGCATATTTATTTAAGTACATAAATAAATTCATAAAAATTAAATAAAATTTTCTAAATATGTATTTAAATAAATTATAAATATGTAAATTATATGTATAAATTAATAAAATATTAAATACAAAATAAAATTCAAATACATAAACTACAAGTATATTTATCTATAAATACACATGTAAATATTAGCACATTGTAATTTAACCTATAAAAAAATAAAAATCATAATTAAATACTACATAGAAAAACAATTATTTTTTATGTTTTAATAAAAAATTTAATAAATTCATTTTCTCCTTTTTATTGAATTTCCAAAACATTTACTTCTTTATTTTTTCTGGTTGGTCCACATAGACCAACTAGAGGCCTCAGATTGTTGACCTGGTGGGTCAACTGTACAACCTCTAGACCCGCCCATGTCAGAAGCGCCACTACCCCATTTCTCTGAATTCTCACGCCACCTCCATAATCCCTTCCTCCTCGAGACCGACACTATTGGGTGGCCCTGTCGTCCCTCTTCCTCGTCCACTCCAGAATTTTCACCTACCACCTTCGATCGTCCCTCCATCTCACCGCTTTTTTTATCGGAACCCACTCTTATAAGAACTTCCCTCCAGCCTTCGTGTTGGATTTGATCCCTAATTCTCGATATGTGACCCCAAGGGAGGTCGTCTGGGTTGAGCTAGAGGTGACAACTCTGACTCCCCTCTCTCTTTGGCGTGGATAAAGCTCAAGATCGTGGTCCATGCCAACCGAGCTTCGTCTTCAATGACCTTTCCTGCTTCGAGCTCCCAAGCTCGTTGAGCTGCTAGGTTAGCTTCTTTCTCTCGCTTTTAGTTCCAGTAATGCAGGGGTAGCTTTCATTTCATCATTTAATCATTCCTTTAGTTTAATTTAAAAAAATAAAATCATTGGAGACTTCAGCTCTAGGACAAAATTCATTATAAATGGACCTCATTCTGACTTCCTTTTGCCCCCATTTTGATTCTCTACGTCTACTCTACATTTACCCCCTTGTTTCCACCTCGATTCTCGTACGAAATCAAGCTATCGGACTCCTCCTCTGCTGCCTCCACCGGAGTCCCATTGAGTCACCTCCCCAATATACTTTCAACTTCATTTTAAGGTCTAGCATGTCCAACTCGAGCTCCTTAACCTTGTGGTGTAGGTTCGCAAACAAGAAAAGCACCTAGGGCTCTAGCCCATCATTACAATAGGAGATCCACACAACATCAACCCATGGGCTCCTCTGGCGAGCCCAGACGCATTTGAAGGACCCGTTGATGCGCAAGAGCCCAGGAAGGATATGAGATTCTAAGCGAAGGAGGGGGAGGTCGGAGACGCATGGATTCATGAATCAAAGCTCACCAATAGCGAGTTCATCAAGAGTTCTTCCAACCGCTTCCTGCACCATCGGAGCTCACCGATTGCAAGTTCATTAGGAGTTCTTCCAGCTCACCAATAGCGAGTTCATCAAGCTACGCGGACGTCTCTCTGCCCTCCATTCACGCATGTTTAGTTGGTAAATTACTTAGTAACCTTCACCTCTTTTTGTATTTAAATATTAGTCATGTAAATATTTATTCATGTTTAAAAAATATTGTAAAATTTACAAGTGGACCCTAGATATTATTGTAAATTGCATATAGGTCCGTTGCCAGGTCTGCTCACGTTGCGCTCCATGTGAGTTGGCATTTTGCACCTTGAACCCTCTTGTGTTTGGGTATTTTTGTTTAGTGCGTAAATTTTGTATAAACATTCAAAACTTTTGGGTATTTTGCTAGTAACACCTCGACTTTATATTTTATTGCAAAATACCACTACTAGGTATGTATAAATTATTTTGTGCAATTTATTTTGGATTAAATAACTCTTGTGCTTGGAAAATTATAGAAAAATAGATGAATGTGCTCCATATTATGCGCAATCATGTTTCCATTTTATTTTAGTAGTTTCCTTATTTTTCCTTTTATTAAAAGTCAATTACAAGCTATTTATTCCTTGTTAGAGATAAAAATATAAAAAATAGAAAAACACTTTTTAAAATCCCAAAAAAGTATATATCGTATATTACTATATAATATAACTACAGACCAAAATTCACAAAAAAGTATCAAAAGAACCTTGAAATTTTAAAAACCCTCATAATCCTAATAAAATCAAAAAATATTTTCAAAATTAAAAAATGGTATTCTGTTGTATATTTTTATGTGTACTTACTATTACACATTGGAAATAGTGTTAATGAATTTTGGACCATTTATCTATTTTTAGGACCTTAAAACATTCTACCTATTTAATTATTCTCTATTTTGGGTAATTCAGACTTTAAAATACCTAAAAATTATCAAAAAGTTCTAGAAAAACTTTAAAACAAAAAATATAAAAAAGACAAAAACAATTTATTTTGCAATTTTTGAATATGATTTGCTTTTTTAGATATATAAAACCATATATAGCTAATATATACTTATATATAGTTATATACTTATTAAGATAAGTATTATTATTATAAATACTTATAACTATTTTTAATACCTTTAAAAAAATAAAAAGGATTGTTCTTATTTGTATTTATTGAATTTTTATATATTTGTTGTATATATTATATATTACTCATATTATACATAATATAGCATATATACTTATATATTACTTATTATATATAAAAATGAAATTAAAAATAAGAAAAATATGAAGAATAAATAAAAATTATAAAATTTAAAAATATATGAAATTTATAATCCATAAAAATTAAATATAAATAAAAACTCATAAAAATTTTAAAACCCCAAAAATAAAAAATAATAGTTGTTCTTTCTTATTTGTATATGATAATTACTTGCCTATCCCCCCGTAGCTCTCAGTGGTTCAACACCTAGAATACTTGTACACTATACACATTTTGTCAGTATTAAGCGACTGTGCATCTCGCCTTGTGAAATCACACGACCGCCTTCATGTAGCTCGATTGATTAGGTAGATCAACCTTGGAGATATGGAGATGGCATGACTAATGACATGAAGAACAAGGGCGAGATAGGCCTGACAGATCTCGTTGTCTATGAGGACGTCCTCACGATGTCGATGGGGCATATGTGCATGTATAACGAGAACCTCTAGGTCATTGTTGTGCATTTGAACAACACGTCTCGCATCAGATCTCGTTGTCTGAGAGTACATCATCAGACAGAGATGCAACGATAGGAGGGAAATACATGTTGGCATCACGATGGAGGCATGATAGGATGAAGAGGCTGCAAAGGAGGATATGTGTCAATTTGGAGTAGGGACATGGCCTGGTAGGGCAACAAATACTAACTGTGGAGGATGGACGTTGCCCGGGGCATTTTGTTTTGTCTTACATACGTGAGTGTTTTTCACATAATTGATACATCTTTTACATAACTCTTGTATCGATTTACAAATTTGCATTTATTTGTTACAAGTTTTTGTTTTCAAAAAATCATTAATAAATTACTAATCAACTTTTTATTTTGCACATTGCTATACATATTTTACAAAGAAAGTGGGTATTTTACAAAGGAAATGCAAATATTACAAATTAGTTCTTCATTATAAAACTAAATAAAATATTATAAAGTACATCCTCATGTTTATAAAACACCAATAAAAATTTACAAATAGATAAACATTTTTACAAATAAAGAATGATTTTATAAATAGAGCATGAATATTACAGTTATGGCTTGCTACATACAAATATTTACAAAAAAAGAGCGTTAATTTTACAAAGAAGCAAACATACTTTACAAAATAATATACCATTTTTACTAAGATCATTGATTGAGAATCTAAAAAATATATCAACGAATTTACAAAGATGAAAATTATTTCTACAAAAACTCAGTGGAGTTTACAGATATATGGTTAAACCCAATTCTTTGAGAACAAAATTGGAACTTAATTGACAAAAGTATTATTAAAACTACCAAATCCAGACAAACTTAAAATGGTTAATAAAACCTACTAAATTAAATTCAAATTTAATGAATTACAATGGTGAAAATACAACTTTGGATAAAATTTCGAAAGCACCCATTGGATCGGCATTCTATGGATCTCCTTGATGGCTCACCCAGAATTGGTGATATGTCCACTGTCAATTTAGTGAAACTATGTAACAATTTTGTAAATGTATAAAATATACATTGTAAATAGTTGATTTTGTAAAATATAGCATCCAAATTTAAATCAATATTTGATTTAATATAATAATATTTTTCATAATTATATTTTGGGTGAGCTATTCGTTTAGTCTCCTATTTTTAATCACATGGCTACATTTAATGATGTATTAATTATACTATTTTAATGGTTGAAAACCCATTTTGGTCATTTTGTCACATGTAAATATAATGTGAGAACTACATGACCTAAATTCTCTCCCTTTCTCTGTCTCACAATTGGTGGTGGCTTGGAGATGGAGGCAACATGGCGGAGGAAGGGCAGAACCTTGAGATCTATGAGTATTCACGATAAAGGAGGGCATCGCGACGGAGGAGGATGAGGGTTCTCCTTCTCTCATAGAATGTATCTCTTCTTGTTTTTGTTCTTCCAAAAATCGAAATTCTCTTTTTCCAGATCCGAAGTTCCTCCTAGACCTCCTTTTCTCCTGAGCATTGGCGACTTGGTTTGTTCACAGATTTTGCATATGGGTGCAATGAGGAAGCAGCAGAGGTGTCACAGAGGAAGGAAGATGTAGAGGAGGCGGCACGTGGAGGCGGTGGTTGCGCTGCTGCACATGGCTACGCACGAGCAACCACCAGAAGTCCTCCACCGTGCGCAGAGGCTATCTATGCCACAGACCTTTCGCCTCCCTCTCCACCATCGTGCATACCATTGCCCATGGCACCAAGAAGCCTCCACCCCACCATCGGCTATGACGATGTAGTGCTCTTCATGGATGTACATTAAGTATTCGTACAATTGTATTATGAGTTTTGTGTATGTCATGTGTTTGATGAAATGTTTGATAAGGATTTTGTGCAATGAAGGAGAATTTTACATTAAGATTCTCTAAATTTACATAACGATTATTGTAAACATATATTAGTCTCCTTTGTATCTCTCTGTTATTTTTCTTTTCTGCCGTATGCTTTATGTAATTTACCCATAGGCTACTCTCCTATATAAGAGAGCCTAGGGCTGGTGGAATAAAGATCGCTTCTATTTTTCCCAACATGGTATCAGAGCGATGGTCCTAGACCAGAGTTCTTGAAACCCTAACCCTAGCCCTACCCCCCACCCGCAAGCCTCTCTCTCCGCCGTCGGCGCCTCCTCTGCGCCTTCGCACCTCCGCGCGAGCACCTCCCGTGCGTTGCGCGCTCCTGCGCCAGCGTGCCCCCGCGCCTGCGCCCTCGCACCCTCGCGCTCACACCTGCGTCTACGCGCCCTCGCGCTTATGCCTGCGCGCCCCTTAGCGCCATCTAGCGCGCTCTAGCGTGCTTCTTCGTGCCCTCCAGCGTGCATCTTCGTGCCCTCCAGCGCGCATCTTCATGCCCTCCAATGCACATCTCAGTGCTCTGTGCGCGCCTCATCTCATGTGTGTGCGCCCCTGAAAGCGCATGTGTGTGTGCCCCTGAATCAGCCCTACACGTCTCTAGAGCGCACACCGTCAACTAAATGGGTTTGGTTGCTTGAAGTCTACACATGCAACTAAACCCGTCTATGTCCGTGTAGATGAATCGTATCTTCAATCAATCGCTTCAGTCTTCGATTTCCAGTATGTCAGAAAGCAAGGTGGATATTCCATCTATTGGCGGCTTTCGTGGTCCAACGCCTATTGTAAAGATGGATGGTACGAACTATGAACTGTGAGCGATGCAGTTCATGAGTATGATGAAGTCAACTGGTAAGAAGCACATTCTTACCGAAGAAGAGCCTTCTGAGAAGACTGGAGCCAATGCCTCATGGGAGGCCGATGATGCATACACCAAAGTCTGGTTATCTGGAACTTTGGCAATCGAGATTGCCAATGATATTCTCCATCAGCCTACGGTCAATGACATGTGGGATATTCTGGCGGCCACATACTCTCAAGAGAAGAATGAGACAAAGATTCTGCAGCTTCAACATGATATATTCACTATAAAGCAGAATGGTCACCCTCTACATTCACTCTACGCATCCTTGCGAGGGATGTTCGAGAAGCTATACAGCTTCATGTCCCTGATAGCCACCCTAGAGCAACAGAAGACCTACCAGAATGCGACTATGGTGGGCATTTTCCTTGCTGCACTTGATCCAGAGTATGAGGCGGCACGATCCCAGATCTTGGCCGATTCTACTATTCCTCCCATGAAGGAAGCCTTTCACAGACTGAGGCCCATCACCGTCCCTTCTACGGCCACGAATCAGAATGCTTCAGCCATGGCCGCCAACAGGGGTTGTGGATTTCATCATCAGAACCGTGGACGTGGATCTCGTGGCAGAGGAGGCCGCACTCGGCCAACATGTACCAACTGCCATCGTGTTGGACACAATGAAGACACATGCTACTCTAAGCATGGATTTCCTGCATCTGCATGAGTCACTGAGCAGATAGAGCCTCCATCTGCTGCCACTTTGGATCACCAGTTCGATGATCTAGTTGCCCGTCTAAGGGGCATTATTCCCCCATCTGGCCCAACACTTACTACTGAGAGTCAATCTGATGCTGTTGCATCTGCCTCTGCGTCTACCAGTGCATCAGGTAGCATACTTGCATTTACCAGTAGTAGATCAGATACTTTACCTTGGATTTTGGACTCGTGAGCTACACATCATCTATGTGGCGATCAGAGTTTACTTACAGGATATTCTCAGATTCCTCCAGGCCGAACAGTGGTCATTGCTAATGATACACATTCCCCAATTACTGGTCAAGGGGAGATTAGACTGACATCTTCTATGCAGCTCAAGAATGTGTTACATGCGCCTGATTTTTCAATGAATTTATTATCAGTCAGTTAGATTACAAAAATGTCAGGCAATTTTTGATCCATCTTCTCTTATTTTTCAGGACATCCTTACGGGCAACGCGATTGGTCGTGGCTATGATCAAGGAGGCCTCTATCGCCTCAATCAGACTCCTTTTACCGGAACCCCATCCCTACCTACTGGACCCGTATCTCCTCTGCTATGGCATCTGCGCTTTGGACATCTACCGCTTCAGAAGTTGCATCGTATGTTACCCCAGTGTCTTCCTCACACATCCATCCAATGTGAGGCTTGTCAGTTGGGAAAGCATCACCGATCTACCTTTCCCAGTCGTCCGGGTCGGAGTAGTACCTCCAAGTTTGAGTTATTTCATATTGATATCTGGGGTCCGAGTCGTGTACCTGATCATCAGGGACACAGATTTTATATAGTTATTGTGGATGACTTCTCTTGTGTGTCATGGGTATTTTTGTTGAAAAATAAATCTGAAGGAGGGAATATTATTATCCATTTTCTTAATGAGATTCGTAATGTTTTCTCCACATCTGTTAAAATTGTGAGAAGTGATAATGCCCTGGAATTGTGTACTCATGTTCTAGCCAATTACTACTCATCCCAAGGGATTATCCATTAGACATCCTGTGCTTATACCTCTCAACAAAATGGGATCGCTGAAAGGAAACATCGCCACCTACTAGATGTCACAAGGTCACTTCTTATACAGAGTCATGCTCCTTATTCTTACTCGGGTGACGCGATTCTCACAGCATGCTACCTAATTAATCGTATGTTGTCCTCTGTTCTAAGTGAACAGATTCCTTTCTCCCTTATCTTTTCTGGTAAGGATCTGTTTTCCCTTACTCCTCGTGTGATTGGTTCGGTTGCCTTTGTCCACCAGTTGTCTCCCGATACTGACAAGTTCTCTCCTAGGGCTGTCAAGTGTGTGTTTGTTGGGTACTCCAGAACTCAAAAGGGGTACAAGTTTTTGATCCATTGCGCAGGCGGTATATTGTTAGAGCAGATGTTACATTTTTTGAATCCGTAATGTATTTTTCATCCTCAGGTGATCAACAACTACCTCCAGTTACTACCGATGGCATCTATATGACACCACCACCACCAGTACCACCACCACCAGCAGCAGCAGCTCCTTTACCATCATCCGCACCTCTTAGCTCTATCCCTGTTTCACCACTACCATTTCATTATACCCGCAGGCCTACTCTAGCTCATGGTCATGACTCATCACCTAGCTCACCTAAGGTATGTACTGAAGATATTACTCTTGATGGATCTAATGATGTTTCTGAGCGGGATATGTTGCAGAGGCCAGATGAGGACACAACCAATTTATATATTCCTATTGCTATACGCAAATCGAAGAGGAGTTGCGCCACATATCATTTAGCAGCTTCTGTGTCATTTGAACGACTATCTGGGGATTTCAGGGACTTTGTGGTTGCCTTGTCAGTTGTAGATATTCCACGGAATTATCAAGACGCTCTGAAGGATAGTAGATGGCGTCTAGCAATGGAGGAAGAAATGGCAGCACTTCAATCTAGGGGAACTTGGAGTCTAGTTCCTATACCTGCAGATGTGTCCCCAGTGAGCTACAAGTGGGTATTTACAGTGAAGCAGAATGCAGATGGCAATATTGACAGATACAAGGCTTACCTTGTTGCTCGTGGCTTTACACAGACATACGGGGTGGATTATCTTGATACGTTCTCGCCAGTAGCCCGTCATTCTACCCTACGGATCTTGCTATCAGTTGCGGTTACTCGAGAGTGGCCGCTATATCAGTTGGATGTGAAGAATGCGTTCTTATATGGAGACTTACAGGAGGAAGTCTACATGCAACAACCACATGGGTTTGCTGTTGAGGGGGAGTGTTCTAAGGTGTGTAGACTTCATAAGGCTATCTATGGCCTTAAGCAGAGCCCCAGAGTATGGTTTCAGAAGCTCTCAGACCTCTTTGAAAAATAGGGATACAAACGCTCTAATGCTGATCATTCCTTGTTTGTACAGACGACTTCAAGAGGTACTATTGCAATCATGGTTTATGTAGATGACATCTTGATTACAGGAGATGATGAACAAGGAATAAAGAAGGCGAAAGAAAAGTTGGGTAGCGAATTTGTCAGTAAGGACCTTGGAGTCCTTAGATATTTTCTGGGCCTGGAATTTGCCAGAAATCCGTATGGGCTAGTAATGTCGCAGAGAAAATATGTTACGGACCTGTTGAGTGAAACAAGTATGCTTGGGTGCTGGCCTGCTACAACACCAATGGACCCTAGCATGAAGCTATATGATGATGACACAGAGGAGGTGGACAGGAGAAGATACATAGAACTGGTAGGCAAATTGTTGTATGTCACGATCACTAGGCCCGATATATCCTTTGCAGTGAGTCGTGTGAGCCAGTTCATGGAGCAACTACGTTAAGTTCATATGGATGCTATACATATGATACTCAGGTACCTCAAATCATCTCCAGGTGCAGGTTTGCTATTCAAGAAAGGCAAGGGGATCTCTATCTCAGCATGTGCAGATGCAGACTATGCAGGTTGTCCCAAGGACAGGAAGTCCACCTCTGGGTTTGCAGTTTACGTTGGAGATTCTCTAATCTCATGGAGGAGCAAGAAACAAATGGTGGTAGCCAGGTCTAGTGCTGAATCTGAATATAGGGCTATGGCCCAGGCTAGCACAGAAATGATGTGGGTAAAGGTTGTGCTTACAGATCTATGTATAGACGTACCACTTCCTATGACCTTAGAATGTGACAATCAGGCAGCCTTGTTCATTGCAAACAATCCAGCATTCCATGAGCGAACCAAGCACATTGAGGTTGACTATCATTTCATACGTGACATGATTCAAAAGGGATTCATTGCTACATCTCATGTTACTTCAGGAAATCAAACTGCAGATATATTCACCAAGGCATTACTACGAGGCCCATTCCAGAAGTGTGCGTCCAAGCTGAGCATGATTGATATCTATGCTCCATCTTGAGGGGGAGTGTAAACATATATTAGTTTCCTTTGTATCTCTCTGTTATTTTTCTTTTCTGTCGTATGCTTTATGTAATTTACCCATAGGCTACTCTCCTTTATAAGAGAGCATAGGGCTGGTGGAATAAAGATCGCTTCTATTTTCCCAATAATTATCAAATTTTACATATCTTACATTTATTTCCACATATTTGTCATCACTACCTGACTCTCTATTGTTGCAAAACTCCACACAAATATTACAAAATGATCATAAATTTTTTACAAAGGAACAAAGAAAGTTACAAAGGACTGCAAAATAATTACAAAAATCCATATGAAAGAATATTTTTTGTTGCAGAACACCATATAAAATTTGCATTTATGATATTTACATAGAAAGAACTAGAAAGAGCACTCGAATTTTACACAAGATGTTGAAAATTTACAAAGGCCTATACAACTTACAATTACACAATTAATTTTTACAAAGGGATAAATCTAATTTTAAATAAATGATATACTACAATTATGAATTCTTTTTTTACAATAGAAATTGCAAATTTATAAACGAAAGGACCCATTTGACTCAGAACTATTGAATCATAATGTAGATAAATAAAATTAACCAACTCCCAAAATAAAGTATAAATTATACATTATTACGTTGAATGTTAATCAATTAATTAGTAAATGCATTAGCGAGAATGCCAAATCTGGAAAATGTTAAAACTGTAATTTGATATCATTAAATGAAATTCGATTTTAGTGAAATTAGATGACAAAGATACCCTTTTGGATTAGATTTTTGATGCAGTTGTGTGATTGAAATCCGATTGATTTGATTGGTGGCTCACCACAAATATGATGAGACCCTACCTCATTTGAAATGGTCTTTCTCTACACACATGAGACACTTCAAATGGGACATGGTCCTTCTTGAGTTCCAGAACACCGTCACATTTTTGCAAAAAATAGTAGCATTTTTGTGAAATAGGTAAACTATTTTTATTATAATATACAGTTTTGGCATTTGCTTAATAAAAAATACAATGTATAGTTATGTATTATATAATATGCAGTTTTGCATTACAATGTGCAATTATAATACAAAATGTTCACCTATTTTACAAAATTGATGGTGGTTTTTTGACAAAAAAGGTCGTATTTCTTGAACTCGGGAAGGACCGTGACCTATAGGAAAGGCTCTCACTCCATATGTATGTATGTATGTATGTATGTATGTATGTATGTATGTATATATGCATGTATGTATGTATGTATGTATGTATGTATGTATGTATGTATGTATGTATGTATGGATGGATGGATGGATGGATGGATGGATGGATGGATGGATGGATGGATGGATTGATGGATGGATGGATGGATGTATACATGGATTAAATAAGTATGCTCTATGGGAGTGTGTATGGGCATGCTCCCACCTTTTTTCCCACTATTTTTTTGTTTTTTTGAAAATGAAAACCCTAGGAGGATTTACATAGAATAATAAGTGGGGCCTTTGTTTCAAATTTCATGTAAAACACACATTCTTAACATGTCAATCTGAAGGGGGTCAATTTCAGCAATTCTAAGATCGTTAAAATTTGACAGTTTTAATGGAGATAAAATCCTCAAATTAGGTTATATTTTGAATGATACCATGATGATATATTGTATTATAAATTCCCATAGATTTTATTTCAAAAATGATAAAAATATGGGACAAAATGTAGGGAAATGCTCCAAGAGAGCTTGCTCCTTTTTCCATATATGTATGTATATATGTATGTATGTACGTGGTTTATGGATGGGATAGGAGCCTCGAATTGATCTGAAATTTGAACAAGAACATGTATTATATGGTGATATAGATACACACGTATTTGATCGAGAACATGGTGTGAACACAATCCAACAATGTTGAACATTCAACGGCTCTAATGAAATGAATCCAGCATCGTTTGATGGGTTACAAAGCACCAAATGACAAGAAATTTTAATGCAGTCTTCCTTCTATAGTATAAATCAAGATCAATTGATTTGATTTATATTTTTAATATAAAATTATTCACTTTTACATATAAGAATATACAATTGTTTGAGGGCATGGGCACATTTTTTCTGTCTCTCTCTCTCTATATATATATAACACAAATGAAACGAATCAGATTAGAAAATTTGTATTTGAACCATGATACATAATTTGTTTTGAATTAAATTCAAATTAAAAGTTTCTAAATGAATCAAATTGAATACAAGTGAATTCCATGGTATCAAGATTAGCACCCATAATGTAAAAAAATCAATTTTTCCATATAGATAAAATAAGTAGAATAAGTTGAGACAAATGAATATTTCTTTGAAGCCTTACCACTAATAAAGGAAAATGTTAGGAAAGAACTTTATGATTACGTAATATCTTTTCAAAACTTAAAACCAAAAGGGAAAAAATTAAGGTTGCAAAAAGAAGGATTGGGAAAGATATTGAAATTTTCATAAATTACCGCTATCTTTCCAAATAACCATATAAAAGGAGAAAGGATGATATATTATTTCCATTCCAATATCATCTAATTTTTTATTGAAAGATAAATTATGATACAAATACATTTGGAGAAATGAATAACAACAATGATGTAAACTTAATACCATGTAAAAGAAGAAGAACCCTCAAATCAAACAAAAATATATTATTTAAATTTGAACATCTCATCCTCCTCCTTCATTGCCTCCATCGTCGATCGCTTCCTCAACAATATTATCATCATCGTCATCTAGCACCAATTGTGCCATGGCAATGTACTGCCTCTTATGTCGTATCCCTCAATCCATCACTTGGTATCCATTAGAACAATAAATTATTTCACCGTAGTCACATCGTCGAAACTCGTCTCGCCGCATCTTCGATCGTCCGCATCGAGTGTTCCCATACAAGTCCATCTCCTCGCTCGAGTCCTCAACCAATGCAAACCACTCACATATGAAGCAGTTCACCAGGTGCATTTCATCGTTGAGTAATCGTGCCCAATGTCATCCCGGATGTGGTGTTCGAGCTCACGTTGTGCATCCGTATTGCAAAGTGTGGCTACTTGGGTGGCGAGGAGGAAACCGATCATGATCCTCTCGCCACCCCTCTCCGTTGCTGAATTAATAAACATGATTATGGTGAGGGAGTATAGTGCGGATGGATGGGAGTTGTGCACTGCCTTCTGTATTAACTCCATGCCGCCTTTGAGGTCCTTCATGCAGTAGAAGTGTATATGTGCATCATATTGCAGACAATTGCTTTGTTAGCAAAGAAGATATATGTACTTAAGTATGTTTCTCAGTGAATTCTACATGATAGTAAGTAAAAATCATAGGACAAATGCCTCAGCTTTTTAAACAAATAGGCTACTGCACTTATCCATTACTATGCGATCTTCCTTTTTTATTATCCTCCGGAAGGGTAGTGTGCATTTTTGTATAAACTTAACAAAATGGGTATCTCTTGTTTAATCATTATAACATGCAATATTAAGCTTATTTGAAACAAATATCATAATTATATTGAAAGGATATGTTCATGAAATAGATCCCATTCAATTATTTATATAGAAATAAATATATATGATCCATCCATCCATACATGCATGCATGCACACACACACAAACATATAAGGAAAATGGGGCTGCCCCAACCTATTTTTCAACTTTTTTATTTTTTACAAAAAATATCACAATGTATTTTCATCACAATGTCCCTCTAATATGTCATTTCAATTTCAATAGAAACAGAGACTCACATGTGCCCCAGTTAGAACATGTAATTTTAATGATTTTAGAATTGTTGTAATTGACCTATTCTGGATGGAGGACATATGAGTCGTTGTTTCTAATGTAATTGGAATGACATATTAGAAGGATATGCTGATGAAAATACATGACATTATTCTCTAAAAAATAAAAAAAACAAAAAATAGGGCGAGAGCAGTCCCATTTCTCTCTCTCTCTCTCTCTCTATATATATATATATATATTTCCAACCAATTGGCGAGTCTAACAAACCATATGTGATGATAAAATAAGGAGATTCATAAATACTTATACCATGCTAAGGATGTAGCAAGCGGCAAGGTCTTTTCCCTCCATGCATCTTCTGAGAAAGCCGTGGGCATGTTCAGACCATTTGGAGGATCTTACTGCAAATGTTTCAAGCGAGGCTTTCTTTAACACCATCGAATCAAGAGCCAAACATTTCTTTCTCTTGCATCTAGATAAATTTCAGAAGTTCATATTCTTTATCACGAAGTAATCAATAAAATTGAAAAATGTAATGAGACCTTTTGATGATTGCAAAAATATACAATATATCTACTAAAGTAAAATGGAGAATAACATTACGTAATTATGATGCTCATGAAATTGGATGGTGATGACACGGATGAACTCAATATTACAAGAATAATCACAACAACTTCATTCGGTAGCCTTTCAAAGTGATCTTCGTCGACACTTCTCATTTTCGACACTTTTTTTGGGTGTAAGGGAAGAAGAAATGGTGGAGATGAGAACCATAGATTTGGGTTACACTATTATTTATAGTGGAGTGAGAATGTTCAAATTGTAAACTACAGGTTTATGGTAGGGTCAAACTTTGGGAAGAGAATTCTACATGAAAAAAATAGGAATGTATTAGAGGTACTTTGCGTTCTTATCACTATTCCTTTTTTAGACATGGTGATTTTTCTATCATGGAGAAATAGTATTAAAGATTACAATGAAATATTTTAAAACAAAGCATGGTTCCTAAACAAGAGACACACATATGTTGTTCATATTATTGAGTGAAAAAGAGACACTATATGTTGTTCATATTATTGAGGGAAAAAGAGACACCATATGTAGTTCATGTTGTTGAGGAAGGAAGAGATTTTCTAAAATTTTGAATATTTTCCTATACACCGTCCAACAGATCTATGTAAAATGCACAAAACTTACCTTCATTACCAACCATGTTTTATCTTTAATAGTTGCTATTCATAAGTTTTCTTGAATCTATGCTTCTAACTCATGAAGATTGAGACATGTTGCACTCGCAAACTTTCCACTAGCAAGGAAAATTAGAATTTACTTGCTTTCTTTCTTTTATTCCCCAAAGCAACTTTGCCTTAGAGAAAACTTTCAATTCCCAAGAAAAATGGGAGTTTTCTTTTTTTCATTTTTTCTACAAAGAAACTTTTGCATAGATTTGGTATTCTAATTAATTTTTTCAAAATGCATTTTCTTAGAACTAGCATTATATTTATTGTTTTCAAAGTCTAATATGAATATGAAAAAATGCCATTAAAGAAATGGTAAAATTTGACAACACATGAACATCATTGCCAAATGCATATCTAATTAATTTTTCCAAAATACGACCTATCTCTAAAATTGGTATGATATTTAATTTTTTCCCAAAGTTTAATATATACATGAAAAAGTGCCATTTTAGAATTGGTAAAATATACTTAAATTATTTGAACAACGCTGCTTAAGATAAATGAAAATTTTGATCAATATCTCTTGATGGCATCTTATTTGCACATTCTTCTAAGTGCTCGCCTAAGTTGATCATCTTTGTTCTGAATTTATTTGTTGACACTACAACTACACAACCTCTAATATCTCCTAAGTAGAAGGTCATGTACATACCAATGTATTTGTGACTCGGATTATAGAACTAAAATGAGATGCTTGACCACAAAATGCTCCTTACAATGAATTTGATGATGATCGACTCCCTATTTTTGAAATACAAGGCATAGCATTTAATAAGACAACTCTCTTACTCATGACTAACATGGACAAACAGTTGTCACAATAGTATGTGACGAAACAAGTGCCTAAAGTCGATCCGCTATATAGTAAATGAAAATCAATACACACTGGATTTAGAAGGAGTAACGTGACATGTTTCATCGAATGATTTGTCAAAAGAGTGGAACATATGAAGGCTAAAAATAATACTCGTTGTATATTAGATTTGGATATATTACTGAGGATGTCGTTCATCTACGCTCACATGCACAACATGTGCATTATAAATGGCTATAGATTCAAGTATTACTCAGAAAATAACACAAGAACGAAAATAATCTATCTAGAGTGTCTGTAAAATGTAACCTACAATCATATTGTGACATATATTATGGACAAATCAATGAGATAGTTGAGATGAGATTTCAACATGATCGACGAGTGGTTTTATTTAAATATCATTAGTATGATGTATTTAAAGACACATATTATAAGTTAGATAAGATGGATGGATATGTCAACCTTAATAAGAACAGAACCATTCTGGATAATGTAAAACCATTTGTGCTAGCATGTCAGGTGGATCAGGTTTTTCTATGTACCAAACAATGTGAATATCGACTAGATAATTCCAATAAAGATAACACCACGAGGATATCATGAAGTCAGTGAAGTGGAAGATGACGATGATGAGGAGGAGGCATATCAAGAACACATGGAGATCTAGAATCTGGTAATTAACTTGCAACTATGAATAAAGGCTTTTTGCACTTCAAGGTTGAACTTATTTCTCTTCTTAGTAAAATCTTCGCTTCTAACCATAGCAAAAAATATTTCTTTTAAATTGCTACATAATTAAGTTGCTTACTTTGGAATAGATTTGATGAACATGATTTGGTCGAGAGTCTAGTGTTCTCACAAGGCGAGGATACCAGTCGTTGAAGTGACCTCTCAACAACCACAATCAATCAGTAATCGAATCCCATAATATAAGATAATAAATCAAAATGCAAGTAAGAGTTAAAATTTATTTATTTTAACTCTACAAAATATGTGTATAGTATAAATATGTAGAGTGTCGAACCACAGAGGCAACATGGAGTAGAAGACCAAAGTACATATTAATTACATAACAATATTCTTGTGTTTTTTATTTTTCTCTCTTTTGTAAGTCTTTTCTTTTTGTAAAATTTTTTGAATTTTTAGTATATAATTTTTTATGGAATTTTTAATTTTCAATATTTTATATTTTGATTTTTTCCAATTTGTATTTTTTAGAAGTAAAATATATAATGATATATATAATAACTATACTATAGATAATATATAGAAAAGAGATGTTTCTTGGATTTTTAGAATAACGTAAATTAATTCACAATGTAAGAAATAAAATATTTTTGTGTTGTAAGATTTTTTATTTTTAGGAGATTTGCAAAATTTTTATTTATTTTTAAATATAAAAATAAGACAAAATAGTGAATACAGTAAATCAGTAGCCTTGTTTTGGGTTTAATAAATATCTATAAGTGTCAAAACAAACCAAACCTAATTTTAATATATTATATATATAATAAAGAAAATTCAGAAATAGAAAATAATACTTTGGGATTTTTCTAGAATTTTCACAAAATTTAAAAGGTTTTTAGGGTTTTGTAATTTTAGGGGTTTTGTTTTATATTTTTCAAAATGACTTGGACATAAGATGAAATATAACTAAATAGACGTAGAATTTTTTTAAATTTTTCAAAATATTTTCAATTTTTTTATGGATTTTTAAATAACAAACATGAGAAAATGCAATGTTTTTGTATTTTTATAAAGGGATTTTATTCCATGATCCTATAAACTTTGTAAATTACCTTCTCGGCCTTTAAAATAATGTAATTCCCCCCTCGACCTGTAAACTTGCTAACTCTTACACCTCAAACCTTGTGAATAATCTATCTGAAACTCGTGGGGGTTCTTGGGGTAATTTATAGGGTAAATGTGGTAATTACATTGTGCAAAAGGTCGTAGAGTTAATTTAACAAGTTTCTAAGGTCCGTGGGGTAAAAATCCCTTTTATAAATAAGAAAATAATTTTAAATGCCTTGTGAAAAATATATGTGATAAAAATGGGTTTCATGTACTTAATGTAAAGGGATATTTGCACCCATAACCCTGAGAAGTTTTGTAATTACATACATAACCCAACGTAATCGCGAGTTACACCATGAACCTCGAATTGTCACTCCGTCTCACACCTATAACCCTCCGATAGATTAGTATGTCAACCCAACTAGACCATTGGGTTAATCTAATACATGGCTATCTAACGGTTATTAAAATTTCTAAAAAATAAAAAATTACCCCTCCCCCTTCCTCCTCCAACGACCCACCCTACTCCTCCCCGACCTCCTCCTCCTCCTTTAGGTCCTCCCATCACCACCCTCCTCCTCCCTGACCTCCTCCTCCTCTTCCAAGTCCTCCAGCTGTTGCCCTCCTCCTCCCCGACCTCCTCCTCCTCTAGGTCCTCCAGCCGCCACCCTCCTCCTCCCCAATATCGTCCTCCTCCTCTAGGTCCTCCAGCCACCTCCCTCCACCTCCTCCCTGACCTACTCCTCCTCCTCCAGGTCCTCTCGTCACCATCCATCTCCTCCCCTGACCTCCTCCTCCTTCCTAGGTCCTCTGTTGTCGCCCACCTCCTCCCCCGACCTCCTCCTCCTTCCAAAGTCCTCCACTCTCGCCCACCTCCTCCCCCCACCTCCTCCTTCTCAAATCCTCTACCGTCACCCTCCTCCTCCCTCGAACTCTTCCTTCCTAGGTTCTCCGCCGTCTCTCACCTCCACCCCCAACCTCCTACTTCACAGGTCCCCCACCATCACCCACCTCCTCCTTCCTAGTTCCTTTACCATTCCCTACCTCCTCTCCCGACCTCCTCCTCTTTCCCATGTCCCGTACCATCACCTAGCTCCTCCATGACTGTGATGGGTTTCTATGGAAGAGAAAAAAGGAGAAGAGAAGGAAGGGGAGTGGTTTGATTTGTAATTATCTTGAACACAAAGGGTGAAAATGAATGAGTTCCATTAAAGTTAATGGAAAATGGGTGAGTATTAACGCATGGTCATGTCATATAAGAGTTAAACACTATTCGTTGTTCCTAGTGTAGTTCATGATTACACATGGTTAGTACATAATTATGAAATCACCTAGGTTATGGGTATAAATATCCCTAATGTAAATTTCATATGGTTTTGGATAAATAACGATAATAAATAAAAATAAGGAACCAAAATGAAACAACTCTACAGCATAGGAATGTAAATGCAATCAAAATAAACTTTCAAGGCATTCTAGAACACTACGTCAAGTCTAGGACACAATATGCAATTTTTTAACGCATGCATCTTGCATGCACTTGATAGAGATTAAACTGTAATTTTTCAAAACATCCTGATCATCCAATAATACACCCAAGAGTTAAAGATGAAATATGCAAATAACCCAAAAGCACCTCACGTGGGGGACCACCTAAGGTGACCTGACACGTGACTAAAGTGCAAAAAGTTCAGAGTTCAGGGTCCTTTCTACAAAATATTCAAAATATATTACATGCAGATGAATGATTTAAATACTAAATAGTAAAACAAAAATGTAGGGGTGTATTATGCAATATACCTAAAAGCGTGCATTGGAAGACAACACAAATATAATCACTTAAGCTCATCCGACAGTGCAAGAGCATGTTGTTTCATCCTTTGATTGATGGCTATGATAAGACTTGAAGGAGTCCTTGGATCTGATGGTGCTAGAGCTAGGACAAAGAACATGAAAGAACAAATCCTTCCCCGTCCTTCGATCAGTTGTATCTCCCCCCTCGATTTGTAAAACAACACGAGACAATGCTAAAAAATGTTCCTGGGATTTTTTCGCAGACACGAGTGGTAAACAAAGTGTCCAGGTCTCGCTGAGAGAGACCTGGAAGTGACTGAAGCTTCGGTGAACTTTGAAGGTGCTGCAGGTGTCCAAATTCGCTCCAGGTGGAGTCTTTATGTCCCTAGACATGCACAAAATCTTCCTGGCTTGAGGAGCTTTTCCTTGACCCGCACAAAAGGGCCACATAAAAATATGTTGAAATGGAACGCGTCTCTTGTAGGGATGGAGGATGGAGATTGCGGATCTGAGCAAGATTTGGTTGGTCAATATGAAGGGATATAATGTAGAAGGTCATAAGGACCGAGATGAGATGGATAGGAGGGTTGGGAACATGGTATCACTTGTGAAAATAGGGGCCGGAGCAGGAGCTACTGTAAACTTTAGAGAATTGAAATAACAAGAAACTACATCTAATCACTGCAAATAGACACTAGATTAATGATAAGGAATGGAAAACAAAGTTAAACCTACAACTAAACTAAGCCTCGACATGGTTCTTCACCTGGGAAGCGGGTCCTCCGTCTGAAGCAGAACTCTGGCGATGGGGAGTCTCCAACTAGTTGCCTATACTCACCGAAGTACTGGAGGACTTCATGATGTCACCAGGTATCACTTCCGCTCTTTACGGTTCAGGGTTATGGTGGTGATCGAGCTCCTCGATCTCAATCGTGTTCTGTGATATTATATACATGGCAGTAGGTGGATGGCTTTGACCTAGGGTATACACATCTGCTAGTAAAGATCAAATTGAGATGTTATCTTGGCGTGAATCAAGGTTGTCAAAGGTGCAACTTTCATGAAGAGAGTGAGGTCAAAGTGAGAATAGATCGATGGGAAGAAATTGGAGAACGGGGCTTAGACTAGGTAAAAGGGAGAATTTACACGAAGAAGGGAGGTTCGACCTAGGGCCAACGCTCCCGAGCTATGATTGGTCCAGATATCACACAAAACGACAAACTATGGTTAAAATAGAGATATTAGAAAAAAACAAATGGTATTTTTACTTATAACTTAAAAACATGAAAGTTTTCTTATTTAATGACCATTTTAGGTGATTTTTATTTTTTTATTGATTTATTTATTATATGTTAATTATAATATGTAAAAATATAGATATATATATACATATGTTTTATATTTATTATTTATTATTTTGTATTTTATATACTTATTATTATATATTTACATATTTACAGTATAATATATTATGTATTTACATATTTTTTTTTATTTTGTTATTTTGTTTATGTATGTAAATAATTACATATATACATGTTATAGATATAATATGTCTATGTATTGTACTTTAATATTTATTTCGAAATTATTTTTTATGTTTTATTTGTGTTTATATTTTAAATATGTTTTATATCATATTACAATTAATTAAAACTATAAAAAGAGTAAAAATTAAAAGATTAAAATAAAATAATATTATTTACAGATGCTATTGTACATCGGTGCCCCAAAAAATGACTTATGTATCTTTACTCCATTCTAAATGAAACAACCTTCATTAGACAGATAATTAAATTTTGAAATACAATTAAAGTGAGTTTGATAAATTCAAAGTTCATATGGAGGAAATGCAATGGAGTTTTGTTTACAACTTTTTCATCTGTGTGTACCATGTACAATGTGCGTGATTTTTATTGGCTATTATTATTTATTTTCTATACATTATTACATGCATGTTTCATGTTGAAAATATATCTGTTTGATGTCTGTATGAGTGTGTATAAAATAATGTAAAAAAAAGGTATATATAGTATGATGGACACTTAGGGTTTCTTAGTTTCCATGTCTTTTTTCTGTATTATTTTACCCTTATCTGGCCCCACTTTATTCCTTGTCGACCTAGTTAATATTGACTTGGTCTCGGAGTTTACAGTCAATCAATATTTACAATACTTATTTTATTTTTATTTTATTTTCTTTATTTATTTATTTTGGATTTAAATATAGATATTTATGTTCTATTTATAGACAACAGTTAGTGTGTTAATTTGTACAAGTTAGATACATTTACATGTATTTATCTAGGGATTTAAAGATAAAATAAAGGAATAAAAGTGAATGGAGGGGTATTCATCATCGCCTTATACTCACCTTTGTTAGTCCCTAGCAAACACTTATTAGAAAAATAAGTGATTAAAAGAGAAAATAAATAAAAGGAAAATAAATAAGTTAGAATAATGATGATTTTTAAACTTATCTTCATAAAGTCAAATTCGGGAGCTCATTTATACCTTTGAACCTCAGTGAGAATCGGATTTAAAAAGCGTAAGAGTACTCAAGATTCACGATCCTATGTTCAGTTCCCCTTAAGAAACCAAGTCAGAACAAATTCTTTCATACATAAACTCTTATGATTATGAATGTACTTGTACGGTGTATGTGAATGAAGATCCCCTCATCTAAAATGATAAAAGACAGTCTCCCTCAGCTGGTAACCCTAATTCCACAAGTTAGCTACTCATTCC